>JAHNEJ010003008.1:0-309217 GCA_022559845.1 Amorphophallus konjac
TGTGTCTAAATGCAACCCCACAGTTCAGACATGTCCTGGCCATGAATAAACTGACTACAATGGAGGAACTCTACGAAAGGGCCCGGTACATCCAAACCCAACTAAAAGACTCCCCCATCATGAACATGTTTGAGTCGCCGAAGCCCAAAGTGGTCAGAAAGACAGGCGCTGGTGTCCCGGGCGGAGCCACAGAAGGGGTCGTGACAAATGAGCAAGTCAGTGCGGTCAACAATGCCAACTATGCAGTCAACCCAAGGCCTCCACAAATGCCCCGACTACCCCTTCAACCAGGTCCTTTCCCTCTCCGTCCTCCACCCCAAAATAATCCACCCCAGGATAATATGCCTCCATTACGCCAACCCCAGCAACAACAACCACAACCTCAGCAACAACAACCACCGCTTCAGTACAACCAAGTTCCACCTCCAGGGAACTATGGTCCCCAACAGCAACAAAGGAGGCCGCTCGGTCCCAAGAGAGCCTACTATCCACCATTGCCAGAAACTTTAACAGACATTTTTAATGCCCTCATGGCATCAAACCAACTCGCCTTACCCAGAGAAAGGCTCATGTGGCCCCCCAATGTTGATACCTCCAAATACTGTGTTTACCACAGGCAGCCGGGACACACAGTGGATTACTGCTTCCATTTCAAAGATTACATCCATGATATGAATGATGAACATCAAATAGATTGGGATGAGATGAGACGGTACGTCGCAGCTCTCAAGGCTAGGAGACCTCCTCAGAGGCCACAGCAGCAGTTACAACAGCAGCAGCAGCAGCAACCACAACAACAACAGCAGCCTCAGCAGGCCCCACAACAACAGCCCGACATGGGCATAATTCAGAATCCACTACCGGAGCACCAACAGCCCAATCATCAGGTTAACCCCATCTCCTCCTTCCCGGAAGTCGGGAGAGAGCAGGTGTGGCACCAGGAAAGTACCTCCATTCTTTATACCTCCAACCCTATCGTCATGCAACCCCCTCACCTTGCCCGGGTAGCACCTCTCTCTCATCAACCCGCATCGGTATCGCCTTCGCCATTTCCACTACCATTACGCCCTCTCATCCGCACCCCAACCTCCTATCAACCGACACTTTGTACTACGCCTTCACACCCTCTCACCTTCCCCCACTCCCCCACTTTACCATCCACCTCTTCCACATTTACCCCTACGCCTTCTAAACCCCTTATCATCCGTACACCATACATAACCCCGTCTTTCTCCACCACATCACCACTAATGCCTTCAAAACCACTCATCACCCACCGTCCGCCTCAAAACCTTTACCCGTTTCAAACCTTACCTCCACCTCCACCTTCCAAACCCCTTATCCTTCATAATCCGCGTGATATCCCCTCTACCTCCACCATGCCTCCACCTAACAAACCCCTCATCAGAATCCCTGCTCCCGTCATCACCCCTGCTTCATCAACCATTCCTCCACTACTACCCCTCAAACCCCTGTTAAAACCCACTGCTACCCCCACAGAGGTACAAAAACCACAGGCAATGGTGCTCCGGAGTGGAAGGATTTTCCACAGGGTTTTCCCCCACAACAGTCAGAATCCCGAGCAATCTCAGCCAGAGAAGGATGATGGAGAACAACCAGAAAAAGCTATCCCTGGAACACAGTATGATCTATTGAAACACCTGGACAAGACACCTGCTCGGATCTCCATCCTGGAGCTTCTTCAGAGATCCACATCCCACCAGGCGGCCTTGATGGAATATCTTCAAAAAGTCATGGTTAATGAAGACCTCCCCGTGGAGAAGATTTCAACCGTCCTGACCCCAACAGACACACAACCGGCCATCATGTTCCACAACTACGAGCTCGCTCCCAAGGAGGCTCGGAAATATGCACTGTGCATTTCAATAAAAATTAATGGGGTATCCATAAACCCGTGTCTTGTGGACACGGGTGCGTCCATAAATGTGATCTCCATGAGCACTCTTCAGTTATGTGGGATCGACGAGGAACAAATAAGACCTTCCTCGATCACGGTCACGGCCTATGACAATAGCAAAAGGCCGCCCCAGGGGATGATTATTCTGAAGGCAGAATTAGGCCCCATGTCAATTCCCACGGAATTCCATGTCCTCGACATGGACCCCACATTCAAGGCTATACTGGGTCGACCTTACATCGAAGCCATGGACGCTGTGCCTTCCACCAACCATCAATGCCTGAAGTTTCCTTACAATGGGAGAATTATTAAAGTGGTCAGTACACCTGTCCTTCACACAGTGGATGCTATCAACACCTCTCTGCCATCTGTTTGGCCGTCTCATCGGCCCATATTGTCACTGCTGGATGTACGTGATCCATCTCGCATTCCACTAGCACCAAAGGAGCCGGTCAGGGCAACCACAACATCATGTCTCCCTCTTCACTCCAAAGGTTGGGAGATTATGAGGAACATCGGCTACCAACAAGGAAAAGGTCTGGGCGCACAGTTACAGGGTATGCTCAAGCCGCCAAAGGAAATTAGGCCGAACCGTAGGTTTGGCCTAGGCTTCAAAGGACCGTTCAAGGCAGATTGGAAGCCCCTCACATGGACTCTATCAAACCACTTCAACAGAGGGCCCGTTGTTCAGATAGGAGATCACCCACGAGAAGCATATGGGGAATCACATGCTGTATATTTTGCTGAAAAATGTCCGAGGATCACCAAAAGAGGCAAGATGAAAGATCCGGAATGCGAGTGGGATAAATGGTTCGACATACGGGACATTTCTGTTGCACTGGAAAGGATGTTCTCGTCCCCACGGCTTGAAGGACCACCATTGATCTCCGAGATACCAGAGAACATTGCCACTCTTGCCAAGGTTCCAAACTATCCTCGTCCTCGCCAGAAGGACTCTGTCATCGACGGATCTTCATCCGTCCTCAACATTGCCATCGACGGCTCATTAGCCGCCATCCTCTCCATCCACTCGTCTCAGCCTTTGCTGATATTTTCTTCCTGGGCCAGACGATTGTCTGATGATCTTCCCAGGTCCCCTTCTTTGCTTACATACCTGCGCGGGCTTTTCAACCCGCGCCAGGTCTTCAACCATGATCTGCTCTACGAGCCCCACAATCCTCTAGCCATAACCACTTTCCTCTCCCCTCCAATCTCTCTTCACTGCTTTGTCATTAAAAATGAAAACGAAAAAAAAACGTCAATTTTCAAACTCTCCAACAACACATCTTCGTTGAGGAAACCTCCTACATCTCCCACGGGTGCGTACCGCCTTGCGGACCACCCGTCCAAGGTCCGATGAGCGACCTTTTCTACCCCTCCTCTGAGGGGTCTTCTCCTGTACATTCTACACCATCCTCTTCGTCTTCCTCCTCTTCTGTAAATATTGTCAGTCAATCTAGGAATGACAGGCCAAGGGTAGTACCTAGGAAGAAATCCAACGGTAGGCAGATCCCTCGTCGATTCCTTCTGGATTTGGCCGCCAGGTGTCAGGCCCTTCTTGCCATCCCCCAGTTGTTAGAAAATCCCATCCAGCTACCCGAAATAGAATGCGAGGGCGACTGTGCATCTGATGAGGGGTATGGAGTCTACGAGATCACGAATGAAGAATGCCCCACTGAAGATGAGGGTGAAGAATATGAGGATGTGGCGGGCGCATACGCTAGTGGAATGAGGAGATTCGACGAGCCGTCAACCGCCGTAGAAGAATCCACCAAGGAAGTCAACTTGGGAACTGAGGAAGACCCTAGGATCATCCTCATAAGTGACAACCTACCACCCTCTGAAGAAGAGGCATTAATTGAGGTTCTCAAGGAATATAAGGACACGTTTGCATGGAGCTACGAGGATATGCCGGGTTTGGATTCAACCTTGGTCGAACACCGTTTAACCCTAAAACCAGGGTCCATCTCGGTAAAACAAAGGTTAAGGCGTTTCCACCCTCAGATGGCTTTGAAAATGAAAGAAGAGGTCGATAAGCTCCACAAAGCCAGGTTCATTAGAGTCGTTCTTTATCCTCAATGGGTGGCGAACATTGTCCCGGTCATGAAGAAAGATGGGAAAGTCAGGATTTGCATTGACTTCCGGGACCTTAACCGCGCGTGTCCAAAGGATGATTTTCCCTTACCTCACATTGATGTGTTGATTGATAACACGGCAGGTTTTGAAACCCTCTCCTTCATGGATGGATTTTCAGGATACAATCAAATTCGTTTGGCAGAAGAGGATCAGGAAAAGACGTCATTCACTACCCCTTGGGGAACATATTGTTACGTGGTCATGCCGTTTGGGTTAAAGAATGCTGGAGCTACTTACCAAAGAGCGATGATGGCCATATTTCATGACATGATGCACATATATCTGGAAGTGTATGTGGATGACTTATTGGTAAAATCAAGGACCAGGATGGAACATCCAGAAGTTTTGGCTAAGGTCTTGCAAAGGTCCAGAGAGTTCCAATTGAAAATGAACCCGAAAAAGTGTGTGTTTGGTGTGTCATCAGGTAAATTGTTGGGGTTCATTGTGAGTAAAAGAGGGATCGAGATTGATCCCGACAAAGCCAAGGCTATCAGGGATATGCCGCCTCCCAAGAATTTGAGGGAAGTCCGAGGTTTAATCGGGAGGTTACAGTTTATTCGTCGGTTTGTGTCTCAACATTCACAAAGGTGTAGACCTCTCTACGAGTTGACCAAGCCAGGAGTAGAATTCCACTGGAATTCTAAATGTCAGAAAGCTTTTGAAGGTTTGAAGGAATATCTGGCTAGTCCACCCGTTCTCATTCCACCTAAACCAGAAAAGCCTCTGATCCTTTACGTCTCAGTCTTGGATGACTCCGTGGGAGCCGTCCTCGCACAAACTGATGAAGAAGGCAAGGAACGGGCAACCTATTACTTGTCCAAACTTCTCAATCCCTGTGAGCAGAAGTACACCGGCATGGAGAAAACTTGTGCTGCCCTCGTTTGGGTAGTGCAGAAATTGAAGCACTACTTCTTGGCTCACGAAGTCCACTTGATTGCTCGGATGAATCCTATCAAATTCCTTCTGGAGAAAGCCGTCCTTACGGATAGGCTAGCACGCTGGCAAAGTTTTCTCTCTCAGTTCGACATCACCTACATCCAGCAAAAGGCGATTAAAGGCTATGCCATAGCCGAGCATCTCGCTCACCATCCTCTTCCCAAGTTCGACCCCGTCCAATCAGAGTTTCCAGATGAGGAACTAATGTCCATCAACCAATCAGATGAGCCAATGTGGACACTATATTTTGATGGAGCTCTGAATTCTCAAGGGAAAGGAATCGGCGTCGCCCTCCTGTCACCGGAAGGCCTCACATTCCCATTGGCGTACCAGCTCAAATTTCCAGTTACCAACAATATAGCCGAATATGAAGCCCTTCTAGCTGGCCTGGGACTCGCTCATTCTTTACGTATCACTGAGTTGCGAGTTGTAGGTGACAGTCAGCTCATCCTTCGCCAGGTACTCACTAAGTATCGCACTCGCGATCCCAAACTCAAGCCATACCAAGAACTCACTGCTGCCTTTGCCAAACTGTTCACAAAACTGATCTTTGTTCATATCCCTCGTCATCAGAATATTCTCGCCGATGCCCTCGCCTCATTGGCATCATCCATAAGGTTCCCTCTAGGAAGATGGTTTAAGTCCATTTCCATCTACAAACTTCACGCCCCTGCAGTCGATGATGCTTCCTACGTAAACATCAAAGACAGGATAGCAAGGAAGATCCTGCAGGAAGATATCCTTGAGAAGAGGGAAATCATGTTGGCAGAGGCCGAAGAAGAACTGGCTGATGAAGAGAAACCATGGTTCTATGAAATTGTCAAATATTGCCAAGATCAGTCTTATCCTGAAGGGGCCACCACAGAGGACAAGAAAGCCATAAGAAGGGTGGCTCAGAAATACACATTGATCGGAGGTCTACTCTATAGGAGGAGCCTTACTGGTATTCTGTTAAGATGTCTTGGTGACGATGAGGTTTGGAAATGTGTAGAAGAGACGCACTCGGGTGTGTGCGGTGGCCACGTGAATAGTCAGATGCTCGCCAAGAAGATCATTCGTCAAGGCTTTTATTGGCCCACTATGGAAGAGGATTGTGCTGTCTATGTCCGTAGGTGTGTCAAGTGTCAACTTCACGCCGATAAAATCCATTCACCATCTTCCTCACTTCATCCAATATCCTCCCCATGGCCTTTCTCCATGTGGGCATTCGACATCATTGGTCCCCTAGGTGATCCCAATTCCCTCACCAAGCAGAAATCTTTCATCCTTACTGCGACGGAATACTTCACCAAATGGGCCGAAGCCGAAGCTTACGCGGAAATCAAGGCGTCAACAGTCTGCAAGTTCATCATGAAGAACATTCTCGCCAGATTCGGCGTCCCAAGCACGATCGTCACCGACAATGGGCCACAATTCATTTCTCAGGACCTACAGGACCTCTGCAAAAGGTACGCAATTGCATTGCATCATTCATCGCCTTATTACCCACAAGGTAACGGCCAAGCGGAGGCCACCAATAAAACATTGCTCAAAATCATCAAAAAAACCTGCGAGTCTAGTAAGTTTTCAGACTGGCCAGAAAAGCTTATCGAGCCCTATGGGCCTATCGCACTTCAATCCGTACCCCCACCGGGCAGACTCCATTTGCCCTCACTTATGGTATGGAAGCGGTAGTCCCGTACGAGACTCTGATCCCTTCTCTCAGGGTACAATTGGATGAGGAATTTCCCCTCGACGATCGTCGTAATTCACTCCTCGCCCAGTTGGAACTCTTGGATGAGAAGCGGCTGGCCGCCGCCGAACACGCGCGTGTGTATCAAAATAGACTCGCTCGCTTTTACCAAAAGAAAGTCGTTGAGAGAAAATTCAAAGTCGGTGAGATGGTCGTAAAAAGAATTTTTGTCAAACCTGGAGGGCCGCGTTCTAAGCTCCAACCCAATTGGGAAGGACCATTTGTAATTCAAGCCGTGTACCCTGGCAACGCCTACAAGCTAGTCAACGCCGAAGGGACCGAGTTATCCCACCCTTGGAATGGGCTTTATCTTAAGAAATACTACCCTTAGCACAAAAGAAAAAAAATGAAAAGATAAAAAACATCAAAAACAAGGAAATATTGAAAACCACTAAAAATATGAAAAATTCAAAATGCCGATGCCTGGCAGGCACCATGTAGTTAAGTCCCTGCATCTAGCTTCATGTTAGGATAGGGCCCATTAAGGCTTGGTAGGCACCGGGTCTTGGTTTGCCAGAACCGTGGAGATCCCTGTCCGGCCACGTCGGCCTATGCTCGCTCGAAGGAAGCTAACATGTGTTCACTTATGTATTTTATTCAAAAAAAGTTGGTAGCATCACCTACGGTAGGGCCACACCTAGAAGATCTCCGGAAGCTGTAATCTTTATTCTTTTCTCTTCGACCAAATGAGACAGTCGGCGCCCTTAAAACGCTGAGCATGAGAAACCGAAACTCAAACCCCAAGGGCAAGAGTAGGATCCATTTCCTCGAGCACCGATCAGAGCACGAGAAGAGGGCAGTGTCCCCGCAGGCATACGAAAAGGGAGCCCACAAACGTCAAACATCTCCCTCACAGAAAGAAATACAAAATCAAAATCAAGAGAAAAGCCTGGTCGTGACCGTGCCTGGTACGATAAACGGAACCCCTCAAAGCAAAAGTCTGAATCCACAAAGGGGGGCCGTGGAATGTAAATGCTCGAGATTTGGTCCGAAGTTGTCCGAAAGGAAAGAGTTAATGGGCCCTTATTCGCTCGCCGGGTTAACGGCTTTGCCGGTCCTCTCAGGAGGTTTATCCCCTACGCTCTTCCTTCTCCCTCTAAAGATGAAGGTTCGATGGAGTTTCTGAAAGGTGAAAACTGCCCAGGGTCTGCGACCTTATTTTAATATACACATTTTTGGTTGCCTACTTTGAAAAGCAAAAGCTATCGCTGCGAAGGAGTCTCTGTGTTTCTGGCTGGTCAAGACCCCTGTTTACCACCTTGACGTCTTCTTGTTTAACCTCGGGCTTAGGCCAATGCAAGCGCGTCACCTATGGGTACGACGGCGTCTGATTCCGGGTCAGCGTCGCGCGGTTGGTCGTTAGGGTTCCAGGGTGTTCCATCTTATACCATCTAGAGTTGTGAGGAAACAGACCCGGGTCGGGCAAATCATCTACCTCAAACACCTTTTGGGTGAATCCCTGTGGTCGGAAGCAACTGGGAGCCTAAGCATGGCATGACGGTATTGTCATCAGGGTAAGTCTTAGCCGGCGGGATCGTCATTCGAGGGGTCTAGAGGCCCAAATCAACCTAGATGTGCACTTAGGATACCTGGGAGGTTAGTAAGAAACCCCTGTCTCACGTAGGTTAGGTGCCATTTGGGTGCTTGCCGGGCGTTAGCAATAAAAAATTGAAATGATAAAAGCAAAAAAAATAGAAAAGAGAAATGTACATATTTGCAAACAAAAAATCTTTTTATGATAAAACAAAAAAAATGTCAAATATAAAAAAGAAAACAAATCAATTTTGCATAATTGCATTTACGTGCATCATCTCACTTTAATACCGCTTGCATTCGTGTGCTTGCCTGTCGCGTCTATCATCACCGCATCTTTCCCTTGCCTTCGTTAAATAAAGGCTTGGCCCCTTGACCAGTTATCAAGGACAGTCACAGTGACCATTTGCTTATTGAGCAAGGGGCCAAGTCAGAACAGAAATTCTGATTTGTTTGTTTCAGTGATATGTGCAGGGATTCAGGTAATTGAAGCAAAGGTGAAAAACAAACAAACCGAACCTTGTTTTTATTCCAAAAAAAAAAAAAAAAAAAAAAATTTACATCAAGTTCCGCCCTCTCTCTCTGCATTACTCGTCCCACTACTCTCCGGGCAAAACACTCTCAAAGGTGCTACCCAACTACGAAAAGCGGTACTCCTGCCGCTCTGTACTCCTCTTCCTATTCCCACATCCCGGCGTTGATCCGCGGAAGCAGCAGAGAAGCTACCAACACGAAAGCCACGCTCTCGTGCTCTTCGGTAGCGCTCCTCACCTTCTCTCAGCCACTGTTCAGCAAGACCAAGGCTGATTCGGAGTTCGAATAGTTGGGCCTCCATGGCCCTTCGTTCCTCCCTTTCAGTCAATCTGTTGGCTCTTTCTCTCTCTGCGTCTCTTTCTCTCTCTGTCCGTTCTCTCTCACGGTCTTCCCTCTCCAACTGGAGAGTGATCCTCAGTTCCATAGCATCCCTGGATGAGTCGTCATCAGGATGACGCCGCAGTTTCCTCTCCAGTTCTGCTATCCTAGCCTCCTTATGCACAGCTTGGGCAAGCGCTTCTTCCGTCTCCTTTTCCTGCCGAGTGTACCATCTCAGATACGCGATAAGGCGTAAACAAAGAGAACTCAACGCTGAAACTTTTACCTGTATACGAAGCATTCCTTCTGCCTCCGCAGCACGCTGCGTGGCGTGAGCAAGTTGCTCATGAAGCGAGTCAAGTTCTGAGGTGGGAATCCACAAGCTGGAAGAGGAACCACCTACTCCCATCGCTGGGGAGGCTGCGCCAATCTGGGCATGCTGCGACCATGTGAATTAGCAGCCAACATCTGGAATCTGAGGTTTTAACTAGGAACGTACTGTACACCTACCAAGGCGCTCGTAGCTCCGCGGGTATCGCCCAACTGTTGTTCCATCTCTGCCAAGCGAGTTCGTAAATTCGCGATCATGGCATCCCGGACATCCTGCGGCCTTACAAGTCAGCATTTTCACCAGAAAACCAAGGAAAAGAGAAAGAAGAGAAGAGAAAAGGGGAAACCTACCTCCACAAGTCCCCTGGGTTGGAACCGTTCTGCGTACTTTGTCCTATATAGACGCAAATAGTCTTCGCTGTCCCGCGCCTGTGATTCTACAATCGTGCCACCCCGTTGCCAGTCTTCGTACTGTTCAGGGAATCGCACGCGCCAGTCAATGCAGGTCGCCGGTCCTCGCGTCTTTCTCCCGACACGAGGTGGCGCAGCCGTATCCACCCATTCCTGAGCCAGTCCTAAGGTTCTCATAACCAATCGTAGCCGGAGCGGCTCGATTTCATTCAGGCAGTGCATCCACAGTTCACGTCCGAACCGGGCACGACTTGCTAGAACCCACGGCTGGTCGGCATCGACCATGTCTGAGTAGGGTCTCCAGTTTACCATCGCTGCAGGGAACTCCTGTAGCTCTCGCCTCAGCACCATCAGTTGGTAGGTTAGGGGTGCCGCACTCATGATGGGTTCCCACCGCCTGGCTAGCGGCACCATCGCAGGTCGCCAATGTCGAGCTCTCCCCATGGGGAGGTAATAATAGCTCCATAACTGCTCGGCGCAGGTCATCAGTACCATAAAAAAAAAAAAAAAAAAAAAAAAACACACAAAAAAATACAAAACGAGCAAAACCACAAAAATACCTGGATAAATGGTGTGAAGCCACTCACAGTCATCTCACGATCCGTTTCTTGGAATAGGCCTGCAAACAAGTGTGCCAGCATGGCGGCTCCCCAGGCATAATACCCTACTCTTTCAAGGTCTGACAGCAGCTCCAGGAAGCAACATTGGATACCATCCCCTTTCGAGCTCAGTACCAATCTCCCCAAAAGGAAGAGGAGAAATCTCCTCAAATCTATGTTACATCTTTCCCAGTTGCCGAAATCTGTGCAATACACGGCGCGGCATCCTATTTCTATCCTTTCCATGAACTCTTCTGAGGATTCATCATCCCGCCGACGAGTGTCGGTGAGCCCTAATGCATCCATGAGGGACGCCCTAGCTACCGACCTATTTTTCCGACCATCCAGGTCCAGACCCAGTAACTTCTGGGCACCTTCTCTGTAGTCCGCGTAAGTGACTCCGGTCACTGCCTCGCCCTCTACCTTCAGGCTTGTGATCCGGACCACATCCTCCAAGCTGGGCACCATGTGCCCCCAGGGCATCAGGAATGCCCGGCTCACTGGGTCCCATCTCTCACACAAAGCTTGGATCAGAACCAGGTCGGGCTTGATCGGCTCGATCCGAAGAAAGGTACCAAATCCCATCACGTCTAGCCTCGCCTTCTGAAAATCTGGGAGGCCCCTGTACGCCGCTACTACCAACTCCCATAAGATTTGTGATTTCATCACAACCTACACATGCAAGGAATGGGGGTGAGGTTTGGTCAGAAGAAAGGAAGAAAAAATGAGAAAAGGGCAGAAAACTTGGCTTACGAGTTGTGATTGGGTCCTTTCGCTGAAGTGCCCTTCGAGGTCCGAAAGCCTCCTGGAACTACTACCACTGGACCTGCTTCTCTTCGAGGAGTGGGAAGATTCGCCCTCCATTCAACTCTCGGAATTTTGAACTCCTCCTCTCCCGTGAGAACTTGTGCTCCTCGAGTTAATCCTCGATATACTTGGGAAGATAAAAGGGACACGAATTTATAGAAATGGAAGGAGTGCGGGCCAAGATTGCCTCCATCACCTGTCGATGATAGCCCTCGCAATAAGACACCGGCCAAGCGGCCCCATGTGTCGCTTCACCGCTCGCACAGGGTGATTGACTGGACGAAGAATAGGACGAATAGCCCCTATGTTGTCTAGGGATACCCTATCATGTTTTGGAGGACGCCCGCAAAATTTGATACATCATTCGGGAAAAGAAACTAGGGCCGTCATTATTGACTTCGACGGCAGATTCCCGTGGAAAATGGTCACAACAAGACGCGATTCTCCGCTTGGAGCGGAGTCTCGGCGGACCCATCACATGGGAACAGTGCAAAGGAGAAGAAGTGTAGGGAAGAAGGAACGCACAAAAGAACAAATAAACAGCAGAAAATCAAATCACTCCATTCATAATTCTACATAAGCTGTCACAAACACTACAATCATAGAGAGATGGCGGGCCCACTAGCTCGCCAATCCTCACCATCACTCATCTCTCCGGGCACTCTCCTCCTCTCCCCCAAGGTGAGGGTCCCTCAGAAGCCTCCAGGATCCCCGTGCAGTAGCACCTGCCTCGCCTCTGGGCGCCTGCTCCGCAGCAGTGACTCGCTGCTCCTCCCCTGGCGTGGCGAAGAAGCCACTGGCGGCAAAGCGACCGGACTGGCGGAGTCGCTCCCCGAACTCTCGCGCTCTCTCGTAGCGCGTCTCCATCCCTCCTAGCCTCTGCACGACGGCCTGAAGGCCCAGCTGGAGCTCCCTCACTTGGGCCTCCAAGGCCCTCCTCTCGGTCAGATCCCGCTGTCGCTCGGACCTTCTCTCGGCCTTCTCTCTCTCTACCTCTCTCCTCATCATCTGCAGAAGAACCCTTAACTCCAGGATGTCTGGAGAAGGTCTCTCCTCACCTCGGTGCCGCAGCTCCGCTACAGTCGCCACCCAGGCGTCACGCTCCTCTTCCGCCCGGGTCGCACGGGCCACCGCACTGGCAAGTTGCTCCCGGAGGGAAGCAATCTCGAGAAAAGGGGCCGAGGAGCTAGAAGATCCGCCAGCCGCTCCCACCGTCGCTGTCTGCTGGGCACGCTGGAACAAAATAAACAACGGCCGTCAGTGAAACTCCGAAATCTGAAGTTAAAAGGGCGACACGTAACTTACCAGGAGCGACAGCTCATGTTGAGCGACGGCCAGTTGCCGCCTAGTCTCTGACAGCTGGGCGCGCGAGCCGCCGATGCCACGCGTGTCCCCAGCTTGGGGAAGCCCCGCGTAACTCTCTCTCTGCCGCCGCAGGAAGTCGGCACTGTCCTGTACCAGTACACCCCTTTGCTGTCCAGGGAGACGTACGGGCCAGTCCTCGAGCCTCGCCTTGCCGCGACTCTCCCTCCTGACGCGGCTCGGCTCGTCTGCACTCGCCCACTCATCGGCCAGGCCCAGGGTCCTTGCCATGTCCTGCACCAAGAAAGGGGTCCCATATCAGTTAAAAGGAACGCGTCCCCTGTCTAGGACGCGTCCATCATTTGAGTGCAACACTCTCCGAACCCTTTCCTCCTCGCCCGGCTCGCTTCAAAACCCAAAATGAATTAAAAGAGGAAGAGATCGGAGGACCTACCGGACCGTGTTCACCTCCTCCCACGCCATCGGGCCCCTCGGGTCCCTCGGGGGCCCGAAGCGGCCCTTCCTCCTCCATGGACGCCGTTCCGTGATCGGGCGCGTCCCTCCTTGGGCGAGGATTTCCTCGTCCCTCTCCACCTTCACCACGGTCGGGCCCACCGAACTCCATCGATCAAAAGAGGAAGAAGACGGAAAGGGGCGAGCAAATTTCGACAGGAGGCGGGCTCGTTTGCGGGTAAGGCACGGGAGAAGAAAGGCCACCCGACGCTTTAAATTTGAATTCAAGGATTAAGACGCGTCCTCGCGCCTGGACGCGCCCAAAAGGGGAGAACGGAAACAAAATCCCCCCGTGAAAAGCGTAGTTCTCCGCTGTTCAGGGCAAGGTCTCGTGGAGCGTGCCTCAAAGGACAACTCAGTGCAAAGAAGAAAGGGTGAGAGAGGAAAAGTACACACAACATAAAAAGAAACCATTTCATTTCACATAGTCAGTAGTACATCATGGAGTGAGGAGAGTGGGGTGTAAAAATGAAATAAAAAATAAAAAAAAAAATTCAAAAACTTTGGGGCGTCCAAGAACCTGTACGCCCCCATAAAAATTTTTAAATAATAATAAAAAATAAAAATATATATAGGGGCGTCCACACACCAGGACGCCCCCATAAAAAGGTTTAAATTAAAAAAAAATTTAAAAACATTGGGGCGTCTAAGCGCCTGGACGCCCCCACATTTTTTTATTTTTCAAAATTTCAAAAAATTTAGGGGCGTCCAGTAGCCTAGACGCCCCCAAAAAAAAAATACTAAAAAAAAATAGGGGCGTCCAAGGCCGTGGACGCCCCCAAAACAAAGATAATAAAAAAAATATTATAAAAAATAGGGGCGTCCAGGACCCTGGACGCCCCCATAATAAAAATTAAGGGGACGGGAGTATGTATATAACCCAAACAAAAGAAAAAAAAAAGAAAGAAAAAGAAAAAACCACAAAAAAAGATAATAATTAAGGGGACGGGGGTCCGAAACATCCAAATGCCAGATTTTATTCCATCAGAAAAGCAGAATGAGCTACATCAAGGGTTTAGGCGCCTTAGGCCTTAACTTCCCCAGTTCGGTTACATAAGCCCTCCACGGCTCGCATTCTTCCACTACGTGCGCTAAGGCCTTTCCCGCAACACTTGTCTTCCAGGGAGCTTTAATGGCCTTCGCTTCCTTCGCGTCCGCTTCAGTGCCCAACTCCCTTTTCTTCAAAGGAACGATGCCAGTCGGTGGCGGGAACGAATGGCGTGGGATGCCAATCTGGAGGCAGCACCGATGCGCATTATAAAGGACGAACTCGGTCGCACCGATCAGTTGAAGATCAACTTCGGAAGAAGGCCTCATGAGGAGATCAAGCAAAAGCAAACATGCCGGTGCGCAAGTGAAGAAGCCTTGTGTCACGGTGCGGAAGTGAGACCGCCAATCTTCACGTTTCTTCAGCCACGGAACGCGGTTCACTACAGTACCACCGAAGCCTAACACGTCGGCTATGTGGTGAAGCGGGCTTTGTTGGAAAAGCTTCGAAGCAGTTGGCATTCCCTCGCGGTGGTCGAATTTGAAGTGCAGATCAAGCCAGCAATTTAAGACAAGTGCGCAACCAAAAGGAGGCTTACCCATGCTCGAGGCAGTAAGGCCGCTGTAAAGATAGGCAAGGACGGCGGGTCCCACCCTCTTTCCACGCCAGATCCCGCAGATAGCACTCAGTTGGTCTTCCTTCACTATATTGTCGGTATAAGGAAACAAGAGAGCACCCGCCAGACAAATGGTGAACCCCTTCATGATTCCCTCCAAATAGTCATCGTCTGGTGACCCTCTCAGGGCGTCCATGACCCACTCCGCGAGCTTTTGGAGATCGATCCCCTTTTGAGTACGGACCTTTCGGGCTGCGTCGGGCGGCATGAAGCTTCCAAGGACACTTTCAGAAGTCCCCCGTGTCAACATCCGCATAGCCTTCACCTTCCCGTCACTCTTGAATTTCTGCAATCCGAGCAGAAGTTCCACCTCCTCGAGGAGGATCGTCACCTCGAAGGTCGGGAAGATAAAAGTGTGGGTCTGGGGATGCCAGATCTCCACTAGTGCGCCCATAGCCGCCCAGTCCATACGAATCTTCTCATAATGCTTGGCGTGAATAAGGAGCCCCTGCAGATGCCACTTCGAGAGTATGGCCCTCATGCCAATGGAGATATTGGAAGTCAGCCTTGAAAGCCATGGCAGCTTGGAAAACTTCCTCGGGCCTGGGAAGAGTGGATATGGCTGGGAGAGGAAAGAAGAAGAAATGAAGGAAGTAAGAAGAAGGTTCACGTGCAGAAATTTGAAAAGAGTCAGCTTACCATATGCGACATGATCATCCCACTCAGATGACCCTCGAGGTCGGAAAGTCGCCTAATCTCGCTGCTAGGCCTGCTCCTCTTCATAACGCGGGAAGACTCTCCTTCCATCCTGAGCTCCAAATTCTCCTCTCCTTCCTCT
Organism: Amorphophallus konjac; assembly: GCA_022559845.1. Classification (NCBI taxonomy): domain Eukaryota; kingdom Viridiplantae; phylum Streptophyta; class Magnoliopsida; order Alismatales; family Araceae; genus Amorphophallus; species Amorphophallus konjac. The sequence goes on from JAHNEJ010003008.1 coordinate 15,512, forward strand.
CCTGAGCTTCCAAAACCCACCTTGGTGCATTTGAATGAACTAGCCTAAGGGGAGTTCTTATAGGAAGGGAAGGGTGCTACAGGACAGAACATGTCACATCAGTAGGTCATTGTCAAGATTTTGTCTGGATCTCCTTCGAACTGTGGTGCGATTCTGCTACCTTTTGATGTTGCTAACCTTTGCTGGCCTGTGCAGGTTTTACTAACGGACGTCTTTGTCCTATCTCCTGTCCCACCTTTCATTGGTTGGTCCCACCATGTCATGCATCATAGTATACGATACCTACGCTACTAGAGCATGTCAAGGACCTTGCGGCCCGAACGAATCTGGGATTTGAGTTCCCCTTCAACAAAAACGGTGATGATCCCGGAAGAGTTTGGGTTGTACGGATAGGCCGTCAATCTGTGATAGAATGGGGACGACGGTTCCATTCAGTGAGTTGGTGCGCGGATAAACGGGCCCCAGCCCAGTATCAGCTCACCGGGTCGGTATCCTGACCCGTTCTTCACAAGTTGACAATATTATCCTTGGCTATTTTCTATTTTTGTTTGTTTTAATTTTTCTTTAAACCCAGCATGCATTCATATAGGACTTTGATTTATTGCGGAAGATCATTCAAGCGATTCGATTGTGAAAGCCGTTGTGTTTCAATTCCTACAAATATGAGATATTCCACTCTGAATGAAATACTGAGTTTCTTTGAGACAGCCCTACGCTGCTCTTCCAAAGGAGACCCTTGTTTGGACAGACCCTCAGATATTCCTTTACATTTTTGACCCACCTTGGCCGCAGCACTTCCACATTGGCTGGTAACCGCTCCCCAAAGGTGAAACCTCCGGTTTATGACCCAGGTACTTCCACACCGAGAAGTTGGTCTTCTTTTGTTTCGTGCCTGAGTGCACATCTCACCCTCCCTTATTTGATCTCCGTCCAAGCGATCGTCAATATTTGAAAGACCTCCTTCAAGGTCGCCTCATTGAAACTTCAGGAAAGATTCCAAACAGTAACGTCACAAGCGTGTCTCATCACACCTTGGCATCAACTTATCAGTCCGCTCCCACTTCATTTCAGTCCACTTCGATACCATTCCACTACGTGTCGCTCCCTTGCAAAGCAGACGCCAAGGCGGGGCAGCTGTAGACACGCCATTCTTGACGTCTCATAGAAAGTCTCATATTACTATACGACGCCCCGCGATGGCCTACGCATTTCGAATCGCTCGAGTGCTTCCTTTTCCTGAGTCTTCTTCCGCCCTTTTCGGCATCCGGAACCGTCCCGTCACGGCATTCGAACGGCATCAACACCAGTCGAACGCATCAAGAGGTTCCGGAATCAAGAAGGGGGTCTGCCAGGCGGCCGCCGACGCCTGATCCAAGGACCCGGGTGGGTCTTAATGGGGGCGTCCAGGCCCCTGGACGCCCCCATGATTTTGATTTATTTTATTTTTCCTTCAGGGCCCAAAATTAAATAAAAATAAAAAATAAAAAAAAATAATAAAAAAATAATAAATTAATGGAGGCGTCCAGGCATTTGGACGCCTCCATAAAAAGAAAATATAAAAAAAAAATATATATATATTGCCAGTTGGCATATAAAAATAAAAAAAAATTAAAAAAAAAATGTTATATATTAATGGAGGCGTCCAGGCCCCTGGACGCCTCCATAAAAACAAATAAAAAAATTAAAATGCCAGCCCTGGTATAAAAGACAAAAGAAAAATAAAAAATAATAAACTTTTGGAGGCGTCCAGGCCCCTGGACGCCTCCATTAACTCACTCACGGGCGCCGGCCACCGAACGACGGTTTGTCGTGTGTGAAAAAAGCCAAATTTAGAGACGTCCAGCTGACTGGACGCGCCCATTTCTGAATCACGAGGCGCCGCTCACAAAACCACGCGTTGTGCCAAACCGCGTGCGGCCGTCGTCGGTTTTCGGTGGACCTGTTAGAGGCGTCCGGGACCCTGGACGCCCCCATAAAAGTATTCTAAAAAAATCAATAAAAATAGAATAAAATATTATTTCGGCCCTGATGGAGGTGTCCAGGGTCCTGGACGCCTCCACCTTCCGGAGCTCTATAAATAGAGGCCCACCCCCTCAGTTCTAGGGGAGCGAAGCAGTGATCCGATAGGCTGCCGCAGCCCAGAGGCTACGGAGTCATTTTTCTAACCCGTGGGTTCTTTTGTAGGTGGAGGTTCTGCCGGCTTCTCGGGTGCTCACGCTCGCGAGAGGAAGGTCGTCTTCATCCACCGCGCTTCCACGTCGTCCCCACGCTGCCGGAGCTCCGCCGGATTTCACCCTCGGCTCATCCAATAAGCCTTTTCTTCCCCTTTTTCTCCATAGTCCTTTACATTCATCATATTGCATCATCTATCCCCCTTCACAAGGGGGCCTCTTCTCTTATACTTCTTACATCCATCATCTCATTTTCCTCCTACTCGAGTCCGAGAGGGGTTTAAAAGATAACACCAACCAGGTGTGTGTCTTGCCATCATTTCGTTATTTTTATCGCAAGGATTCGAATACTACACCTCCATCTTTCTAATCCACTTGTCATTTATTTGTCGTTGTCTTGCAAGGGTACCCGAGGAAAGCCCTCTCCGTCGGCCGGCCGGAAGGAGAGGAAGAAGCAACCCGCCATCTCCCGCTCTTGAGGTAGGCGCGATCACCTTCTTATTTTGGGGTCTTTTGGCCCCTGGCGATCACATCTTATCATCGAGGCCGCGGCGAGTCACTTCCCCAATGGCCGTTTAAATTTCTGTTTCCTATATTCTCTTTATATTTTGTTATATATTCTGCTTATATCATCGAGGCCGCGGCGAGTCACTTCCCCAATGGCCGTTTAATTTTCTATTCCTGTAAATCTCTTTATGCTTTGTTATATTCTGCTTATATCATCGAGGCCGCGGCGAGTCACATCCCCAATGGCCGTTTAAATTTCCGTTCTTATATTCTCTTTATATTCTGTTATATTCTGCTCATATCATCGAGGCCGCGGCGAGTCACTTCCCCAATGGCCGTTTAAATTTCTGTTCTCATATTTTCTCTATATTCTGTTATATTGTGTTCATATTCTCGAGGCCGCGGCGAGTAACTTCCCCAATGGCCGTTTCAATTCTTGTTATTTAATTTTTGCATCATTCCCGTCCCCCCGAGGTCGCGGCGAGTCACTTCCCGCTATGGCCGTTTAATCCCCATATTTTGCTATATCATACTTGTCCCGCTCGCCCCGCCGGAGCAATCTCCCGTGGTGGCCCCTTCTCTCTTTCCTCTCATTTCTGTGTTGCAGCAAACAAAACAAACAAAAAAGAAGGAGCCCGCGCGCTCTCCGCTCTCTTCCTCTTCCCCGCATCCAGCTCTTCTCCTTCACCGCGTGACGTCGCTCACAGTCACGAGTTGAAAAACAACACGAAGATGAAATTGACATGAAGTGAAAACGACACGAAGATGAAGTTGACACGAAGTGAAAACGACACGAAGACGAAGTTGACACGAAGTGAAAACAGCACGAAGTGAAAACAACACTAAGACGAAGTTGACACGAAGTGAAAACGACACGAAGACGAAGTTGACACGAAGTGAAAACAGCACGAAGTGAAAACAACACTAAGACGAAGTTGACACGAAGTGAAAACGACACGAAGACGAAGTTGACACGAAGTGAAAACAGCACGAAGTGAAAACAACACTAAGACGAAGTTGACACGAAGTGAAAATGACACGAAGACAATGGATGCTACAGTGCAATGTCTAGACTTGAAGTTCAGTTGAGTGTACAGACTTCACCAATGAATCACTCACTGTACAGACTTACTATAGCAGTCTGATGTACAGACTTTGATGAACAGTCCAATGTATGGACTTGTACTGCAAACAACAATGTATAGACTTCATGTAAAAGCCCAATGTATGGACATTGAAATCAAAGAGCAATGTGCAGACTTGACAGTGAAGACTAGTGTGCAGACTTCAAGTTTAACTGTGGATGTACAGACTTGAACATCCAGCAATGTATAGGCTTTCAATGTGAAGACTTGAATATGTGGAAGCTTACAGTGAAAGAGTGTACACACTTGACCGTGAACTCTGCAGCGAATGTATAGGTACCAGTGAAGGGCGTTGTGTAGACTTTGGCTTGGAACGAAGGTAGGAATGAGGCTGTATAGACTTGGCCAGAACGTAGGGAAAAACACCAATGTGCAGACATGAACATCCAGCAGTGTATAGACTTCGTGAACAAAATGCAATGCTGACTGATGTATACACTTGGTAAATAGAGTAATGCATGAACAAACAATTAGCCACTACGTTAACCCAATCTAGCCATATTCATGAATTAGCTATTCAAGCAAACAGTCAGATATTCAGGCAGTCAAACAGTCATCTATAAGAATCTAGCACACCTCAGTGTGACTCATGGTGTGTCAGTCATCATCAAAACCACACAGGGGCACAACAATCTCCCCCTTTTTGATGATGGTAACACTATGAGTGACACTGACTCAGAGATCTCAGATTAGATTCTTCTCCCCCTTTGCCTTCAGCAAAAAGGCATGAGTTGAAGAGTGAATTAAAACCAATTGTTAATTAAAAACTCCCCCTTTTTGACTAAGCTGCCCCTTTTACTTTAGCAAAACGAATAAACCAGAGATGTCATATGAGTGACACTCATGATAGTTCAGCAGAAGATGGCAACACAATATCAGAAGCAATTAAAGATAATTCTCCCCCTTAGTCAAACAACTTATGCAATCATGCATATGCAACAATACTCCCCCTTTGACATGGTAGATGATATAGAGCTAATGTAGACAAATAACATGATCAGACAATCTAGCACATTGTCCCTTTATGCATATAGTCTCTCAAACATACCAGAGAGTTCTACCCTTATGATTCATGAAGCAAGAGAAATCTACAAGGATGAACTCTGGTTAGTCAAAGACAGCAGCTCTCATATATGACAACCAGTCTTAAAGAAATCACAGTGATAAAGGGCTATAGGATGAGCAGATTCAAGGATTTGTGAAAAATTGAGATAATGAACTTTTCAGCAAGATACCAACTTCATAAAATCAAAATCTTAAGTTCTGGATTTCTCCATCATAAAAGCTTATGAATCCTTGATTGTCAGATATGGTTTAAGAATGATGTAAACTGAATTTTTTCAAAAGAAATTGTACTCATATCTGAACCAACACTTAATAAAAAAAAAGAAACTACAAGCTCATATAAAATTCTAGTTCAACCAACTTCTATCTTAATTAGTTTACTTTCCATGACAGCTTTAAGAGAAACAAAAGTGAATGCTCCTGAATTTTACTTGTTCTTTCAGAATTTGATTTACACTTGTTCAAATCTTTCTTTAAAGAACAATTTTGGTTTATCAACACCTTTTGGCGTGGAGAGACACCTTGATCAGAGGTCAGAGTCCCCAGTTACTCAGTGTGACAACCGTATTATTTCTCCCATTTTAGAGAACAGAGATAGCATTAAAAGTATCTTTGGCATGATGATACACCTTGATCACAGGCCAGAATCCCCAGTTACTCAATACAACTATGCCATTGCTCTGCCATGTTTTCACAATAATTTCCAATCATCTCTTTAAACAGAGTTAACCATGGTACCTCATGACACAATTCTTTGGACAGGTTTCTCAGTAGCCATAGTCATTGCTCTGTCCATACTTTTACTTAAAAGGATTCAGAACAAGTTAGTTGTTTAGGAACAACCACAAACACTATATATCTCAGTCAACGTAGACATGGATATCAACTTTTCAGATTTCAGAAAGTCTTACATGAATTTACATGAAGCAGACAGTTCAAGTTTATTAAGAAGTTGAAACAGATATTTTCAAGTTTTTTGAGACTAAACAAGAGTACATAAGACTTAAACCACTTCCAGTTAACAAATGTTCTTAAGCATGTATAATGGAAGGCTCCTCATTAAAGGTATTTTAACTTTTATGAAGTAGTATTCAGGCTGAAGGTTTACTTCATATCTCAGCAGAGCAATTCAAGTGAGAATATTCACTAAACAGCATGATTCTGAAGAATTTTAGCAATTGAGCTGCTCTTGAGCAAAGAGGTTCAAAGTTGACTGAATAGAGAAAGAGCTCTCATTCAGCAGATTTAGGAGAGACAAACAGATACCAATAAGGTATGCATTCGGATTATGAACAACTTCAGAAGTAGTCAAGAAATCATTTGATACCACTTTAAATGATGGAAATCCTGACACTTCAGATATGACAAGATGGATCATATAGCTGGAGAAGAACGGATTAAGCAAGCTCCCCCTATCTATATGCAGTGATATTTCCCTTCCCCTTTTTTTTGATTTTTTTTTTTTAAGAAGTGATATGCTATGCAATGATTCCCTCTAACTAAAAACACTGAATCATCCTATATGTCATGCAGACAATGTAGGTGATGAATGACTATGCAAACAACAGATTTAACATGCTATGCAGTAAATAAAAAAAAAATTGAGTGATTTCAGATGTATGAATAATGCTCCCCCTAAATGTATGCATTCGAATTTATCTTTTTGACATTTTCAATGGAAAGAAATGCAATGCAATTAACTTCTTGTATGCAGGGGCATGAAGTAAAATATTCACATGAAAATGCAGACATTCTCTGAAATGCAGATTTGACCCTTGGTACTGGGCGGAGGACTTGGTCCAAGGACCACCTCACACATGGCAGTAGCAACCAAACATACTTCATCTGCCCTCCAGCCCTGTTCCATTTCATATACCATGATGGTCATGCAAATGACATATGCTATGCAAGGCAATCTCATTTATTTAGTGCAAGCAACAGCATAAGAAGAGCATCAAAAATCAACTGAGCAAAACAACAATTTCAGATAGTGAAATTGAAACAAATTTTAGAACTGACCTGAATTGAGTCCTGGGGTTTTCTTTTTGAGTGCCTTGGTTAACCCCTTTTCATTCTTCAGCTTCCAAAGCACACCTGCAAAATATTGATCATTTTAATCCTGCAGGGACCCAAACAGCTTTGGGTCCTGCATTAGTTCTAACAGGTATTCTAAACATTTTCATAGCAAGATTATCATCCAATTTCATCAGTGAACAGTCATCCATAGAATGTCCAACTTTTCCACAGTATCTACATGAAATGGCTGGTTTTTGGTTCTTATGATACATGTTAACAGCAGGGTGATGTTTATAAACATGTTCATAAGATTTTCTGTTATATGCATGAGCAGTTTGATGCTTGTTCTTAACCATCCAACATTCAGTAGATTTATGGCCTGGCTTCCCACAGTTATAGCATGAAATTTTCACAAAAGGTTTTGCAGAGAATTTGACAAAATGGGATTTAACATAGTTCTTTTGAACATACCAACAGTCCTTGACTGTATGCCCATTTTTCCCACAGTGGGAACATGTAAAAGAATTTCTTCTATGAAAACTATTTTTACCCCAAGTAGATCTAAACCAGCACTCAGCAGCCTTGTGCCCAGGCTTATTACAGTTGAAGCACACAATGTGCTGACTAGAATTGTGTTTAGATCCATATGGATCATAAAAATGCATGGAAGACTTGGCAGGAAGTTTATCGTCTTCTTTCATGATAAAACATTCATTCATGTGATGACCATGCTTCCCACAATAATAACATGAAGCATCAGGCTTCCTAGCAGCATGGTTTCTATCAGAGAGATTTCTTGAATGTAAAGTTCCACTAGCATGCTCATCCTTTAACATCAATCTGCAGTCTTCCATTATGTGACCTCCTTTCCCACAATAATAACATGACCCCTTTTTAATATGAGTGTGTGTGAGATCATGTGAATTGTGTGTAGCCTTTTTTATAGCAAGATGAGTGTCTTTATCCTTCTTTTGTGAAATTTCACTCTTTTTCAGTTTTTGAGTTTGTTCCACAGTTTTGGGTTTCACAGTGGATTTTTGTGCAGTGAATTGGAAGACAGAAGGAGCAGAGGTTGTATTCTGATTGGAAGCTTTAACAAAAATAGTGGATGTTTTATTCCCATTACTCCTTTTATTTGTCGGACTATAGCCCAGTCCCTTTCTCTCAAAGTTAACACTCTTTTCAAGAAGCTTATTCAGATTGTCCTTACCTTTGACAAATTTTGATAGAGAATTTTTCAAATCTTTAATCTCAGAATTCAAATCAGCAATTTTAGCCTCATATGTGGACAAATCTGTTTCACAGGAAATTACTTGTTGATGCAAGGCATAATTCATGATTTTGAGTTTTTCTACTTCCTGTTTTAGTTCTATTTCCTTGTCAGCTTCAGATAGGGACTTGTAAAGATCATCAACTTCTTGTTGAAGGGATGTGATAGTAAGCTCATATCCAGCTATTTTCTGTTCACTGCAACTGACATTTCCATTTAACATTAGGTTGATGGTTTTTAGGCTCTCAATTTCTTGTTCATCATTCATCAACCTATCAGAACTATCCACTCTTACACTCTTGCCTTTTTCAATTGTCATTAGCCTATCTGTCAGCTGTGTGTTTCGGTGTTTCAACTCATTGATTTCCTCTTTCAGTTTACTGTTCTGCTCTAGGAGATCAGCATCAGGTACCCATTCATCTGAGAGAAACTGACATTCATGAAACATTTCCTGTTATTTTTCAGATTGAAGTTTGTCAAGATTTTTCTGAATCTCTGAATTTGTTACTCTATCAGCCTCTAGTTTTTCAGAAATCAATCTATTTTCTTTTTCAAGATTTATTGATTTGAGTTCAAATTCCTTGAGCTGATTATTGAGTATTTCATTTGCAGATTTCATTTTTTCCAATTCAGAGTTGACACATTCTAATTCTCTCACCAATTTTTCATTTTGAACAATATCATTGTTGTGAGCCTGATCAACTAAGCTCAGCCTTTCCTTTAGTTCAGTAATTTCACACACAAACTCTTGACGCTCCTTTTTGTGTAGAGCAACTTGTTTCATAAGAGATTGTTTTTCAGATTTGAAATTATCTAAGTCTGAACTAATAGAATCACACTCTATTATCTGTCTTCTGAATATTTCATTTTCAGTTTTCAGAGTTTCAAGATTTTCACCTCCTAGTTTTTCCAGCTTCTTTTTCAGTCTTCTATACCTCTTACTCATTTTTTCATGGGAGTGTAACAGATCAGCATAGGCATCTTCCCAGTCATCTAAAGTGAAACTAGAGAAGGGGATGATTACTTTTTCAGCATCTTGGAGTTCCTCTTGATCACTGCTATGGTTGCTCTCGTTAGCCATCATGCAGTTGTTCTTATTCATCCTCTGAGCTAGCTTCAGCTGATCCAGAATGTCCTTAGCGGACCTGCAGTCATAAAAATGAGAATGTAGAGCCTTGTCAGTAGCTGCTCTCATCAGGTTAAAGGCTTTCTGATTTTCTCCATATTTTGACTTGTGACTTTTAGTCCATTTGGACTTTTCCTTTGGCAATCTGTGGGGACCTTGTGAAATTAATTTCCACAGATCCGGATTAATCATTTTCACATAATTGTGAAGACTGCTAATCCATGAGTTAAAGTTAGAGCCATTGTAAACCGGTGGAGAACCCATGGATTAAATTGGCAAGTAGATATATGCAGCAAAGAGTAAAGTCAAAAATGCACCAAGGGACAATAGGATCCTCTGCAGATCGTTGGATCTGATCAATCAGAGAACCGCTCTGATACCAATTGTTGTGTTCGGTGCAATGTATTCAGAGGGGGGGGGGTGAATGAATACCCTTTAAAAAACTTTCTTCCAATTAAAATACTAGTGCTCAGAACTGCGAAATAAAAGCACTAAGACTAACTGAAGAAAAACTAATCCAGTCATCTACTGAACCTGTATACAAATATGAAGTGCGCTCTTAGCAAACATCTGATGTGGGCAGCAATTAGACAGATCATGCAAACACGCAAAACCACTGTCAAGCATATAGAATGCGCATCAATGAAATGAACACATATGGAAGATCAACCTATCTCGACCCTACGCATTCATCTAGCGCCAAACACACAAAGAAGACAAACCACTGCACAAAGGGTTTTTAGGTGGTTCGGTCCAACAGACCCACATCCACCCCTCACTCCCAACCGGAGTGAGGCTACCACTAGTCACACTAGCACAGCAGACTCAGTCTGCAACAAATGCTGCCAAACAGCTTGACCAGGGGAACAACCTCCCCTCTTCCTCCCAACCGGAGGGAACCACTAGTGACACCAGTCACTAGCAAACCAGAGACGCAAGTCTCTCTTCCTCCAGACCGGAGGGAACACCTAGTCTTGAAACCCACAAGACTAGAACCGGAGGACCAATCCTCCCTTCCTCCAAACCGGAGGGGAATCTAGAGACCCAAGTCTCTCTTCCTCTGAACACCAGAGGGAAGCACAAGTGACACTACGTCACCTGCAAACCAGAGGTCTAGGACCTCTCTTCCTCCCACCCGGAGGGACTCCTGGACTTGAAATCTACAAGCCCAGAACCGGAGGACGAGCCTCCCTTCCTCTAACCAGAAGGAACCCACAAGTAGCACCCAGCTACTTGCAACCGGAGATAGCGATCTCCCTTCTCCTGAACCAACAGGAGGGACCCCGACCTCTCTACAGAGAATCGGAACAACAACAAATGGATAGTTTAAAAGAAGAACGAAACCAGCAACAAAAAGCTGAAAAGATAAAAACAGATGTGGCTCTCGCAGGAGCTGGCTGGCCTGGATTTGATCCACGGTCCAGCAGGAACAAATCTTCAGTTGAAGCTTATATCACTCTCGCTCACTCTTCTTCTCTGTTCTCCTTCCTCTACTACTCTTCACACTTCTGCTATCTCTATCTCTCGCTCAAATCTCTCTTTCTCTCTCTTTCTCACTCTCTTTCTCTTCTTCTTTTCCTTTTCTTCTTCTTCGTCTGGATCGTGGCTCTCTGTATTGACTTCACCTTTCGCCCATTCGATCTTTCTTCTTCTGTGGAAGAAGGTTCATATATATAGCAGGAGCAGCAGCAGTAGCGGCAGCTCCATTGTGTGACCTCCACACTTTCAGCCCTAAATATTAGGACCACGTGGCAGTCTCTCAGCAGGCTTCATTCCAGCCTCGGATTCACGTGTTGCCCAGGCACTGGGAAATGTTCTTCCTCGAACCTGCAAGGAGATACAAACCATTAACACTGAGGGCCACAATAACTAAAGCTGCACGAGGTATGTGGTAGCAGTTTTAGATGCACTGAGAAAGACACGACATTCAGTGGTGACAAAAACAAACATTACAAGGAGAATGACACGAAGTCACTGTAACAAATCAAGCACTACGACAAGAACGACACGAGGTAGGATGAGAACAGCACGAAGTAAGAAGGAAACAACACGCGGACATAATAACTAAGAACGACACGAGTACACTGTAACAGATCAGACACAACGAAGGGAACGACACGAAGTGAGGTTATAAAACAAAAGAGACACGAGGTCTAGAAAAAAGCAACACGAAGATACGAAAATAAAAACAACAAAAACACAAATACTAGACCAACACGAGGTTACGAGATGCAAAAACAACACGAGGACAAACACGGGCTAACTACAGAAACCGACACGAAGTGGTTGCAAACAAGCAAGACACGAGGTCTACGTAAAGCAACACGAAGTGTGGTCAAGGCGAGAAAGACACGAGATCTAATGAGAAAGACCAACACGAAGACAGTGAAAACATCCCGAAGTAAAGGACAACGACACGAAGTGTAGTGGTGACAAAAACATACACAACAAGGAAAATGACACGAAGACACAACAACAACATTAACCGACACGAAGTAAGTACGACATGGAGACAGATGACAGAGACCGTCACGAGTTGAAAAATAACACGAAGATGAAATTGACATGAAGTGAAAACGACACGAAGACGAAGTTGACACGAAGTGAAAACGACACGAAGATGAAGTTGACACGAAGTGAAAACAACACTAAGACGAAGTTGACACGAAGTGCAAATGACATGAAGACGAAGTTGACACGAAGTGAAAACAGCACGAAGTGAAAACAACACTAAGACGAAGTTGACACGAAGTGAAAACGACACGAAGACGAAGTTGACACGAAGTGAAAACAGCACGAAGTGAAAACAACACTAAGACGAAGTTGACACGAAGTGAAAACGACACGAAGACAATGGATGCTACAGTGCAATGTCTAGACTTGAAGTTCAGTTGAGTGTACAGACTTCACCAATGAATCACTCACTGTACAGACTTACTATAGCAGTCTGATGTACAGACTTTGATGAACAGTCCAATGTATGGACTTGTACTGCAAACAACAATGTATAGACTTCATGTAAAAGCCCAATGTATGGACATTGAAATCAAAGACCAATGTGCAGACTTGACAGTGAAGACTAGTGTGCAGACTTCAAGTTTAACTGTGGATGTATAGACTTGAACATCCAGCAATGTATAGGCTTTCAATGTGAAGACTTGAATATGTGGAAGCTTACAGTGAAAGAGTGTACACACTTGACCGTGAACTCTGCAGCGAATTTATAGACTTCCAGTGAAGGGCGTTGTGTAGACTTTGGCTTGGAACGAAGGTAGGAATGAGGCTGTATAGACTTGGCCAGAACGTAGGGAAAAACACCAATGTGCAGACATGAACATCCAGCATTGTATAGACTTCGTGAGCAAAATGCAATGCTGACTGATGTATACACTTGGCAAATAGAGTAATGCATGAACAAACAATTAGCCACTACGTTAACCCAATCTAGCCATATTCATGAATTAGCTATTCAAGCAAACAGTCAGATATTCAGGCAGTCAAACAGTCATCTATAAGAATCTAGCACACCTCAGTGTGACTCATGGTGTGTCAGTCATCATCAAAACCACACAGGGGCACAACAGCTCACTTCTTCCTCTCCGTTTTCCCTGTCATTGCACGTCGTTCGGCTAGGAAACGGTCGAGTTTGGGATTGGTTTGCCTAAACCGTGATTTTCGTGGTTTTTAGGGTCGGTCGGTAAACGGCGACCGTTTGCAGCGTAGTTAGTTTCTAACTGACCGCTGGGATGTTAGGATCCCATCCACGTTGATTTCGTGTCGTTTGGTGTTCATTCGAGGCCGGTAGAAGTCCGGGAACCTCGGTGACCCACTTAGGGTCGATTTGTCTAAATCGCCCGGATCTTATACTTTTGAGCTTACATGTGGGGTTTTTAGTCCCCTGGTGTTGTTATTTGTCGATTAGGTTTGTTTCCCCTACGTTTCGACGTGAATGGGGCGTGGAACGGGCCGATTTGGCCATTCCCCTGTTTTCCCGCCGTGACCGATGTAGCGGTCGTTTCAGAGGTCGTTACTTGGCTCTGACGGCCCTACGATAGACCGCTACTTCGTTTGGCGTTCTTGAGTTTTCTGGCTTCTGGGTGAGCGACGGCCCTAGGGTGGCACGTCACTCCCATGTAACGCGCCTAGGTTAGCGCGTTACATCGCGTTCGTCATTTTGTGTTGGGGTTGAGTCGGTCCTTCTAACGAGCTTGACCCAGCGCGTAAGATGGATGCGACGCGCCTTGCCCTGGCCGTTGCTTTTCGTTTGACCGACGTTGACCATTAGAGGCGGTGCCTCTGACGGTGGTGCCCCTATTCGTTGGTTGAATGTAGCGCGCCTGCCCCTGGCCGTTACATTCGGTTTGGCCGAGTGTGGGTGGCTGTGCCCGTTGGATATAACGGCTGTGCCCCTATGCGTTGTTGTGAATAACGCGCCTGCCTCTGGCCGTTATTCATTATTTTGTGCTGGGTTGAGGGTGGATGTGCTCGTTGTGAATAACGCGCCTGCCCCTGTGCGTCGTTTGGCTCTGACGCGTCTCCCTTGTCGCGTTGTTTGCTTGTAACGCGCCTGGCGTTGCACGTTACTTGGTTTTGGTTGTGGGTGTGTTGGCTCTGACGCGCCTGGTTTTGTGCGTCGGGTGGCTATAACGCGCTCGCTCCCGTGCATTATTTCATTGTGACGCGTCTCGGTTAACACGTTACATGCTTCGTGTGTTTGTGTTTTAGAGTGGTTAGGGCGGTGTGAGTGACGGCCTGTCGTCTGACCGTCGTTTGGTGAGTAACGGCCCTGATCTAGACTGTCATATGCTTGTAGCGGTCTAGGGGTGGTGCATTACATGCCTTGTGCTCCGTTTTCCATGTTTTGGTTTTGGCTTGTCTTGGCTTATCCTTGTGGTCTGCCCGTTGTCCCGTGGATGTCTCCCAACGTCCTATGAGGGCTAAGACTACGTTGTAAGGTGGCCAGGAGTCTTCGTGCTTGTGGTAGGATTCTCTTTCCTACTGTTTGAGCATTGCTGTTGGGTTCAGGTCAACCCCGTGTGACCCAGTGGTTGACGTGTGACCTTGTGTGTGCGTGTCTTGGCGGTTGTGTCTGGCCCGAGACACTACTTCTGGATGCCTGAGGTGTTGTTCTACCTCGATTTACGTGTTCAGATGTGTGCTGAGGGCCTTTGGTGTTCCCTCACGTCTCCGTGTGTTGTCTTCTGCGGAGTGTCGTTTCTGGTATGGCTTAGGATTAGACCGATTGGCGGCGTGTTCCGCTGTCTGTGACGATCTTGCCCTTGAGTCGTTCGACTCGGGATCGTTACGTGATAGGTCCAGTTGCCTGGTCCTGAGTCTGTTGGCGGTTGTTTAGCTGCCTTGGTGCTTTGTGGTGCACAAGACAGGTCTCTCTTGACTATCTGTGCTTTAGCGCCTGTGTTTCGGAGTCTGTGCCTTGTGAGCCTCCACTAGTTGTAGCCCTAGGCTTTTGCCGACCCACCGGGAGTGGTGGAGGGGTTTTTCTGTTACGTTTGGTACGTACGGTTCTTAAGCTAGTTCCGTGGGCCCCGGCCAACGGTAGCGTCCTACGGAGGGGAATATTAGTTATAGGCCTGGCCCAGGTAGAGGTCAGTGTGTGCACACGTGGTCAGGGATTGGGGACTTGCGCCGACGGGCGTGGCCCTGACTAGTCACTCGCAGTTGGTGCTGTAGTCTTGTGCTGTGGTACCGTGTTTCCTTGGAACTGTTGTTCCTTGGACCTGGTTCTTGGTGTGTCTTGTCCTTGAGTGACATGACACTTGTGGCGCAGTGTAAGTCGTCAGTGGACGCATCTAGCTATTCTCTAGTGGGAGGGTGCTCCTGTCACCTGGTTCGTGACTCTCGCGTTTCTTGCGCGCTGTGACCTTCGCGAGTTGCCCTCTCGTGGCTGTACTCAAGGTCGGTGTTCTATTGTTTGCATGACGTTCTAGTCAAGCGTGGGGCTGTGTGCACGACGTTTCCAGTCGTGTTTGTCTGTGTTTTCGGCGTCGGTGTCTGCTTCGCTTTTATTTTGGCTGACGGATTGGGTTACCCTACTGTGTGAGTTGGGGGTCGACCGTCTGTTGCCGCTTGGAGTAGCTTAGGGTGCCGAGTTCTCCTTAGTGGCAGTGTTTCGTGTTTTACGGCCTCGCTCTTCTTTGTTGTTGAGCTCCCCTTGCTCTTAGCCTGTTCCCTACTCCTGCTGTTCCTGTTCTGTTTACAACTTTGTAGTGTAGCTTTTCCTGCTTTGCTGCACTCATTGTTTTGTTGCTTCCGTTGCTCTGCGTGTTTTCCAGTGGGGATCCGCGTGACCCCTACTGAGTTTCTGTTGAGACTCACCCCTACTTTTCAGGTGGCTTTTCACCGTCCGCCTCTGCTGCTCTTGGTGGAGTGCGGTTGCTGTAGCTGCCAGCTGTACCTGCATCGGGCTTCCCCCGACTCCTGTGTACGTTTCTTGCTGTCAGACTGTACTTGTTGTCTTTCCTTTGGGCTGGACTCTGGTGTATAATTGTAAATTTGAATTATTAATGAAAAGTTAATTTTATTTCTGCTACTTTAGCAATCCATTATAATGAAATTTAATTGCTTACTGTTATATCTGCTGGCTTCAATGTATTCCACCCACGCCTTTTTCCCTTCGACGCTTTCTCGCGCTTGGGAGGCCTCGCGGGTCCCATGTGGTATCACGTGTATTCGGTATTTATACCGGGTGCACCGGGTATCCGGAATCCGGGTCGCTACAGAGTGGTATCAGAGCTGTGTTCTGAGATGTTCAGAATTTCTTTGTCTGAATTATCAGAGCTCAGTCGTGTGAGATACATGGAAATCCATATATACAGCTACCATAGTCCTTATGGTCCAGTACAGTCTCTTGCTGGCGTAGGTGTTGCGATGGTTATCGCAGTGCTTTTTGCATGAGGTCTTGTGCGTTCTTGGTTGGCACTGTACGAGATGGTTTTGCTCTCGTCTGAGTGTGACGAGGTGCTTTGTTCGGCTTTGAAGTTGGTCTCGATCGTGTTGCACTTGGCAGTGTTTGTCGGCTGACATGAACCTGCAGTGCATTGTTCGAGCTATTTCCTGTGTTTCGCTCAGGTGGCTTATGACTTCTCGCGTTGGTGTGATGGCCATGAACGTTCTTACGTTGCTTTGGTTGTCCCAGCTTGAGTCTGTTCAGTGCCTGAAGTGCCGTTGTTTCCGTTGTTTTGGTCGTTGTGTTGCCTCGATTGAGAAGTTGCCCGGGCGAGCCTGGGATTTCTCTTCCTGGTGAGCTTTTGTTGTTGAGCTCGTTGCTTCTCATCCTTCTTTGGTGAAGCTTTTCGAGGTGAGCCTTGGAATTGCTGTCTTAGCGATGCCTTTGTCCTGTGCCCACTTAAGTGTGGACAGCCTTATTTTGAGCCTGAACAGCTCTCTTGTTGTACGGTTACTTGACTTTGGACCTATTCATTGGGTTAAGAGTCGTTGTGTACCGTGCTTGTCGTGCTGCGTTCGTTGGCCGACGTATTATGAAGGCTCATTTACTGTTTCAGGATGTGAAGGTAGGCTGAGATTAGCACTCCTTTGTGTTTCATGCTGAAGTTGGTACTCTCTCCTTGTTGCACTCTGGCGGTTGTGCTTGGTTGTTCGCAAGATCAGTGCCTTTGGCGTGCTATATTGCGATTTTTGTGAGTTGCGATGGCACTAGTTGCTTACTGAGATGCGAATATCGAGGCCATTTTCAGTTGCCGTGTGCATTGTGTGCTGTAAGAGTACGCAGTGGAAGGGTGTGGGTTGGCTACCCATGAGTTCAGAACCGTGTTTTTGAGTTTTTGGCCGGTCGAGAGAATCATCCTTTCTCGTGGTGACTTTGTCTTGGCTTCCTGTGCCTTGACATGGTTGTAGCCGTGCCGTGTTGTGTCGGTTGCCCGTTTGCTGTTGGCATTGGCAATTGCGAGTGTTGGGGAATTTTTCGGCATTCCTGCTGTTTGAGTACCCTCTACTCTGCATGTCTTTTCTTGGGTGTTGTGCTCTCGAGGCGTGTTGCTAGTCCTTGAGATGTGTTCCCCGAGATTGTCATTTCTCGTTGTTGTGGGTCTTTTCCTGGTGAGCAGTCTAATGTGTGACCTGTCCTTATGGTCGTGTGTTCAGCTGTTCTGTGCCTTGATGTGACCCTGCTTACAGTGTGTTCCCTGGCCCTGCGTGTTGAGTGGACCCGGAAACCTGCAGGTGTTACAGTTGTATTATTTTGTGGGCGCTATTTCTTTATGATTTTGTGTCTCTGTCTTGGACCATGGTCTTGTCAGTTAGCTTGCTGTACTCCCTTTCTCTTGGGTAGAGTTAGCTTGCGACTTGATCAGATGTAAGATCTGAGTGAGTGCTGACTTGATGGTGTTTTTGGTCCAGTGTTGTTGTTGTCGTTGGTGTCCTGTGTGCCAGGTGTTCCCTGTTACCTTTGGCACTGGAGCCGATGATGTGGTTGAGCTGTCAGCTGTAAGGACTATGTCACCTTGTGTGAGCTGCCACTTGCCATGCTGTCGTTGTGTTTCTTGGTTATCGGTTGTTGTGGCAGTCGTGTCTCCGTTCCTGTGAGACGTAAGCGACGTTGCCCTTGCTTCGGAGGTGTCAGATGTGTTCACTTTGGTGTCATGCTCGTGCTGTGGACTTGCTGTCTTGGTAGCTAGAGTGTGTACCTGTAATTGTGATCTGACAGTGTTCCTCTGAGCTGTGTTTCTCGAGATTTACGTTGTTTTCGTGATTGTGTTGTTGGGTTGTTCTTCCCTGCTTCTCCTTTGCTAGTCCTTAATTTCGAGGGTGAAATTTCTTAAAGGAGGGGAGGATGTAATGCCCTGGATCCTTGGTGGATCTTTGCTGGATCCTTTGCAGGTCTTGCTGGATCTTTATGGGATCTTTTGGATTGGTTTCGTTGAGTTTCGGTCCGCTTTTGTGGCTTCCGAGTTGACTTTGACGAGCCGTGTGGGTTTTTCTCACATACTAGTTACGGAACCCTACGGTGAGTTTGTTTGTCAATTCTCGAACTCGTGGACGCTACAGCGACAATGTACTCTTCGAGCCGGTCGTTTCGACTATTTTTGGGTATTTTTCTGAATTTGTGCATTTTCGGCACATTTTCAGAATTTTCAGAAATTAGGAAAATTTCCTAATTTCTTTTCTTTTTAATTCTTTTTCCCTCTCTCTCTCCTCACTCTCGCCGTTCCTCTCTCTCTCTCCCGTTCTCTCTCGTTCTCCCTCCCTCTCGCCTCCGGCTACAGACGGAGCGGTGCAGGGGTTGGGTGGCGACTCGGTGGAGCTGTCGAGGTGCGCGATGGGGCGAGGATCGGATCGATTCTGGCACGATCCCGTTCGGTGGATTCAAAGCTGGTGAAATCGGTTCGCGAGTGGTTTTCGGCGTGGTTTAGTCCTTTCGGGACACGGTTTCTTCGGTGGAAGTAGGGTGACTGATCCTCACTTCTTCCTCTCCGTTTTCCCTGCCATTGCACGTCGTTCGGCTAGGAAACGGTCGAGTTTGGGCTTGGTTTGCCTAAACCGTGATTTTCGTGGTTTTTAGGGTCGGCCAGTAAATGGCGACCGTTTGCGGCGTAGTTAGTTTCTAACTGACCGCTGGGATGTTAGGATCCCATCCACGTTGATTTCGTGTCGTTTGGTGTTCATTCGAGGCCGGTAGAAGCCTGGGAACCTCGGTGACCCACTTAGGGTCGATTTGTCTAAATCGCCCGGATCTTGTATTTTTGAGCTTGCATGTGGGGTTTTTAGTCCCCTGGTGTTGTTATTTGTCGATTAGGTTTGTTTCCCCTGCATTTCGACGTGAATGGGGCGTGGAACGGGCCGATTTGGCCATTCCCCTATTTTCCCGCCGCGACCGATGTAGAGGTCGTTTCAGAGGCCGTTACTTGGCTCTGATGGCCCTACGATAGACCGCCACTTCGTTTGGCGTTCTTGAGTTTTTTGGCTTCTGGGTGAGCGACGGCCCTAGGGTGGCGTGTCACTCCCATGTAACGCGCCTAGGTTAGCGCGTTACATAGCCCTCATCGTTTTGTGTTGGGGTTGAGTCGGTTCTTCTAACGCGCTTGACCCAGTGCGTTAGATGGATGCGACGTGCCTTGCCCTGGCCGTTGCTTTTCGTTTGACCGACGTTGACCATTAGAGGCGGTGCCTCTGACGGTGGTGCCCCTATCCGTTGGTTGAATGTAACGCGCCTGCCCCTGGCCGTTACATTCGGTTTGGCCGAGTGTGGGTGGCTATGCCCGTTGGATGTAACGGCTGTGCCCCTATGCGTCGTTGTGAATAACGCGCCTGCCCTTGGCCGTTATTCGTTGTTTTGTGCTGGGTTGAGGGTGGCTGTGCCCGTTGTGAATAACGCGCCTGTCCCTGTGCGTCGTTTGGCTCTGACGCGTCTCCCTTGCCGCGTTGTTTGCTTGTAACACGCCTGGCGTTGCACGTTACTTGGTTTTGGTTGTGGGTGTGTTGGCTCTGACGTGCCTGGTTTTATGCGTCGGGTGGCTATAACACGCTCGCTCCCGTGCGTTATTTCGTTGTGACGCATCTCGGTTAACGCGTTACATGCTTCGTGTGTTTGTGTTTTAGAGTGGTTAGGGCGGTGTGAGTGACGGGCTGTCGTCTGATCGTCGTTTGGTGAGTAACGGCACAGGTCTAGACCGTCATATGCTTGTAGCGGTCTAGGGGTGGCGCGATACATGCCTTGTGCTCCATTTTCCGTGTTTTGGTTTTGGCTTGTCTTGGCTTATCCTTGTGGTCTGCCCGTTGTTCCGTGGATGTCTCCCGACGTCCTATGAGGGCTAAGACTACGTTCTAAGGTGGCCAAGAGTCTTCTTGCTTGAGGTAGGATTCTCTTTCCTACTGTTCGAGCATTGCTGTTGGGTTCAGGTCAACCCGGTGTGACCCAGTGGTTGACATGTGACCTTGTGTGTGCGTGTCTTGGCGGTTGTGTCCGGCCCGAGACACTGCTTCTGGAGGCCCTGAGGTGTAGTTCTACCTCGGTTTGCGTGTTTAGATGTGTGCTGAGGGCCTTTGGTGTTCCCTCACGTCTCTGTGTGTTGTCTTCTACGGAGTGTCGTTTCTCGTATGGCTTAGGATTTGACCGATTGGCGGCCTGTTCCACTGTCTGTGACGATCTTGCCCTTGAGTCGTTCGACTCGGGATCGTTACGTGATAAGTCTAGTTGCCTGGTCCTGAGTCTGTTGGATGTTGTTTAGCTGCCTTGGTGCTTTGTGGTGCACGAGACAGGTCTCTCTTGACTGTATGTGCTTTAGCGCCTGTGTTTCGGAGTCTATGCCTTGTGAGCCTCTACTAGTTGTAGCCCTAGACTTTTGCCGACCCACCGGGAGTGATGGAGGGGTTTTCCTGTTACGTTTGGTACGTACGGTTCTTAAGCTAGTTCCGTGGGCCCCGGCCAATGGTAGCGTCCTACCGAGGGGAATACTAGCTATAGGCCTGGCCCAGGTAGAGGTCAGTGTGTGCACACGTGGTCAGGGACTGGGGACTTGCGCCGACGGGCGTGGCCCTGACTAGTCACTCGCAGTTGGTGCTGTAGTCTTGTGCTGTGGTACCGTGTTTCCTTGGAACTATTGTTCCTTGGACATGGTTCTTGGTGTGTCTTATCCTTGAGTGACATGACACTTGTGGCACAGTGTAAGTTGTCAGTGGATGCATCGGCTGTTCTCTAGTGGGAGGGTGCTCCTGTCACCTGGTTCATGACTCTCGCGTTTCTTGCGTGCTGTAACCTTCGCGAGTTGCCCTCTCGTGACTGTACTTGAGGTCGGTGTTCTATCGTTTGCATGACGTTCTAGTCATGCGTGGGGCTATGTGCATGACATTCCCAGTCGTGTTTGTTTGTGTTTTCGGTGTCTGTGTCTGCCTTCACCTTTGTTTTGGCTGACGGATTGGGTTACCCAACTGTGTGAGTTGGGGGTCGACCGTCTGTTGCCGCTTGGAGTAGCTTAGGGTGCCGAGTTCTCCTCGGTGGCCGTGTTTCATGTTTTACGGCCTCGCTCTTCTTTGTTGTTGAGCTCCCCTTGCTCTTAGCCTGTTCCCTACTCCTGCTGTACCTGTTCTGTTTATAGCTTTGTAGTGTAGCTCTTCCTGCTTTGCTGCACTCGTTGTTTTGTTGCTTTCGTTGCTCTGCGCGTTTTCCAGTGGGGATCCGCGTGACCCCTATTGAGTTTCTGTTGAGACTCACCTCTACTTTTTAGGTGGGTTTTCGCCGTCCGCCTCTGCTGCTCTTGGTGGAGTGCAGTTGCTGTAGCTGCCAGCAGTACCTGCATCGGGCTTCCCCCGACTCCTGTGTACGTTTCTTTCTGTCAGACTGTACTTATTGTCTTTCCTTTGGGCTGGACTCTAGTGTATAATTATAAATTTGAATTATTAATGAAAAAGTAATTTTATTTCTACTACTTTAGCAATCCATTGTAATGAAATTTAATTGCTTACTGTTATATCTGCTGGCTTCAATGTATTCCACACACGTCTTTTTCCCTTCGGCGCTTTCCCGCGCTTGGGAGGCCTCGCGGGTCCCATGTGGTATCACGTGTATTCAGTATTTATACCGGGTGGACCGGGTATCCGGAATCCGGGTCGCTACACTGGCTGTGACTCACCCTTCTCCTTTCAGGTGAGCCGCATCCGCCGTCTCCCGGTGTTTCGTGAGTGGTTCGGAGACCGTGCCTAGCTGCCAGCTGTAGACGAGCCGCCTTTTTGAGGCTTTTGTTGTACTTTTGCCAGGGTATGCCCCGTGTAGTTGTACCTTTTTGGACTAGTACTCTTGTGCTTCTGGACTAGTTATTATATATATCACTCTGGTTATTTTGAACTGCTTCTGCACTTGTGTTAATTTCATTACTTAATTATAATATGCGCGTTCCAAATTGCAATTCGTTATGCATCCCCTCGACAAAACCCTATTAACCCTTCAGGGGCTTCATCAGCCTCTTGGGTGGCTTCCCTAGTTCTTGGTATCGGTATATCGACGTTATCGGCATATCGGTATCCTGAACTCTGGGTTGTCACACAGGGGTAGGCGCGTTACATTCAACTAACGGACAGAAACACAACCGTCAGAGGCACGGCCTCAGCGGTCAAACGTCGGTCAAACAGAATGTAATGGCCAGGGCAGGGCGCGTAACATCCATCTAACGCGTTGGGTCAAACGTGTTAGAGGAACCGACTTAACTTCAAACGCAAAACGACAAAACAAATGTAACGCATGAACCTAGGCGCGTTACATGGAAGTGACGCGCCACCCTAGGGCCGTCACACACCCAGAAACCAGAAAGCTCAAAAACATCAAATGAAGTGGCGATCTATCGTAGGGCCGTCAGAAGCAAGTAACGGCCACTGAAACGACCGCTACATCGGTCACGGCGGGAAAACAGAGGAATGGCCAAATCGGCCCGTTCCTCGCCCCATTCACGCCGAAACGTAGGGGAAACAAACCCAATCGCTGAAAAACAACACTAGGGTGCTAAAAACCCCATATGCAAGCGCAAAAACACAAGATTCGGGTGATTTAAACAAATCTACCCTAAAAGAGTCAACGAGGTTCCCGGACTCCTACCGGCCTCGAATGACCACCGATCAACACGAAACTAGCATGGACGGGATCCTAATATCCCTGCGGTCAGTTTAAAACTAACTACACCGCAAACGGTCACCGTTTTCCGGCAAACCCTACAAACCACGAAAATCACGGTTTAGGTAAAACAAGCCCAAACTCGACCGTTTCCTTACCGAACGACGTGCAATGGCAGGGAAAAAGGAGAGGAAGAAGTGAGGAACCGTCACCCTACCTCCACCGAAGAAACCGTGCCCCGAAGGGACTAAACCACGGCGAAAACCACTCGCGAACAGATTTCACCTGCTTTGAATCCACCGTTCGGGATCGCGCCAGAATCGATCCGATCCTCGCCCCATCGCGCACCTCAACAGCTTCCCGACGTCGCCACCTCGCCCACGATCGTCTCCGTCTGGAGTCGGAGCCAGAAGGGGGAGAGAACGAGAGAGAACGAGAGATAGAGAGAGAGAGAACACGAGAGTGAGGAGAGAGAGAAGGGGGGGGTTAAAATAAAAAGAAATTAGAAAATATTTCTAATTTCTAAAAATTCCAAAAATGCGTCAAAAATGCACTAATTCAGAAAAATACGCAAAAATAGTCAAAACGACCGGCTCGACGAGTACATCGTCGCTGCAGCGTCCACGAGTCGAGGAACTAAGAAACAAACTCACCGTAGGGTTCCGTAACTAGTACGAGAGAAAAATCCACACGGCTCGTCAAACTCAACTCGGAAGCCAACAAAGCGAACTGAAACTCACCGAAACCAATATAAAAGATCCAATGAAGATCCAGCAAGACCTACCAAGGATCCAGGGCATTACACTCACGGTCACGTGGGTTACCCTTATTATACCCTATCGAAGGGAGTGAGAATAAAAGAATGGGGGGTGGAAATAGGCCCGATTTGACATATTTTAAAAATATTTTTTACTGAAGAATTTATGATGAATAGAGTGACTCAAAAGCTCACTGGGTCATAAACTCTCTCACAGTCACGCGGGTTACACTTATTATACCTTATCGAAGGGTGAGAAAATAAATTAGGGGGGAAGAAAATAACGAAGGATCGGCGAGGTTGAAAAATACTATACACAGAAGAAGTTATGATGGAATGGGTGGCCCTAAATATGAATGGGACTTCAATTTTGCCACGGTAGCACAAATGACTTTAATCATACGTGAGAGAAGGGGTAAGAATAATTATTATCAGAGAACTGATGGAAAGAAGCAAGAATAGCGGAGAGGATAGAAATAGACCCTATTTCACGTATTTTAAAGATATTTTCTACTGAAGAATTTATGATGAATAGAGCGACTCAAAATCTCACTGAGTCACAATCTCTCTCACGGTCACGCGGGTTGCCCTTGTTATACCCTATCGAAGGGAGTGAGAAAAAACGAATAGGGGGTGAAAATAGGCCCGATTTGACACATTTTAAATATATTTTCTACTGAAGAATTTATGATGAATAGAGCGACTCAAAAGTTCATTGGGTCATAAACTCTCTCACGGTCACGTGGGTTACCCTTATTATACCATATCAAATGGAGTGAGAATAAATGAGGGGGGATGAAAATAACAAAGGATCGACGAGGTTGAAAAATACAATACACAAAAGAAGTTATGATAGAATGGGTGGCCCTAAATATGAATGGGACTTCAATTTTGGCATGGTAGCACAAATGACTTTAATCATACGTGAGAGAAGGGGTAAGAATAATTATTATCATAAAACTGAAAGAAATGAGTAAGAACAGAGGAGATGATAGAAATAGGTCCGATTTCATGGATTTTAAAAAAAATTTCCACTAAAGAATTTATGATGAATAGAGCGACTCAAAACCTCACTAAGTCATAAACTCTTTCACGGTCACGCGGGTTGCACTTGTTATACCCTATCGAAGGGAGTGAGAATAAAAGAATGGGGGTAAAAATAGCCCCGATTTGACACATTTTAAAAATATTTTCTACTGATGAATTTATGATAAATAGTATGACTCAAAACCTCACAGGGTCATAAACTCTCTCACAGTCACGCGGGTTACCCTTATGATACCCTATCGAAGGGAGTGAGAATAAAAGAATGGGGGTGAAAATAGGCCCGATTTGACACATTTTAAAAATATTTTCTACTAAAGAATTTATGATGAATAGAGCGACTCAAAACCTAACCAGGTCATAAAATCTCTCACGGTCATGCGGTTTACCCTTATTATGCCCTATCGAAGGGAGTGAGAATAAATGAATGATGGTGAAATAACAAAGTATCAGCGGGGTTGAAAATATTATACACAGAAGAAGTTATGATGGAATAGGTGGCCCTAAATATGAATGTGACTTTAATTTTGACACGGTAGCACAAATGACTTTAATCTTACCCGAGAGAAGATGTAAGAATAATTATTATCATAATAGTGATGGAAATGAGTATGACATATTTTAAAAATATTTTCTACTGAAGAAATTATCTTGAATAGAGCTACTCTAAAGCTCACTGGGTCATAAACTCTCTCACGGTCACACGGGTTGCCCTTATTATACTCTATCAAAGGGAGTGAGAATAAAAAAATGGGGGTGAAAATAGGCTCGATTTGAAATATTTTAAAAATATTTTCTACTGAAGAATTTATGATGAATAGTATGACTCAAAACCTCTCTAGTTCATAAACTCTCTCACGGTCACGCGGGTTACCCTTATTATACCCTATCGAAGGGAGTGAGAATAAAAGAATGGGGGTGAAAATAGGCCCGATTTGACACATTTTATAAATATTTTCTACTAAAGAATTTATGATGAATAGTGTGACTCAAAACCTCACTAGGTCATAAACTCTCTCACGGTCACGCGAGTTACCCTTATTATACCCTATCGAAGGGGATGAGAATAAAAGAATGGGGGTGAAAATAGGCCCGATTGACAAATATTTTCTACTGAAGAATTTAAGATGAATAGTGTGACTCAAAACCTTACTGGGTCATAAACTCTCTCACGGTCACGCGAGTTACCCTTATTATACCCTATCGTTAGGTGTGAGAATAAAAGAATGAGGGGTGAAAATAGGCCCGATTAGACACATTTTAAAAATATTTTCTACTGAGAATTTATGATGAATAGAGTGACTCAAAAGTTCACTGGGTCATAAACTCTCTCACAGTCACGCGGGTTACACTCATTATACCCTATCGAAGGGAGTGAGAATAAATTAGGGGGGATGAAAATAACAAAGGATCGGCGAGGTTGAAAAATACTATACACAGAAGAAGAGTGTGACTCAAAATCTCACTGGGTCATAAACTCTCCCACGGTCACGCGGGTTACCCTTATTATACCCTATCGAAGGGGGTGAGAATAAAAGAATGGGGTTCAAAATAGGCCCGATTTGACACATTTTAAAAATATTTTCTACTGAAGAATTTATGATGAATAGAGCGACTCAAAAGCTCACTGTGTCATAAACTCTCTCACGGTCACGCGGGTTACCCTAATTATACCCTATCGAAGCGAGTGAGCATAAATGAAGGGGGGTGAAAATATCAAAGGATCGACGGGGTTGAAAATACTATACACAGAAGAAGTTATGCTGGAATGGGTGACCCAAAATATGAATGGGACTTCAAATTTGGGACGGTAGCACAAATAACTTTAATCATACGTGAGAGAAGGCGTAAGAATAATTATTATCATAAAACTGATAGAAAGGAGCAAGAATAGAGGATAGGATTAAAATAGGCCCGATTTGACATATTTTAAAAATATTTTCTACTGAATAATTTATGATGAATAGAGCGACTCAAAAACTTCACTGGGTCATAAACTCTCTCACGGTAACGTGGGTTACCCTTATTATATCCTATCGAAGGGAGTGAGAATAAATGAAGGGGGTGAAAATAACAAAGGATCGGCGAGGTTGAAAATATTATACACAGAAGAAGTTATGATGGAATGGGTGGACCTAAATATAAATGGAACTTCAATTTTGGCACGGTAGCACAAATGACTTTAATCATACGTGAGAGAAGGCGTAAGAATAATTATTAACATAAAACTGATGGAAATGTGCAAGAATAGAGGAGAGCATGGAAATAGGTCCGATTTGACACATTTTAAAAATATATTCTACTAAAGAATTTATGATGAATAGAGCGACTCAAAACCTCACTGGGTCATAAACTCTCTCACGATCACGTGGGTTACCCATTTTATACCCTATCAAAAGGAGTGAGAATAAATGAGGGGGGATGAAAATAACAAAGGATCGGCGATGTTGAAAAATATTATACACAGAAGAAGTTATGAAGGAATGGGTGGCCGTAAATATGAATGGGACTTCAAATTTGGCACGGTAGCACAAATCACTTTTATCATACGTGAGAGAAGGGATAAGAATAATTATTATCATAAAACTGATGGAAAGGAGCAAGAATAGAGGAGAGGATAGAAATAGGCCTGATTTCACACATTTTAAAAATATTTTCTACTGAAGAATTTATGATGAATAGAGGGACTCAAAACCTCACTAAGTCATAAACTCTCTCACGGTCACGCGAGTTGCCCTTGTTATACCCTATCGAAGGGAGTGAGAATAAAAGAATGTGGGTGAAAATAGGCCCGATTTGACACATTTTAAAAATATTTTCTACTGAAGAATTTATGATAAATAGTGTGACTCAAAACCACATTGGGTCATAAAATCTCTCACGGTCATGCGGGTTACCCTTATTATACCATATCGAAGGGAGTGAGAATAAAAGAATGGTGGTGAAAATAGGCCCAATTTGACACATTTTAAAAATATTTTCTACTGAAGAATTTATGATGAATAAAGCGACACAAAACCTCACTGGGTCATAAACTCTCTCTCAATCACGCTGGTTACCCTTATTATACCCTATCGAAGGGAGTGATAATAAATCAAGGGGGTGAAAATAACAAAGGATCGATGGGGTTGAAAATACTATACACAGAACAAGTTATGAAGGAATGGGTGGCCCTAAATATGAATGGGACTTCAATTTTGGCACGGTAGAAAAAATGACTTTAATCATACGTGAGAGAAGGCGTAAGACTAATTATTATCATAAAACTGATAGAAAGGAGCATGAATAGAGGAGGGAATTAAAATAGGCCCGATTTGACACATTTTAAAAATATTTTCTACTGAAAAAATTATTATGAATAGATCGACTGAAAATCTCACTGGGTCATAAACTCTCTCATGGTCACGTGAGTTACTCTTATTATACCCTATCGAAGGGAGTAAGAATAAATGAAGGAGGGTGAAAATAACAAGTATCGGCGAGGTTGAAAATATTATACACAGAAGAAGTTATGATGGAATGGGTGGCCCTAAATATGAATGGGACTTCAATTTTGGCACGGTAGCAAAAATCACTTTAATCATTTGTGAGAGAAGGCGTAAGAATAATTATTATCATAAAACTGATGGGAAAAGGCAAGAATAGAGGAGACGATAGAAATAGGCCCGATTTGACACATTTTAAAAATATTTTCTACTGAAGAATTTATGATGAATAGAGTGACTCAAAACCTCACTGGGTCATAAACTCTCTCACGGTCACGCGGGTTACTCATATTATACCCTATCGAAAGGAGTGAGAATAAAAAAGGGCGGATGAAAATAACAAAGGATCGGCGAGGTTGAAAATACTATATACAGAAGAAGTTATGATGGAATGGGTGGCCTTAAATATGAATAAGACTTCAATTTTTTCACGGAAGCACAATTGACTTTAATCATACGTGAGAGAAGGGGTAAGAATAATTATTATCATAAAATTGATGGAAAGTAGTAAGAATAGTGGAGAGGATAGAAATAGGCCCAATTTCATAAATTTTAAAAATATTTTCTACTGAAGAATTTATGATTAATAGAGCGACTCAAAATCTCACTGAGTCATAAACACTCTCACATTCACGCGGGTTGCCCTTGTTATACCCTATCGAAGGGAGTAAGAATAAAAGAATGAGGGTGAAAATAGGCCCGATTTGACACATTTTAAAAAAAATTTCTACTAATGAATTTATGATAAATAGTGTGACTCAAAACCTCACAGTGTCATAAACTCTCTCACGGTCACGTGGGTTACCCTTATTATACCATATCGAAGAGAGTGAGAATAAAAGATTGGGGGTGAAAATAGGCCCGATTTGACACATTTTAAAAATATTTTCTACTGAAGAATTTATGATAAATAGTGTGACTCACAACCTCATTGGGTCATAAAATCTCTCACGGTCACGCGGGTTACCCTTATTATACTATATCGAAGGGAGTGAGAATAAAAGAATGGTGGTAAAAATAGGCCCGATTTGACACATTTTAAAAATATTTAATAATGAAGAATTTATGATGAATAGAGCGACACAAAACCTCACTGGGTCATAAACTCTCTCACAATCATGCGGGTTACCCTTATTATACCCTATCGAAGGGAGAGAGAATAAATCAAGGGGGTGAAAATAACAAAGGATCGACGGGGTTGAAAATACTATACACAAAATGTAGCGACCCAGATTCCAGATACCCGGTGCACCCGGTATAAATACCGAATACACGTGATACCACATGGGACCCGCGAGGCCTCCCAAGCGTGGGAACGCGCCGAAGGGAAAAAGGCGTGTGTGGAATACATTGAAGCCAGTAGATATAATAGTAAGTAATTAAATTTCATTAGATTGGATTGCTAAAGTAGCAGAAATAAAATTACTTTTTCATTAATAATTCAAATTTACAATAATACACCAGAGTCCAGCCCAAAGGAAAGACAACAAGTACAGTCTGACATAAAGAAACGTACACAGGAGTCGGGGGAAGCCCGACGCAGGTACAGCTGGCAGCTACAATGAACGCGCACCTCCAAGAGCAGCAGAGGCGAACGGCGAAACCCACCTGAAAAGCAGGGGTGACTCTCAACAGAAACTCAGTAGGGGTCATGCGGATCCCCACTGGAAAACACACAGAGCAACGGAAACAACAAAACGACGAGTGCAGGAAAGCAGGAAAAGCTACACTACAAAGCTGTAAACAGAACATGTACAGCAGGAGTAGGGAACAGGCTAAGAGCAAGGGGAGCTCAACAACAAAGAAGAGCGAGGCCGTAAAACACGGAACACGGCCACCGAGGAGAACTCGGCACCCTAAGCTACTTTAAATAGCAACAAATGGTCAACCCCAAACTCACAAAGTAGGGTAACCCAGTCCGTCGGCCAAAACAAAGGCGAAGGTAGACACCGACGCCGAAAACACGATTGGAAATGTCGTGCACACAGCCCCACGCATGACTAGAACGTCATGCAAACGATAGAACACTGACCTGGAGTACAGCCACGAGAGGGCAACTCGCAAAGGTCACAGCGCGCAAGAAACGCGAGGGTCACGAACCAAGTGACAGGAGCACCCTCCCACTAGAGAACAGTCAGATGTGTCCACTGACGACTTACACTGTGCCACAAGTGTCATGTCACTCAAGGACAAGACACACCAAGAACCAGATCTAAGGAACAATAGTTCCAAGGAAACATGGTACTACAGCACAAGACTATAGCACCAACTGCGAGTGACTAGTCAGGGCCACGCCCGTCGGCGCAACTCCCCAGTCCCTGACCACGTGCGCACACACTGACCTCTACCTAGGCCAGGCCTCTAGCTAGTATTCCCCTCGGTAGGACGCTATCGCTGGTCGGGGCCCACGGAACTAGCTTAAGAACCGTACGTATCAAACGCAACAGGAAAAACCCCTCCACCACTCCTGGTGGGTTGGCGAAAGCCTAGGGCTACAACTAGTGGAGGCTCACAAGGCATAGACTCCAAAACACAGGTGCTAAAGCACAGACAGTCTAAGAAAAGCCCTGTCTCGTGCACCACAAAGCACCAAGGCAGCTAGACAACCGCCAACAGACTCAGGACCAGGCAACTAGACCTACAACGTAACGATCCTTGAGTCAGACGACTCAATGGAAAGATCGTCACAGATAGTGGGACAAGCCGCCAATCGGTCTAATCCTAAGTCAGAAAAATGACGCTCCACAGAAAATAACACACGGAGACCTGAGGGAAACACCAAGAACCCTCAGCACGATTGGACATGCAAATCGAGGTAGAACAACACCTCGAGGCATCCAGAAGTAGTGTCTTGGACTGGGCAGAACCACCGAGACACACGCATGCAAGGTCACACGTCAACCACTGGGTCACACCGGGTTGACCCGAACCCAACAACAAACAAGCAAAAGTAGGATAGACAATCCCACTTCAAGTAAGAAGACTCCTGGCCACCTTATAACATAGTCTTAGCCCTCATAGGACGTCGGGAGACATCCACGGGACAACGGGCAGACCACCAGGACAAGCCAAGACAAGCCAACACCGAAATCACAGAAAACGGGGCACAAGGCATGTAACGTGCCACCCCTAGACCGCTACAAGCATGTGACGGTCTAGACCAGGGCCGTTACTCACCAAGTGACAGTCAGGTGATAGGCCGTCACTCACACCGCCCTAACCTATCTCGAAAAACGTGAAGGCATGCAACGCGCAGTACCAGGCGCGTCGCACCCACCCGACGCGCCAGACCGGGGCCGTCGGGTCCAACTCAAACCCAAACCAAACGGAGCTAAAACGATGTAACGCGCTAGGCCTAGCGCGTTACACACGCCCAACGCGTAGGAACAGGCGCGTTGCACACAGGCTCAAAGCAGAAAACGGAGGCTAAGAGGCATGTAATGGCCAACTCAAGGCGCGTTACAAACACCAAACACATAGGGTCCCCACCGTTACATCCAACGGTGCAGCGACCCTACTCAGCCAAAACAGAGTGTAACGGCCAGGGGCAGGCGCGTTACACAGGCCCAACACACAGGGGCAAAGCCGTTACATCCAACGGGCACAGCCACCCAAGCTAGGCCAAAACAGAATGTAACGGCCAGGGGCCGGCGCGTTACATTCACCCAACGCACAGGGGCACCACCGTCAGAGGCACCGCCTCTCATGGTCAACGTCGGTCAAACAGAAAGTAACGGCCAGGGCAGGGCGCGTTGCTTCAATCTAACGCGCAGGGTCAAGCGTGTTAGATTAACCGACTCAACCCCGAAACAAAATGACAAAAAGGAATGTAACGCATAGGCGCAGGCGCGTTACACGGGAACGACGCGCCACCCTAGGGCCGTCGCTCACCCAAACGCCAGAAAGCTCTAAAACCTCAAACGAAGTAACGGTCTATCGTAGGGCCGTCAGAGCCAAATAACGGCCACTGAAACGACCGCTACATCGGTCACGGCAAGAAAACAGAGGAACGGCCAAATCAGCCCGATCCACGCCCCATTCACGTTGAAACGCAGGGGAAACAAACCTAATCGGTAAATAACAACACCAGGGGACTAAAAACCCCACATGCAAGCTCAAAAACACAAGATCCGGGCGATTTCATCAAATCCACCCTAAGTGGGTCACCGAGATTCCTGGGCTTCTATCGGCCTCGAATGAACACCAAACCACACGAAATCAACGTGGATGGGATCCTAACATCCCAGCGGTCAGTTAGAAACTAACTACGCCGCAAATAGTCGCCGTTTACCAGCCGACCCTAAAAACCACGAAAATCACGATTTAGGCAAACCAAGCCCAAACTCGACCGTTTCCTAGCCGAACGACGTGCAATGGCAGGGAAAACAGAGAGGAAGAGGTAAGGATAAGTCACCCTACCTCCACCGAAGAAACCGTGCCCCGAAGGGACTAAACCCCGCCGAAAACCACTCGCGAACCGATTTCACCGACTTTGAACCCACCGAACGGGATAGCGCCAGAATCGATCCGATCCTCGCCCCATCGCGCACCTCGACAGCTCCACCTCGTCGCCACCTAGCCCCTGTACCACTCCGTCTGCAGCCGGAGGCGAGAGGGAGGGAGAACGAGAGAGAACGGGAGAGAGAGAGAGAGGAACGACGAGAGTGTGGAGAGAGAGAGGGGAAAAGAAATAAAAAGAAATGAAATTAGGAAATTTTCCTAATTTCTGATTTTTTTGAAAATGCGCCAAAAATGCACAAATTCAGAAAAATATGAAAAAATAGTCGAAACGACCGGCTTGACGAGTACATCGTCGCTGTAGCATTCACGAGTTCGAGAATTGATAAACAACCTCACCGTAGGGTTCCGTAACTAGTACGTGCGAAAAACCCACACGGCTCGTCAAACTCAACTCGGAAGCCACCAAAGCGAACCGAAACTCGACGAAACCAATCCAAAAGATCCAACAAAGATCCAATAGGACCTACCAAGGATCCAGGGCATTACACAGAACAAGTTATGAAGGAATGGGTGGCCCTAAATATGAATGGGACTTTAATTTTGGCACGGTAGAAAAAATGACTTTAATCATACGTGAGAGAAGGCGTAAGACTAATTATTATCATAAAACTGATAGAAAGGAGCATGAATAGAGGAGAGAATTAAAATAGGCCCCATATGACACATTTTAAAAATATTTTCTATTGAAGAATTTATGATCAATAGAGCGACTCAAAACCTCACTGGGTCATAAACTCTCTCACGGTCGCGCGGGTTACCCTTATTATACCCTATCGAAGGTAGTGAGAATACATGAATGGGGGTGGAAATAACAAAGGACCGACGGGGTTGAAAATACTGTACACAGAAGAAGTTATGATGGAATGGGTGACCCTAAATATGAATGGGACTTCAATTTTGGCACGGTAGCACAAATGACTTTAATCATGCATGAGAGAAGTATAAGAATAATTATTATCATAAAAGTTATGGAAATGAGTAAGAATGGAGGAAAGGATGTAAATAGTCCCGATTTGACACATTTTAAAAATATTTTGTACTAAAGAAATTACGATGAATAGAGCTACTCAAAAGCTCACTGGGTCATAAACTCTCTCACAGTCACGCAGGTTGCCCTTATTATACCCTATCGAAGGGAGTGAGAATAAAAGAATGGGGGTGAAAATAGGCCCGTTTTGACAAATTTTAAAAATATTTTTTACTGAAGAATTTATGATGAATAGAGCGACACAAAACCTCACTGGGTCATAAACTCTCTCACAATCACGCGGGTTACCCTTATTATACCCTATCGAAGGGAGTGAGAATAAATCAAGGGGGTGAAAATAACAAATGATCGACGGGGTTGAAAATACTATACACAGAACAAGTTATGTAACGACCCAGAGTTCAGGATACCGATATACCGATAACATCGATACACCGATACCAAGAACTGGGGAAGCCACCCAAGAGGTTGATGAGGCCCCTGAAGGGTTAGAAGAAAAGTGCTGAGGGATATGCATAACGAATTGGAATTTGGAACGCGCAATTTACAATTAAGTAAAGAAATTAACACAAGTGCGGAAGCAATTCAAAAATAACTAGAGTGATATTCATATACTAGTCCAGAGAAACAAGAGTACTAGTCCACAAGGTACAACTACGCGGGGCATACCCCGGCAAAAGTACGAACAAGCCTCAAAAGGCGACTCGACTAAAGCTGGCAGCTAACACGGTCTCCAAAATGGCTCACGAAGCACCGGGAGACGACGGGCGTGGCTCACCTGAAAGGAGAAAGGGTGAGTCACAGCCAGACTCAGTAGGGGTCACGCGGATCTCTACCTCGCACTAAACAAGCATACACGCTTAAATAAAGGCAAGTAGAGCATGCATTTAAATAGCTAACAGGCAATGGCATGAATAACTACTCAAGTAAAGCTACAGACTCTAACTAAGCAAGTATAACAGCTAAAGCATGCCACAGCTAACTAAACGCAAGCGATTAAAACTAAAGCTACCAAATAGAATAAGTCTCAACTAATCCAAGCAACAAGGAAGGACAACCACTGGAGCAGAAACCAGAAGCGTCCACTGACGACTTACACTGCATCTCAAGCACTCGCAGTCGACGAAGCGACAAGCTAAGCGCGTAAATAGTACCAAACCAAGTGACCAGTCGGAGTGGCACCCGTCGGTGTCAGTCCACAGTCTCCGACCACGTATGCACACACTGACTCTAGCCTGAGCCAGGCCCTCTAGCTAGTTTTCCCCCTTGGTAGGACGCTACCATTGGCTGGGAGCCCACGGAACTAGCTTATAAACCGTGCATGGGAAACACACCCCTCCGCCATCCTCAAGCGGGTCGGCACTCAACAGACCTTAGGGCAACAACAGTGGCTCCATTGCGTGGAAAGAAAGGCTACTCTAATGGTAATAAAACACGTCACTAAACATTTAAAACAATACGAATATGGCATGAGTATAAAAAGGAACGCATAACAAATGGGCTGGCAACATATTATAACCATCAGGGAAGCGGCGGTCTAATACCCACGTGCTACATGAAAGTGACGGTCGGGGACTGGCGCGTTACACCAAGAACGACGCGCTGGTCTCCATTCGTTACTTCCACCTGAGTTCCAGCTCAAAGGACCTAAGAGGGAGAGTGACGGTGGGGGTACTATGCGTTGCTTCAAAGCAACGCGCAGGAGCACCGCCGTTACTTTCACCCGAGGCCTAAAACCAACGTATAGCGTTTAAATCAATCGCAGGCGAAACGACGCCCCGGGCTCGGCGTGTCGCTTGGAAATGACGGTCGGCCGACTGGCCGTCGGGCGCACCGCCTGACCAAACCAACGTAAATCAATGAGGGAGCGACGGCTGGGAGCCCTACCGTTACTCTCAATGTAACGCACCCACGATGGGCCGTTACATTGAAGTAACGCGCTCACGAAAGACCGATGTGCCGGTTCCTGGCGAGACCGTCACTTCACCTGGGTCGCGGACGGGTTATATATAAAAATCGGTTCCCTCCCGGACGATCTGAATCACCGGGTAACGACATAAAACCTGTAACCTATCAAACCATGCAACCCATGCGACAATATAATAACTAAAAACATCACATGCAAGGCCTAATAAGCATTAATCTCAAGAATTTCATTAAAACCCTACAAATGGAAGAAATGAACATTATGCATGCCACGGGCTCTAATCAACGGAACGAGCCACAGGAAATGATCCTAGCGAGATCAGGATTCCATCCTCCTACCTCTCGCAAGCCGAAACCGAAGAAAAGACCGCATGCAAGGAGGAAGAGCTACGAAGCCTTCACGCTCCACCTCGCTCCCACGATCACCGAACCATGCCGAAGTGGACACCTACGCGCTCCTCTCGGCGCGAGGAATCCAACGGCGCCAACCTTGCCTCAATCCGACCTCGTCTCGTCCGCGATCCCTAGGAAGGGGAAAGGACGATCGCATGGAGGAGAGAGAGAGGGTGAGAAAATGAGAGATCGACGGGGGAGAGAGGGTGAGAGAGGGATTAAAAGAGAAAAAAAAGAAATTAAAATATATATAATATAATTATTATATAAATTAAAATCTCATTAATTCTAATAACCCTCAAATAACCCCAAATAAATCTGGAAAAATATCAGATAAATTCCTAAAAATCTAGGAAAATAGCCAGAAATTCTAGAACAAATAATAGAACAAAAACCATCAAGGATCCATTAAGGCACGGGCCTTACAGTCCCTCCCTCCTTACAGAAATTTCACCCACGAAATTTACAACAATCGAAAAGGAGGAAACTGAGAAAGGACTTATACCTCACTGGAATAAAAAGGGAAAAAGCTGACGCATCTCATCTTCACGCTCCCAAGTAGACTCATTACAGGAGTGACGCTGCCAAGCAATTCTTACCAGAGGAATAACCTTATTTCTCAACCGCTGCTCATGACGGTCTTCAATTCTGATACGAAATTCTGGCGTGGACAAATCAGTAGTCACCTCAGGCCACACTGAATCATCTAGAACATGAGAAGCATCTGGCACATATTTCCTCAATTGAGACACGTGGAACACATCATGAACAGCTTGCATAGCCGCAGGAAGTTGCAAACGATAAGCCACCTGACCAATAGTTTCAACAATAGGAAAAGGGCCAACATACCGCGGGCTAAGCTTTCCACGCTTCCCAAATCTGGAAACACCTTTCATCGGAGATATTTTAACAAACACCATATCTCCAGGTTCAAATTATAGTGGACGTCTGCGCTGATCTGCATAACATTTCTGTCGATTCTGAGCCGTCAACAATCTTTTCCTGATCAGACGAACCACATCCGAACATTGCTGCACCATGTCAGGTCCTGTCAACAATCTGTCCCCAACATCAAACCAGTTCAGAGGAGTTCGACAAGGACGACCATAAAGTGCTTCATAAGGAGCCATTCCAATACTGGTATGAAAACTGTTATTATAAGCAAATTCAACAAGTGGCAAATGCTGACTCCACGAACCCTGCCAATCAAGGCAACACAATCTCAGCATGTCCTCCAAAGTCTGAATAGTCCTCTCTGACTGTCTATCTGACTGAGGGTGATATGCTGAACTGAAAGCTAACTCAGTGCCCAAAGCTTTATGGAAACTACGCCAGAAGCTGGAGGTAAAACGTGGGTCACGATCTGACACAAGTGAAACAGGAATTCCATGCAGTGGCACGATCTTCTGCACATACAGCCCGGCCAATCTCTGCACATTCTAAGTAACTTTAATCGGCAACAATCTGGCAGTTTTAGTCAATCTGTCGACTAACAACCAGATGCCATCAAAACCCTAAGAAGTCCGAGGCAAACCCACCACAAAATCTATAGTAACATGGTCCCATTTCCACATCGGAATCTCTAACGGCTGAAGCAAACCACCTGGCTTTTGATGTTCGACTTTAACTAACTGACAAGTCAAGCACTTTGAAACAAACACAGCCACGTCTTTCTTCATACCTGGCCACCAGAACTGCTTCTTCAAATTCTGATACATCTTGGTGACACCCGGATGAATAGCAAAACGAGAACCATGGGCCTCACTCAGAATCTCAAGTCTTAAATCATCATCAGCGGGAATATATAATCTGCCTTGAAGACTGACAACTAGCTCCGTATCAAAATCCACATCATAGCTTGATATAACACGAGCCAAATCAGAATCAGCCTGCTGGGCATCTTTAATCTGATGATATAAAGCTGAACCCAAAACCAAGCTAGCACAAACTGCCATCTTCGGATCAGCAGGAAACTCTGCACTGAATGCCTCACTTGGAAGCTGTTCCCATAATTTCCATTCATGAAGCAACAAATGACTGACTTGCACTTTCCTGCTCAGAGCATCAGCCACTACATTCATTTTACCAGGCTGATAGGAGAGTGTAAAGTCATAATCTTTCATGAATTCCATCCATCGCCTCTGCCTGAGATTCAGTTCTTTCTGGGAGAAAATATACTGTAAACTCTGATGATCGGTGAAAATCTAAAATTTCTCACCATACAGATAATGTCTCTAGATCTTTAAGGCAAAAATAACTGCAGCTAGCTCTAGATCATGCGTGGGATAATTTCCTTCATGTTGTTTCAACTGCCGGGACGCATATGCAATAACCTTACCATGTTACATTAGCACTGCACCCAAACCTACTCGAGAAGCATCTGTACAGACCATAAATCCACCCGAGCCGGAAGGCAAAGTCAACACAGGAGAAGAAGTCAATAGCCTTTTCAATTCAACAAAGCTAGCCTCACACTGATCCGACCAGACAAAGGACACATCCTTATGAGTCAATCTAGTCATCGGGGCTGCAATTTTCGCAAAGTCTTGAATGAATCTGCGGTAATACCCAGCCAAACCTAGAAAACTTCGAATCTCTGTTACAGTTCTCGATCTCTGCCAACTCAAAATAGCATCGATCTTTGCAGGGTCCACTGCCACTCCATCACCAGAAATCACATGACCAAGAAAATGAATTTCCCGAAGCCAGAATTCACATTTACTAAACTTCGCATAAAGCTCGTGATCTCTTAGAGTCTGCAGAACGATCCTCAAATGCTGCACATGATCATTATCAGAGGCAGAATAGATCAGAATATCATCAACAAAGATCACCACAAACTGGTCCAGAAATGGACGAAAGATACGCTGCATCAGGTCCATGAAAGCTGCTGGGGCATTAGTCAAACCAAACGGCATGACTAAAAATTCAAAATGACCATAACGAGTGCTGAACGCAGTCTTCTCCACATCAGATTCTCGGATCCGTAACTGAAAGTAGCCAGATCTGAGATCAATCCGTGAAAAGACAGTAGCAGACTGTAACTGGTCAAACAAATCATCAATCCTGGGAAGTGGATACTTATTCTTGATAGTCACCTGATTCAACTGCCTGTAATCAATACAAAGTCTCATGCTTCCATCTTTCTTTTTCACAAACAGCACTGGGGCACTCCACGGAGAAAAACTGGGGCGAATATAACCTTTTTCCAGTAACTCTAGTAGCTGTGCACGAAGTACGTTCAATTCAGCTGGAGCCATTCGGTACGGCGGCTTTGCTAAGGGGCCGGTACCTGGAATCAGTTCAATCACCATTTCTATCTCTCGCTCTGGGGGCAAGCCTGGCAACTCGTCAGGAAACACATCAGGGAATTCACAGACAACCGGAATATCAAAAACGTCCCGTCGTGATTTTTCAACAATAACCACTGAAGCAAGGAATCCCTGCCAACCTGCGCTAAGCAACCTATAGGCTCGAATAGCAAAAATAATCATACGAGAAGATCGGGATCCAATACTTTGAAAATAAAAGCCTGATTTTCCCTGTGGCTGAAAATAGACTTTCTTCGATCTGCAGTCAACCACAGCTCCATAATGCTCCAACCAATCCATTTCCAGAATAATATCATAATCTACCAGCTGCAACGCATACAATCTTGCCGACAACTGGTGATTATCAATCATCACAGGAGATTCTTCCAGGCACAAAGGTGTAACCATGAAATCTCCAGAAGGCAATTCAACAAACATCTCACAGGATACCTCGGAAGTCGGTTCCTCAATACAGGCCATGAAATCCTCAGAAATAAAAGAGTGAGAAGCACCAGAATCAAATAAGACACGAGCTGAATGACCAAAAAGCATAATCGTACCTTCCACAAGATGGGACGCAACAGCATCAGCTCTAGTCAAATGAGAAACCTTGCCTTTCTGCTTCTTAGAACCAGCTGAAGATTGCTGAGAAGACGCCGACGCTTGAGAGTAAAATTGCTGAGCTTGAGGTGCAGTCGGAGGTCTGAATTGCGGCTGCTGAGGTTGAGAAAACTGAGGAACTTGCAATTGTTTTGACCTCAGCAGGCAATCACGAACCACATGACCCGACTGGTCACACCTAAAGCAAACAATAGGAAGAGAACACGGCTGGCCCTTATGATGACCACCGCATCTCCTACACGTCCATGGCTGACTGACAGCTGAGCTCTGCCGAGTCTGAGAAGAAGGTGCTGTCGGCTGCTGAACAGAATCTCTACCGGACGGCTGTTGGAAAAACTTCTTCTTCTTCTTGAACCGCTTGAACTTGGGCTAGGAAGGAGAGGAAGCACTAGAAATCTCTGACTGGACCGAGGGAACACCTGGCACTGGCGGTCATTAAGTCTGCTGCGACTGAGCTACCGGCTACACTGACCCTGCCTGAGGATATCCACCAGGTCTCGTCATCTCCAGCTCTAAAGCCACCGCTGTCTGGCACGCACTATCAAGATCCGCAACACGACTGGCGATAAGAGGCATCTTCAATTCAGGCCTCAAACCTCGCAAAAATTGCTGAGTCTTCAAAGCTTCACTAGCCAGCACATGAGGCGCGTACTGACCCAATTCCATAAACCTATTTCGATACTGAAGCACAGTCATACCGCCCTGAGTCAGCTCCATAAATTGATACATCTTGTCCATCTAAAGACAGGCAGGACTATAGGCACGCTCGAAAGCAACAACAAACTCTGCCCAAGTGATCTGTCGAAGAGGTCTTGAACGGAAGGCAATCTGCCACTCGGCTTTCCACCACGTGATGGATGTACCCTGGAGTTGAAAAGCAGCAAGCATAACTTTTTCATCTTCAGCACACTCCATTGATACGAACACACGCTCGATTGCGTCCAACCATTGCCTTGCCACCTCTAGATCAGCTTGACCATCGAAAGCAGGCGGATTGAACATAAGAAATTCTTTCAATGCCTTGCCTCGACTGCCAGGCACTTCAACTGGAGGAGCAATAACCGGCGCTGGAGGAGGAACAACTGGAACAGCAGGAACTGCAGGAGGAGGTGCAGAACCACTATCTTCCCTGGGCGCATCTCGAGGAACATGAGGAGCTCGAGGGGGTCTTCCTCGACGGGGAGGCATAATTACACTGCCAAAACACAAATAAATCACAATTAATCAATCATACGGAAAGCATCCTATGCCAGCAATAGACGACAACAGGACTAGCTCTGGACAAGCGCAAATTTCAATTCCTTATACAATTCCTCAAC
The DNA here is from genome assembly GCA_022559845.1 of Amorphophallus konjac. Taxonomy (NCBI): domain Eukaryota; kingdom Viridiplantae; phylum Streptophyta; class Magnoliopsida; order Alismatales; family Araceae; genus Amorphophallus; species Amorphophallus konjac. Next base: position 56,753 of record JAHNEJ010003008.1, read on the forward strand.
TAATGCTCTGATACCAACTGTAACGACCCAGAGTTCAGGATACCGATATACCGATAACATCGATACACCGATACCAAGAACTGGGGAAGCCACCTAAGAGGCTGATGAGGCCCCTGAAGGGTTAGAAGAAAAGTGCTGAGGGATATGCATAACGAATTGGAATTTGGAATGCGCAATTTACAATTAAGTAAAGAAATTAACACAAGTGCGGAAGCAATTCAAAAATAACTAGAGTGATATTCATATAGTTGTCCAGAGAAATAAGAGTACTAGTCCACAAGGTACAACTACGCGGGGCATACCCCAGTAAAAGTACGAACAAGCCTCAAAAGGCGACTCGACTAAAGCTGGCAGCTAACACGGTCTCCAAAACGGCTCACGAAGCACCGGGAGACGACGGGCGCGGCTCACCTGAAAGGAGAAAGGGTGAGTCACAGCCAGACTCAGTAGGGGTCACGCGGATCCCTACCTCGCACTAAACAAGCATACACGCATAAATAAAGGCAAGTAGAGCATGCATTTAAATAGCTAACAGGCAATGGCATGAATAACTACTCAAGTAAAGCTGCAGACTCTAACTAAGCAAGTATAACAGCTAAAGCATGCCACAGCTAACTAAATGCAAGCGATTAAAACTAAAGCTACCAAATAGAATAAGTCTCAACTAATCCAAGCAACAAGGAAGGACAACCAATGGAGCAGAAACCAGAAGCGTCCACTGACGACTTACACTGCGTCTCAAGCACTTGCAGTCGACGAAGTGACAAGCTAAGCGCGTAAACAGTACCAAACCAAGTGACCAGTCGGAGTGGCACCCGTCGGTGTCAGTCCACAGTCTCCGACCACGTGTGCACACATTGACTCTAGCCTGAGCCAGGCCCTCTAGCTAGTTTTCCCCCTTGGTAGGACGCTACCATTGGCTGGGAGCCCACGGAACTAGCTTATAAACCGTGCATGAAAAACACACCCCTCCGCCATCCTCAAGCGGGTCGACACTCAACAGACCTTAGGGCAACAACAGTGGCTCCATTGCGTGGAAAGAAAGGCTACTCTAATGGTAATAAAACACGCCACTAAACATTTAAAACAATACGAATATGGCATGAGTATAAAAAGGAACGCATAACAAATGGGCTGGCAACATATTAAAACCATCAGGGAAGCGGCGGTCTAATACCCACGTGCTACTTGAAAGTGACGGTCGGGGACTGGCGCGTTACACCAAGAACGACGCGCTGGTCTCCATCCGTTACTTCCACCTGAGTTCCAGCTCAAAGGACCTAAGAGGGAGAGTGACGGTGGGGGTCCTATGCGTTGCTTCGAAGCAACGCGCAGGAGCACCACCGTTACTTTCACCCGAGGCCTAAAACCAATGTATAGCGTTTAAATCAATCGCAGGCGAAACAACGCCCCGGGCTCGGCGCGTCGCTTTGAAACGACGGCCGGCCGACTGGCTGTCGGGCGCACCGCCTGACCAAACCAACGTAAATCAATGAGGGAGTGACGGCTGGGAGCCCTACCGTTACTCTCAATGTAACGCACCCACGATGGGCCATTACATTGAAGTAACGCGCTCACGAAAGACCGTCGGAGATGTGACGGTTCCTGGCGAGACCGTCACTTCACCTGGGTCGCGGACGGGTTATATATAAAAATCGGTTCCCTCCCGGACGATCTGAATCGCCGGGTAACGACGTAAAACCTGTAACCTGTCAAACCATGCAACCCATGCGACAATATAACAACTAAAAACATCACATGCAAGGCCTAATAAGCATTAATCTCAAGAATTTCATTAAAACCCTACAAATGGAAGAAATGAACATTATGCATGCCACGGGCTCTAATCAACGGAACGAGCCACAGGAAATGATCCTAGCGAGATCAGGATTCCATCCCCCTACCTCTCGCAAGCCGAAACCGAAGAAAAGACCGCATGCAAGGAGGAAGAGCTACGAAGCCTTCACGCTCCACCTCGCTCCCACGATCACCAAACCATGCCGAAGTGGACACCTACGTGCTCCTCTCGGCGCGAGGAATCCAACGGCGCCAACCTTGTCTCAATCCGACCTCGTCTCATCCGCGATCCCTAGGAAGGGGAAAGGACGATCGCATGGAGGAGAGAGAGAGGGTGAGAAAATGAGAGATCGACAGGGGAGAGAGGGTGAGAGAGGGATTAAAAGAGAAAAAAAAGAAATTAATATATATATATATATATAATATAATTATTATATATATTAAAATCTCATTAATTCTAATAACCCTCAAATAACTCCAAATAAATCCAGAAAAATATCAGACAAATTCCTAAAAATCCAGGAAAATAGCCGGAAATTCCAGAACAAATAATAGAACAAAAACAATCAAGGATCCATTAAGGCACGGGCCTTACAAGTTATGACGGAATGGGTGGCCCTAAATATGAATGGGACTTCAATTTTGACACGGTAGAAAAAATGACTTTAATGATATATGAGAGAAGGCGTAAGAATAATTATTATCATAAAATTGATAGAAAGCAGCATAAATAGAGGAGAATATTAAAATAGGCCCGATTTGACATATTTTAAAAATATTTTCTACTAAAAAATTTATGATGAATAGAGCGACTGAAAATTTCATTGTGTCATAAACTCTCATGGTCACGTGAGTTACCCTTATTATACCCTATCGATGGGAGTGCGAATAAATGAAGGGGGGGTGAAAATAACAAGGGATCGGCGATGTTGAAAATACTATACACAGAAGAAGTTATGATAGAATGGGTGGCCCTAAACATGAATGAGACTTCAATTTTGGCACGGTTACAAAAATCACTTTAATCATACGTGAGAGAAGGCGTAAGAATAATTATTATCATAAAACTGATCAAAAAAGGCAAGAATAGAGGAGACGATGGAAATAGGCCCGATTTGACATATTTTAAAAATATTTTCTACTAAAGAATTTATGATGAATAGAGTGACTCAAAATCTCACTGGGTCATAAACTCTCTCACGGTCACGCGGGTTACCCATATTATACCCTATCGAAGGGAGTGAGAATAAATGAGGACGGATGAAAATAACAAAGGATCGGCGAGGTTAAAAATACTATACACAGAAGAAGTTATGATGAAATGGGTGGCCCTAAATATGAATGAGACTTCAATTTTTTCACGGAAGCACAAATGACTTTAATCATACGTGAGAGAAGGGGTAAGAATAATAATTATCATAAAATTGATGGAAAGGAGCAACAATAGTGGAGAGGATAGAAATAGGCCCGATTTCACACATTTTAAAAGTATTTTCTACTAAAGAATTTATGATTAATAGAGCGACTCAAAATCTCACTGAGTCATAAACTCTCTCACAGTCACGCGGGTTGCCCTTGTTATACCCTATCGAAGGGAGTAAGAATAAAAGAATGAGGGTGAAAATAGGCCCGATTTGACACATTTTAAAAATATTTTTTATTGAAGAATTTATGATAAATAGTGTAACTCAAAATCTCACTGGGTCATAAACTCTCTCACGGTCACGTGGGTTACCCTTATTATACCCTATCGAAGGGAGTGAGAATAAAAGAATGAGGGTGAAAATAGGTCCGATTTGACACATTTTAAAAATATTTTTATGGAAGAATTTATGATAAATAGTGTGACTCAAAACCTCACTGGGTCATAAACTCTCTCACAGTCACGCGGGTTGACCTTGTTATACCCTATCGAAGAGAGTGAGAATAAAAGAATGGGGGTGAAAATAGGCCCGTTTTGACATATTTTAAAAATATTTTCTACTGAAGAATTTATGATGAATAACGCGACTCAAAACCTCACTGGGTCATAAACTCTCTCACAGTCATGCGGGTTACCCTTATTATACCCTATCGAAGGGAGTGAGAATAAATGAAGGAGGTGAAAATAACAAAGGATCGACGGGGTTGAAAATATTATACACAGAAGAAGTTATGAAGGAATGGGTGGCCCTAAATATGAATGGGACTTCAATTTTGACACGATAGAAAAAATGTCTTTAATCATACGTGAGAGAAGGCATAAGAATAATTATTATCATAAAACTGATAGAAAGCAGCATGAATAGAGAAGAGAATTAAAATAGGCCCGATTTGACATATTTTAAAAATATTTTCTACTGAAAAATTTATGATGAATAGAGCGACTGAAAATCTCACTGTCATAAACTCTCTCATGGTCACGTGAGTTACCCTTATTACACCCTATCGATGGGAGTCCGAATAAATGAAGGGGGGTGAAAATAACAAGGGATCGGCAATGTTGAAAATACTATACACATAAGAAGTTATGATAGAAGTGGTGGCCCTAAACATGAATGGGACTTCAATTTTGGCATGGTAGCAAAAATCACTTTAATCATACGTGAGGGAAGGTATAAGAATAATTATTATCATAAAACTGATGAAAAAAGACAAGAATAGAGGAGACGATGGAAATAGGCCCGATTTGACACATTTTAAAAATATTTTCTACTAAAGAATTTATGATGAATAGAGTGACTCAAAATCTCACTGGGTCATAAACTCTCTCACGGTCACGCGGGTTATCCATATTATACCCTATCGAAGGGAGTGAGAATAAATGAGGGGGTTAAAAATAACAAAGGATCGGCGAGGTTAAAAATACTATACACAGAAGAAGTTATGATGGAATGGGTGGCCCTGAATATGAATGAGACTTCAATTTTTTTACGGAAACACAAATGATTTTAATCATACGTGAGAGAAGGGGTAAGAATAATTATTATCATAAAATTGATGGAAAGGAGCAAGAATAGAGGAGAGAATAGAAATAGGCCCGATTTCACATATTTTGAAAATATTTTCTACTGAAGAATTTATGATGAATAGAGCGACTCAAAATCTCACTGAGTCATAAACTCTCTCACGGTCACTCGGGTTGCCCTTATTATACCCTATCAAAGGGAGTGAGAATAAAAGAATGTGGGTGAAAATAGGCCCGATTTGATAAATTTTAAAAATATTTTCTACTGAAGAATTTATGGTGAATAGTGTGACTCAAAATCTCACTGGGTCATAAACTCTTCCACTGTAGCGACCCGGATTCCAGATACCCGGTGCACCCGGTATAAATACTGAATGCACGTGATACCACATGGGACCCGCGAGGCCTCCCAAGCGCGGGAAAGCGCCGAAGGGAAAAAGGAGTGTGTGGAATACATTGAAGCCAGCAGATATAACAGTAAGCAATTAAGTTTCATTAGATTAGATGGCTAACGTAGTAGAAATAAAATTACTTTTTCATTAACAATTCAAATTTACAATAATACACCAGAGTCCAGCCCAAGGGAAAGACAACAAGTTTAGCACAGTACAGTCTGACAGAAAGAACGTACACAAGAGTCGGGGGAAGCCCGACGCAGGTACAGCTGGCAGCTACAACGAACGCGCACCTCCAAGAGCAGCAGAGGCAGACGGCGAAACCCACCTAAAAAGTAGGGGTGAGTCTCAACAGAAACTCAGTAGGGGTCACGCAGATCCCCATTGGAAAACGCATAAAGCAACGGAAGCAACAACAAAAATAGCAGGTGCAGCAAAGCAGGAAAAGCTACACTACAAAGCTGTAAACAGAACAGGGACAGCAGGAGGACGGAACATGCTAAGAGCAAGGGGAGCTCAACAACAAAGAAGAGCGCGGCCGTAAAACATGAAACACGGCCACCGAGGATGACTCGGCACCCTAAGCTACTCCAAACGGCAACATACGGTCGACCCTATACTCACACAGTAGGGTAACCCAGTCTGTCAGCCAAAACAAAGGCGAAGGCAGACGCCGATGCCGAAAACACAGACAAACACGACTGGAAATGTCGTGCACACAGCCCCACGCATGACTAGAATGTCATGCAAACGACAGAACACCGACCTCGAGTACATCCACGAGAGGGCAACTCGCAAAGGTCAGAACACGCAAGAAACGCGAGAGTCACAGGCAAGAAAATGCCGAGAGTCACGAACCAGGTGACAGGAGCACCCTCCCACTAGAGAACAGCCAGATGCGTCCACTGACGACTTACACTGCGCCACAAGTGTCATGTCACTCAAGGACAAGACACACCAAGAACCAAGTCCAAGGAACAACAGTTCCAAGGAAACAAGGTACCACAGCACATGACTACAGCACCAACTGCGAGTGACTTGTCAGGGCCACGCCCGTCGGCGCAAGTCCCCAGTCCCTGACCACGTGTGCACACACTGACCACTACCTAGGCCAGGCCTCTAGCTAGTATTCCCCTCGGTAGGATGCTACCGTTGGCCGGGGCCTACGGAACTAGCTTAAGAACCATACGTACCAAACGCAACAGGAAAACCCCTCCACCACTCCCGGTGGGTCGGCAAAAGCCTAGGGCTACAACTAGTGGAGGCTCACAAGGCACGGACTCCAAAACACAGGTGCTACAACACAGACATTCTAAGAAAAAGCCTTGTCTCGTGCACCACAAAGCACCAAGGCAGCTAGACAACCGCCAACAGACTCAGGACCAGGCAACTAGACCTACAACGCAACGATCCTTGAGTCAGACGACTCAACGGCAAGATCGTCACAGACAGCAGAACAAGCCGCCAATCGGTCTAATCCTAAGCCAGAAGAACCATGCTCCGTAAAAAACAACACACGAAGACCTGAGGGAAACACCAAGAACCCTCAGACGCGTCTGGACACGAAAACTGGGTTAGGACAACACCACGAGGTATCCAAAAGCAGTGTCTCGAGCCGGACACAACCACCGAGACACACAAGGTCGCCTGTCAACCCCTGGGTCACCCCGGGTTGACCGGAACCAGACCAAACATGAGCAAAGGTCACACGTCCACCACAGGGTCACACCGGGTTGACCTGAACCCAACAACAATGCTCAAAAAGTAGGATAAAGAATCCTACCTCAAGCAAGAAGACTCCTGGCCACCTTACACGTAGTCTTAACCCTCATAGGACGTCGAGAGACATCCACGGGACAACAGACAGACCACAAGGACAAGCCAAGACAAGCCAAAACCAAAACACGGAAAACGGAGCACAAGGGATGTAACGTGTCACCCCTAGACCACCACAAGCAAATAACGGTCTAGACCACGGCCGTTACACACCAAACGACGGTCGGACGACAGGCCGTCTCTCACAGCCCTAACCAACCTATTAAAACATGAAGGCATGCAACGCGCAGCACCAGGCGCGTCGCACCCACCCGACGCGCCAGACTAGGGCCGTCGGGTCCAACACAAACCCCTAACCAAAGCCAAGTAACGCGTAACGCTAGGCGCGTTACAAACAAACAACGCGGCAAGGGAGACGCGTCAGAGCCAAACGACGCACAGGGGCAGGCGCGTTACTCTCAACGTGTACAGCCACCCTTAACCCAGCACAAAATAACAACGACGGCCAGAGAAAGGCGCGTTGTATCACAACGACGCAAGGGGACACAGCCGTTACTTCCAACGGGCATAGCCACCCAAGCTCGGCCAAACAGAATGTAACGGCCAGAGGCAGGGGCGTTACATTCAAATAACGGATAGGGGCACCACCGTCAGAGGCACCGCCTCTAATGGTCAACGTCGGTCAAACAACAAGTAACGGCCAGGGCCAGGCGCGTCACTTTCATCTAACACGCTGGGGCAAGCGCGTTAGGCCAACCGACTCAACCCCAAAATAAAGCACGACAAGCGAAGTAACGCGCAGACCTGGGCGCGTTACAAGGAAGCGACGCGCCAGCCTAGGGCCGTCACATTCCCAGAAGCCAAAAAGCACAAGAACACCAAACGAAGTGGCGGTCTGTCGTAGGGCCGTCAGAGCCAAGTAACGACCTCTGAAATGACCGCTACATCGGTCACGGCGGGAAAATAGAGGAACGGCCAAATCGGCCCGTTCTACGACCCATTCACGCCGAAACGCAGGAGATACAAACCCAAACGACCAAAAACAACATCAGAAGGCCAAAAACCCCACATGCAAGCTCAAAAATGCAAGATCCGTGCGATTTAGACAAATCCACCCAAAATGGGTCACCGAGGTTTCCGGGCTTCTACCGGCCTCGAATGAACACCAAACGACACAAAATCAACGTGGTTGGGATCCTGACATCCCAGCGGTCAATTAGAAGCTAACTACGCCGCAAATGGTCGCCGTTTACCAGCCGACCCTAAAAACCACGAAAATCACGGTTTAGGCAAAACAAGCCCAAACTCGATCATTTCCTTGTCGGACGACGTGCAATGGCAGGGAAAACGGAGAGGAAGAAGTAAGGATCTGTCACCCTACCTCCACCGAGGAAACCGTGCCCCGAAGGGACTAAACGACGCCAAAAACCACTCGCGAACCGATTTCACCGGCTTTGAATCCACCGTTCGGGATCGTGCCAGAATCGATCCGATCCTCGCCCCATCGCGCACCTCGACAGCTCCACCTCGCCCACGCACGCCTTCGTCTGCAGCCGGAGCCGAAAGGGGAAGAGAACGAGAGAAAACGGGAGAGAGAGAGTGAGATCGCGAGAGTGAGGAGAGAGAGAGAGGAAAAGAAATAAAAAGAAAAGAAATTAGGAAATTTTCCTAATTTCAGAAAATTCCGAAAATGCGCCGAAAATACACAAATTCAGAAAAATACGCAAAAATAGTCGAAACGACCGGCTCGAAGAGTACATCGTCGCTGTAGCACCCACGAGTTTGATAATTGACAAACAAACTCACCGTAGGGTTCTGCAACTAGTACGTGAGAAAACCCACACGGCTCGTTAAACTCAACTCGGAAGCCACAAAAGCGAAGCAAAACTCAACGAAACCAATCCGAAACAGATCCGAAAGATCCAACAAAGATCCCACAAGACCTGCAAAGGATCCAGCAAAGATCCACCAAGGATCCATGGCATTACATCCACGGTCACGCGGGTTACCCTTATTATACCCTATCGAAGGAGTGAGAATAAATGAATGGGGTTGAAAATAGGCCCGATTTGACACATTTTAAAAATATTTTCTACTGAAGAATTTATGACGAATAGAGCGACTCAAAAGCTCATTGTGTCATAAACTCTCTCACGGTCACGTGGGTTACCCTTATTATACCCTATCAAAGGGAGTGAGAATAAGTGAAGGGGGTGAAAATAACAAAGGATCGACGGGGTTGAAAATACTATACACAGAAGAAGTTATGATGGAATGGGTGACCTAAAATATGAATGGGACTTCAAATTTGGGACGGTAGCACAAATAACTTTAATCATACGTGAGAGAAGGCGTAAGAATAATTATTATCATAAAACTAATAGAAAGGAGCAAGAATAGAGTAGAGGATTAAAATAGGCCTGATTTGACATATTTTAAAAATATTTTATGCTGAATAATTTATGATGAATAGAGCGACTCAAAACCTCACTGGGTCATAAACTCTCTCACGGTCACGTGGGTTACCTTTATTATATCCTATCGAAGGGAGTGAGAATAAATGAAGGGGGGTGAAAATAACAAAGAATCGGCGAGGTTGAAAATATTATACACAGAAGAAGTTATGATAGAATGGGTGGCCCTAAGCATGAATGGGACTTCAATTTTGGCACGGTAGCACAAATGACTTTAATCATACGTGAGAGAAGACGTAAGAATAATTATTATCATAAAAGTGATGGAAATGGGTAAGAATAGAGGAGAGGATGGAAATAGGCCCGATTTGACACATTTTAAAAATATTTTCTACTAAAGAATTTATGATGAATAGAGTGTAAGGCCCATGCCTTAATGGATCCTTGTTGGTTTTTGTTCTATTATTCGTTCTGGAATTTCTGGCTATTTTCCTAGATTTTTAGGAATTTATCTGGTATTTTTCCAGATTTATTTGGAGTTATTTGAGGGTTATTAGAATTAATGAGATTTTAATATATATAATGATTATATTATATATATTTTAAATTTTTTTTTTCCTTTTAATCCCTCTCTCACCCTCTTTCTCCCCGTCGATCTCTCATTCTCACCCTCTCTCTCTCTCTCCTCCGTGCGATCGCTCCTCTCTCCTCTCTAGGGAACACGGGCGAGACGAGGTCAGATTGAGGCGTGGTTGGCGCCGTTGGATTCCTCGCGTCGAGAGGAGCGCGTAGGTGTCCACTTTGGTGTGGTTCGATGAACGTGGGAGCGAGGTGGAGCGTGAAGGCTTCGTGGCTCTTCCTCCTTGCATGCGGCCTTTCCCTTGGTTTCGGCTTGCAAAAGGTAGGGGGATGGAATCTCGATCTCGCTAGGATCGTTTCCCTTAGCTCGTTTGTTGATTAGCGCCCCGTAGCATGCATGATGCCCATGTTTCCATATTTGGGGTTTTAGCTTAAATCTTTGAGTTCAATGCGTTTTAGGCCTTGCATGTGCTAGATTTAGTTGTTAAACTGTTGTATAAACTGTATGGTTTGGCAGGATATCAGGTTTTTCGACGATACCCGGCGATTTCTGTCGTCCGGGAGGGCTCCGGTTTACAAACCGTACCCGCCCGTAACCCAGGTGAAGTGACGGTCCTGCCAGGAACCGTCACTTGCCTGACGGTCCATAGTGGACGCGTCGCTTCCAAATAACGGCCCATCGGGGGTGCGTCATTTGGAGAGTAACGGTGGGAATCCCATCCGTTACTCGCTCGTTGTTTTCAGTTAGCCAGGTGAGGCGGTGAGTCCGGTGGTCTATTGGCCGACCGTCGTTCACTTCCGATGCGCTTAGACCGGGGCGTCGTTTCGCCTGCTGTTAGTTTTAAACGCTGTTCGTTGATTTGAGCCTCGGGTGGAAGTAACGGCGGAGCTCCCGCACGTCGCTTCGAAGCAACGCATAGGACCCCCACCGTCACTCTCCCCTTTAAGGCCTTGAGCTGGAACTCAGGTGGAAGTAACGGCTGGAGACCAGCGCGTCATTTTTGATGTAACGCGCCAGTCCCCAACCGTCACTTTCAAATAGCGCGTGGGTCTTCGACCGTCGCTTCCCTGATGGTTGTAATATGTTCCCAGCCCTTTCGTTATGCGTTCCTTTATATACTCATGCCATATTCGTATTGTTTTAATGTATAGTGGCGTGTTTTATTACCATTATAGTAGCCTTTCTTTCCAAGCAATGGAGCCACTGTTGTTGCCCTAAGGTCTGTTGAGTGCCGACCCGCTTGAGGATGGCGGAGGGGTATGTTTCCCATGCACGGTTTGTAAGCTAGTTCCGTGGGCTCCCAGCCAATGGTAGCGTCATACCAAGGGGGAAAACTAGCTAGAGGGCCTGGCTCAGGCTAGAGTCAGTGTGTGCACACGTGGTCGGAGACTGTGGACTGACACCGACGGGTGCCACTCCGACTGGTCACTTGGTTTGGTACTGTTTGCGTGCTTAGCTTGTCGCTTCGTCGACTGCGAGTGCTTGAGACGCAGTGTAAGTCGTCAGTGGACGCTTCTGGTTTCTGCTCCAGTGGTTGTCCTTCCTTGTTGTTTGGATTAGTTAAGACTTATTCTATTTGGTAGTTTCAGCTTTAATCGCTTGCATTTAGTTAGCTGTGGCATGTTTTAGCTGATACACTTGCTTAATTAGAGTTTACAGCTTTACTTAAGTAGTTATTTCATGCCATTGCCTGTTAGCTTATTGAAATGCATGCTCTACTTGCTTTATTTATGCATGTATGCTTGTTTAGTGCGAGGTAGGGATCCGCGTGACCCCTACTGAGTCTGGCTGTGACTCACCCTTTCTCCTTTCAGGTGAGCCGCGCCCGTCGTCTCCCGGTGCCTTGTGAGTCGGTTCGGAGACCGTGTTAGCCGCCAGCTTTAGTCGAGGCGCCTTTTGTGGCTTGTTGTACCCTTGCCGGGGTATGCCCCGTGTAGTTGTACCTATTTTTGGACTAGTATTCTTGTTTCTCTGGACTAGTATATGAGTATCACTCTAGTTATTTTGAATTGCTTCCGCACTTGTGTTAACTTCTTTACTTAATTGTAAATTGCGCGTTCCAAATTCCAATTCGTTATGCATACCCCTCAGCACTTTTCTACTAACCCTTCAGGGGCCTCATCAGCCTCTTAGGTGGCTTCCCCAGTTCTTGGTATCGATGTATCGATGTTATCGGTATATCGGTATCCTGAACTCTGGGTCGTTACAGTTGGTATCAGAGCGTTAGTTGAGGATTTATATAAGGAATTGAAATTTGCGTTTTGTCCAGAGCTAGTCCTGTAGTCATCTACTGCTGGCATAGGATGTTTTCCGTGTGATTGATTAATTGCGATTGATTTGTGTTTTGGCAGCGTAATTATGCCTCCCCGTCGAGGAAGACCCCCTCGAGCTCCTCGTGCCCCTCGAGATGCGCCCAGGGAAGATAGTGGTTCTGCACCTCCTCCTGCAGTTCCTGCTGTTCCAGTTGTTCCTTCTCCAGCGCCGATTGTTGCTCCTCCTGTTGAAGCGCCTGGCAGTCGAGGCAAGGCATTGAAAGAATTTCTTATGTTCAATCCGCCTGCTTTCGATGGTCAAGCTGATCCAGAGGTGGCAAGGCAATGGTTGGATGCGATCGAGCGTGTGTTCGTGTCGATGGAGTGTGCTGAAGATGAAAAAGTTATGCTTGTTGCTTTTCAACTCCAGGGTACATCCATCACGTGGTGGAAAGCCGAGTGGCAGATTGCCTTTCGTTCTAGACCTCTTCGGCAGATCACTTGGGCAGAGTTTGTTGCTGCTTTTAAGCGTGCCTATACTCCCGCCTGTCTTCAGATGGACAAGATGTATCAATTTATGGAGCTGACTCAGGGCGGTATGACTGTGCTTCAGTATCGGAATAGGTTCATGGAGTTGGGTCAGTATGCGCCTCATGTGCTAGCCAGTGAAGCTTTGAAGACTCAGCAATTTTTGCGAGGTTTGAGGCCTGAATTGAAGATGCCTCTTATTGCCAGTCGTGTTGCGGATTTGGACAGTACGTGCCAGACAGCTGTGGCACTTGAGCTGGAGATGACGAGACCAGGTGGATATCCTCAGGCAGGGTCAGTGCAGCCGGTAGTTCAGTCGCAGCAGACTTACCGACTGCCAGTGCCAGGTGTTCCCTCGGTCTAGTCAGAGATTTCTAGTGCTTCCTCTCCTTCCAAACCTAAGTTCAAAAGGTTCAAGAAGAAGAAGAAGTTTTTCCAGCAGCCGTCCGGTACAGATTCTGTTCAGTAGCCGAAAGCACCTTCTTCTCAGACTCGTCAGAGCTCAGCTGTCAGTCAGCCATGGACGTGTAGGAGATGCGGTGGTCATCATAAGGGCCAGCCGTGTAAGGCCCGTGCCTTAATAGATCCTTGTTGGTTTTTGTTCTATTGTTTATTCTGGAATTTTCGGTGATTTTCCTGGATTTTTAAGAATTTGTCTGGTATTTTTTCGGATTTATTTGGAATTATTTGAGGGTTATTAGAATTAATGAGATTTTAATATATATAATGATTATATTATATATATTTTAATTTCTTTTTTTTTCTTTTAATCCCTCTCTCACCCTCTTTCTCCCCGTCGATCTCTCATTCTCACCCTCACTCTCTCTCTCCTCCGTGCGATCGTCCCCTCTCCTCTCCAGGGATTTCGGGCGAGACGAGGTCGGATTGAGGCGAGGTTGGCGCCGTTGGATTCCTTGCGTCGAGAGGAGCGCAAAGGTACCCTTTTCGGCGTGGTTCGGTGATCGTGGGAGCGGGGTGGAGCTCGAAGGCTCGGTGAGCCTACCTCGGTGCATGCGGCCTTTTCGTCCGTTTCGGCTCGCAAGAGGTAGGGGGATGGAATCCCGATCTTGCTAGGATCGTTTCCCTTAGCCCGTTTGTTGATTAGCACCCCGTAGCATGCATGATGCCCATGTTTCCATTTTTGGGGTTTTAGCTTAAATCTTTGAGTTTAATGCGTTTTAGGCCTTGCATGTGCTAGATTTAGTTGTTATATTGTTGTTTAGCATGCACGGTTTGACAGGTTCAGGTTTTTACGCCATTACCCGGCGATTTAGGTCGTCCGGGAGGGAACCTGTTTTCAGTTATAACCTGTTCGTGACCCAGGTGAAGTGACGGTCTCGCCAGGAACCGTCACTTCCCCGACGGTCTCTGGCGAGCGCGTTACTTCAAGGTAACGGCCCATCGTGGGTGCGTTACATTGAGAGTAACGGTAGGGCTCCAGCCGTCGTTTGTACGTTGTTTTACGTTGACTTGGTCAGGCGGTACGCCCGACGGTCAGTCATCCGGCCATCACTTCCAAGCGACGCGCCGAGACGGGGGCGTCGTTCGTCTGATGTCGTTTTTAAACGCTGTTTGTTGGTTTGAGCCTCGGGTAGAAGTAACGGCGGAGCCCCCGGGCGTCGCTTCGAAGCAACGCATGGGAACCCCACCGTCACTCTCCCTTTGAGGCCTTTGAGCTGGAACTCAGGTGGAAGTAACAGCTGGAGACCAGCGCGTCACTTCTGATGTAACGCGCCAGTCCCCGACCGCCACTTCCAAATAGCGCGTAGGTCTTTGACCGCCGCTTCCCTGATGATTGTTATATGTTCCCAGCCCTTTCGTTATGCGTTCCCTTTTATACTCATGCCATATTCATATTGTTTTAATGTATAGTGGCGTGTTTTATTACAATTAGAGTAGCCTTTCTTTCCAAGCAATGGAGCCACTATTGTTTCCCTAAGGTCTGTTGAGTGCCGACCCGCTTGAGGATGGCGGAGGGGTATGTTTCCCATACACGGTTTGTAAGCTAGTTCCGTGGGCTCCCAGCCAATGGTAGCGTCCTACCAAGGGAGAAAACTAGCTAGAGGGCCTGGCTCGGGGCTAGAGTCAGTGTGTGCACACGTGGTCGGAGACTGAGGATTGACACCGACGGGTGCCACTCCGACTGGTCACTTGGTCTGGTACTATTTTCGCGCTCAGCTTGTCGTTTGCCGACTGCGAGTGCTTGAGACACAGTGTAAGTCGTCAGTGGACGCATCTGGTTTCTGCTCCCAGTGGTTGTCCGTCCTTGTTGCTTGGATTAGTCGTAGCTTACTCTATTTGGTAGTTTTAGTTTCAGTCGCTTGCATTTAATTATTATTGGCATGTGTTAGCTGTTATACCTGCTTAGTTGGAGTTACAGCTTTCTTGTGATTAGTTAATCATGCCATTGCCTGTTATTTATTTAAATGCATGCTCTTATTGCTGTTATTTATACATGTCTGCTTGTTTAGTGCGAGGTAGGGATCCGCGTGACCCCTACTGAGTCTGGCTGTGACTCACCCCTCTCCTTTCAGGTGAGCCGCGCCCGCCGTCTCCCGGAGTTTAGTGTGCTGTTTCGGGACCGTCCTTAGCTGCCAGCTGTGCACGAGCTGCCTTTTTGAGGCTTGTGTAGTACTTTTGCCGGGGTATGCCCCGTGTAGTTGTACTTTTGAGGACTAGTGCTTTGTGACTCTAGACTAGCTTATGTATATATCACTCTGGTTATTTTGAATTGCTTCCGCACTTGTATTAATTTTAATTCTTAATTGTATTGCGCGCCCCAAATTTGCAATTCGTTATGCTTATTCCTCAGCTCACCCCCACTAACCCTTCAGGGGCCTCATCAGCCTCTTGGGTGGCCTCCCCAGTTCTTGGTATTGGTGTATCGATGTTATCGGTATATCAGTATCCTGAACTCTGGGTCGTCATAGTTGGTATCAGAGCATTAGTTGAGGATCTGTATAAGGAATTGAAATTTGCGCTTTGTCCAGAGCTAGTCCATTGCGTCGTCCATTGCTAGCATCGGATGTTTTCCGTATGATTGATTAATTGCGATTGATTTGTGTTTTGGCAGTGTAATTATGCCTCCTCGCCGAGGAAGACCCCCTCGAGCTCCTCGTGCTCCTCGAGATGCGCCCAGGGAAGATAGTGGTTCTGCACCTCCTCCTGTAGTTCCTGCTGTTCCTGTTGTTCCTCCTCCAGCGCCGATTGTTGCTCCTCCTATTGAAGCGCCTGGCAGTCGAGGCAAGGCATTGAAAGAATTTCTTATGTTCAATCCGCCTGCTTTCGATGGTCAAGCTGATCCAGAGGTGGCAAGGCAATGGTTGGATGCGATCGAGCGTGTGTTCGTGTGGATGGAGTGTGCTGAAGATGAGAAAGTCATGCTTGCTGCCTTTCAACTCCAGGGTACATCCATCACGTGGTGGAAGGCCGAGTGGCAGATTGCCTTTCGTTCAAGACCTCTTCGGCAGATCACTTGGGCAGAGTTTGTTGCTGCTTTTGAGCGTGCCTATACTCCTGCCTGTCTTCAGATGGACAAGATGTATCAATTTATGGAACTGACTCAGGGCGGTATGACTGTGCTTCAGTACCGGAATAGGTTTATGGAATTGGGTCAGTATGCGCCCCATGTGCTGGCCAGTGAAGCTTTGAAAACCCAGCAATTCTTGCGAGGGTTGAGGCCAGAATTGAAGATGCCTCTTATCGCCAGTCGTGTTGCAGATCTTGATAGTGCGTGCCAGACAGCTGTGGCACTTGAGCTGGAGATGACGAGACCAGGTGGGTAACCTCAGGCAGGGTCAGTGCAGCCGGTAGCTCAGGTTCAGCAAGCTTACCGATCGCCAGTGCCAGGTGTTCCTTCGGTCCAGTCAGAAATTTCCAGTGCTTCCTCTCCTTCCAAGCCCAAGTTCAAGCGGTTCACGAAGAAGAAGAAGAAGTTTTTCCAGCAGCCGTCCGGTACAGATTCTGTTCAGCAGTCGACAGCACCTTCTTCTCAGACTCGTCAGAGCTCAGCTGAGGGTCAGCCATGGACGTGTAGGAGATGCGGTGGTCATCACGAGGGCCAGCCGTGTTCTCTTCCTATTGTTTACTTTCGGTGTGACCAGCCTGGTCATGTGGTTCGGGATTGCCCGCTGAGGCCGAAACAAGTGCAAGTTCCTCAGTTCTCTCAACCTCAGCCGTAGTTCAGACCTCCTGCACCGCAAGCTCAACAATTTTATTCTCAGGTGTCGGCGTCTTCTCAGCAATCTTCAGCTGGTTCTAAGAAGCAGAAAGGCAAGGTTTCTCATTTGACTAGAGCTGATGCTGTTGCGTCCCATCTGGTTGAAGGTACGATTATGCTTTATGGTCATTCAGCTCGTGTCTTATTTGATTCTGGTACTTCTCACTCTTTTATTTCTGAGGATTTCATGGCCTGTATTGAGGAACCGACTTCTGAGATGTCTTGTGAGATGTTTGTCGAATTGCCTTCTGGAGATTTCATGGTAACACCTTTGTGCCTGGAAGAATCTCCTGTGATGATTGATAATCACCAGTTGTCGGCAAGGTTGTATGCGTTGCAGCTGGCAGATTATGATGTTATTCTGGGAATGGATTGGTTGGAGCATTATGGAGCTGTGGTTGACTGCAGATCGAAGAAAGTCTATTTTCAGCCACAGGGAAAATCAACCTTTTATTTTCAAGGTATTCGATCCCGATCGTCTCGTATGATTATTTCGGCTATTCGAGCCTATAGGTTGCTTAGTGCAGGTTGCCAGGGATTCCTTGCTTCAGTAGTTGTTGTTGAAAAACCACAGCAGGATGTTTATGATATTCCTGTTGTTTGTGAGTTCCCTGATGTGTTTCCTGACGAGTTGCCAGGCTTGCCCCCAGAGCGAGAGATAGAGATGGTGATTGAATTGATTCCAGGTACCGGCCCCTTAGCAAAGCTGCCGTACCGAATGGCTCCAGCTGAATTGAGAGTACTGCGAGCACAGCTACTAGAGTTACTGGGAAAAGGTTATATTCGCCCCAGTTTTTCTCCGTGGAGTGCTCCAGTGTTGTTTGTGAAAAAGAAAGATGGAAGCCTGAGACTTTGTATTGATTACAGGCAGCTGAATCAGGTGACTATTAAGAATAAGTATCCGCTTCCCAGGATTGACGATTTGTTTGACCAGTTACAGTCTGCTACTGTCTTTTCACGGATTGATCTCCGATCTGGCTACTTTCAATTGCGAATCCGAGAATCTGATGTAGAGAAGACAGCTTTCAGTACTAGATATGGTCACTTTGAATTTCTGGTCATGCCGTTTGGTTTGACTAATGCCCCAGCAGCTTTCATGGACCTAATGCAGCATATCTTTCGTCCGTTTCTGGACCAGTTTGTGGTGATCTTTGTTGATGACATCTTGATCTATTCTGCCTCTGATGAAGATCATGTGCAGCATTTGAGGATCATTCTGCAGACTCTAAGAGATCACAAGCTTTATGCGAAGCTCAGTAAATGTGAATTCTGGCTTCGGGAAATTCATTTTCTTGGTCATGTGATTTCTGGTGATGGAGTGGCAGTGGACCCTGCAAAGATTGATGCTGTTTTGAGTTGGCAGAGACCGAGAACTGTAACAGAGATTCGAAGTTTTCTAGGTTTGGCTGGGTACTACCGCAGATTCATTCAGGATTTTGCGAGGATTGTAGCACCGATGACTAGATTGACTCGTAAAGATGTGTCTTTTGTCTGGTCGGATCAGTGTGAGGCTAGCTTTGTTGAATTGAAAAGGCTATTGACTTCTTCTCCTGTGTTGACTTTGCCTTCCGACTCGGGTGGTTTTCTAGTTTGTACTGATGCTTCTCGAGTAGGTCTGGGTGCAGTGCTGATGCAACATGGTAAGGTTATTGCATATGCATCCCGGCAGTTGAAACAGCATGAAGAGAATTACCCCACTCATGATCTGGAGCTAGCTGCAGTTGTTTTTGCCTTAAAGATTTGGAGACATTATCTGTATGGTGAGAAATTTTAGATTTTCACTGATCATCAGAGTTTATAGTATATATTCTCCCAGAAAGATTTGAATCTCAGGCAACGCCGATGGATGGAATTCATGAAAGACTTTGACTTTACACTCTCCTATCAGTCAGGTAAAATGAATGTTGTGGCTGATGCTCTGAGCAGGAAAGTTCAGGTCAGTTATTTGTTGCTTCATGAATGGAAATTGTGGGAATAGCTTCCAAGTGAGGCATTTAGTGCAGAGTTTCCTGCTGATCCGAAGATGGCAGTTTGTGCTAGCTTGGTTTTGGGTTCAGCTTTATATCATCAGAGTAAAGATGCCCAGCAGGCTGATTCTGATTTGGCTCGTGTTATATCAAGATATGATATGGATTTTGACATGGAGCTAGTTGTCAGTTTTCAAGGCAGATTATATGTTCCCGATGATGATGATTTGAGACTTGAGATTCTGAGTGAAGCCCATGGTTCTCGTTTTGCTATTCATCCGGGTGTCACCAAGATGTATCAGAATTTGAAGAAGCAGTTCTGGTGGCCAGGTATGAAGAAAGACGTGGCTATATTTGTTTCTAAGTGCTTGACTTGTCAGTTAGTTAAAGCCGAACATCAAAAGCCAGGTGGTTTTCTTCAGCCATTAGAGATTCCAATGTGGAAATGGGACCATGTTACTACAGATTTTGTGGTGGGTTTGCCTCGGACTTCTCAAGGTTTTGATGGTATCTGGTTGCTTGTCGATAGATTGACTAAAACTGCCAGATTGTTGTCGATTAAAGTTACTTGGAATGTGCAGAGGTTGGCCGAGCTGTATGTGCAGAAGATCGTGCCGCTGCATGAAATTCCTATTTCACTTGTGTCAGATCGTGACCCACATTTTACCTCTGGCTTCTGGCGTAGTTTCCAGAAAGCTATGGGCACTGAGTTAGCTTTCAGTTCAGCGTATCACCCTCAGTCAGATGGACAGTCAGAGAGGACTATTCAGACTCTGGAAGACATGCTGAGATTGTGTTGCCTTGATTGGCAGGGTTCGTGGAGTCAGCATTTGCCACTTGTTGAATTTGCTTATAATAACAGTTTTCACTCCAGTATTGGAATGGCTCCTTATGAAGCACTTTATGGTCGTCCTTGTCGAACTCCTCTGAACTGGTTTGATGTTGGTGACAGATTGTTGACAAGACCTGACATGGTGCAGCAATGTTCTGATGTGGTTCGTCTGATCAGGCAGAGATTGTTGACGGCTCAGAGTCGACAGAAAAGCTATGCAGATCAGCGCAGACGTCCACTATAATTTGAGCCTGGAGATGTGATGTTTGTTAAAATATCTCCGATGAAGGGTGTTTCCAGGTTTGGGAAGCGTGGAAAGCTTAGTCCGCGGTATGTTGGCCCTTTTCCGATTGTTGAAACTATTGGTCAGGTGGCTTATCGTTTGCAACTTCCTGCGGCTATGCAAGCTATTCATGATGTGTTCCACGTGTCTCAGTTGAGGAAATATGTGCCAGATGCTTCTCATGTTCTCGATGATTCAGTATGGCCTGAGGTGACTGCTGATTTGTCCGCGCCAGAGTTTCCTATCAGAATTGAAGACCGTCGTGAGTAGTGGTTGAGAAATAAGGTTATTCCTCTGGTAAGGGTTGCTTGGCAGCGTCACTCTGGTAATGAGTCTACTTGGGAGCGTGAAGATGAGATGCGTCAGCTTTTTCCCTTTTTATTCCAGTGAGGTATAAGTCCTTTCTCAGTTTCCTCCTTTGCGGTTGTTGTAAATTTCGAGGGCGAAATCTCTGTAAGGAGGGAGGGACTGTAAGGCCCGTGCCTTAATGGATCCTTGTTGGTTTTTGTTCTATTGTTTATTCTGGAATTTTCGGTGATTTTCCTGGATTTTTAGGAATTTGTCTGGTATTTTTTGGATTTATTTGGAATTATTTGAGGGTTATTAGAATTAATGAGATTTTAATATATATAATGATTATATTATATATATTTTAATTTCTTTTTTTTCATTTTAATCCCTCTCTCACCCTCTTTCTCCCCGTCGATCTCTCATTCTCACCCTCTCTCTCTCTCTCCTCCGTGCGATCGCTCCTCTCTAGGGAACACGGGCGAGACGAGGTCAGATTGAGGCGTGGTTGGCGCCGTTGGATTCCTCGCGTCGAGAGGAGCGCGTAGGTGTCCACTTCGGTGTGGTTCGGTGAACGTGGGAGCGAGGTGGAGCGTGAAGGCTTCGTGGCTCTTCCTCCTTGCATGCGGCCTTTCCCTTGGTTTCGGCTTGCAAAAGGTAGGGGGATGGAATCTCGATCTCGCTAGGATCGTTTCCCTTAGCTCGTTTGTTGATTAGCGCCCCGTAGCATGCATGATGCCCATGTTTCCATATTTGGGGTTTTAGCTTAAATCTTTGAGTTTAATGCGTTTTAGGCCTTGCATGTGCTAGATTTAGTTGTTAAACTGTTGTATAAACTGTATGGTTTGGCAGGATATCAGGTTTTTCGACGATACCCGGCGATTTCTGTCGTCCGGGAGGGCTTCGGTTTACAAATCGTACCCGCCCGTAACCCAGGTGAAGTGACGGTCCTGCCAGGAACCGTCACTTGCCTGACGGTCCATAGTGGACGCGTCGCTTCCAAATAACGGCCCATCGGGGGTGCGTCATTTGGAGAGTAACGGTGGGAATCCCATCCGTTACTCGCTCGTTGTTTTCAGTTAGCCAGGTGAGGCGGTGAGTCCGGCGGTCTATTGGCCGACCGTCGTTCACTTCCGACGCGCTTAGACTGGGGCGTCGTTTCGCCTGCTGTTAGTTTTAAAAGCTGTTCGTTGATTTGAGCCTCGGGTGGAAGTAACGGCGGAGCTCCCGCACGTCGCTTCGAAGCAACGCATAGGACCCCCACCGTCACTCTCCCCTTTAAGGCCTTGAGCTGGAACTCAGGTGGAAGTAACGGCTGGAGACCAACGCGTCGTTTTTGATGTAACGCGCCAGTCCCCAACCGTCACTTTCAAATAGCGCGTGGGTCTTCGACCGCCGCTTCCCTGATGATTGTAATATGTTCCCAGCCCTTTCGTGATGCGTTCCTTTATATACTCATGCCATATTCGTATTGTTTTAATGTATAGTGGCGTGTTTTATTACCATTAGAGTAGCCTTTCTTTCCAAGCAATGGAGCCACTGTTGTTGCCCTAAGGTCTGTTGAGTGCCGACCCGCTTGAGGATGGCGGAGGGGTATGTTTCCCATGCACGGTTTGTAAGCTAGTTCCGTGGGCTCCCAGCCAATGGTAGCATCCTACCAAGGGGGAAAACTAGCTAGAGGGCCTGGCTCAGGCTAGAGTCAGTGTGTGCACACGTGGTCGGAGACTGTGGACTGACACCGACGGGTGCCACTCCGACTGGTCACTTGGTTTGGTACTGTTTGCGCGCTTAGCTTGTCGCTTCGTCGACTGCGAGTGCTTGAGACGCAGTGTAAGTCGTCAGTGGACGCTTCTGGTTTCTGCTCCAGTGGTTGTCCTTCCTTGTTGTTTGGATTAGTTAAGACTTATTCTATTTGGTAGTTTCAGCTTTAATCGCTTGCATTTAGTTAGCTGTGGCATGTTTTAGCTGATACACTTGCTTAATTAGAGTTTACAGCTTTACTTAAGTAGTTATTTCATGCCATTGCCTGTTAGCTTATTGAAATGCATGCTCTACTTGCTTTATTTATGCATGTATGCTTGTTTAGTGCGAGGTAGGGATCCGCGTGACCCCTACTGAGTCTGGCTATGACTCACCCATTCTCCTTTCAGGTGAGCCGCGCCCGTCGTCTCCCGGTTTCTTGTGAGTCGGTTCGGAGACCGTGTTAGCCGCCAGCTTTAGTCGAGGCGCCTTTTGTGGCTTGTTGTACCCTTGCCGGGGTATGCCCCGTGTAGTTGTACCTATTTTTGAACTAGTATTCTTGTTTCTCTGGACTAGTATATGAGTATCACTCTAGTTATTTTGAATTGCTTCCGCACTTGTGTTAACTTCTTTACTTAATTGTAAATTGCGCGTTCCAAATTCCAATTCGTTATGCATACCCCTCAGCACTTTTCTACTAACCCTTCAGGGGCCTCATCAGTCTCTTGGGTGGCTTCCCCAGTTCTTGGTATCGGTGTATCGATGTTATCGGTATATCGGTATCCAGAACTCTGGGTCGTTACATAGAGTGACTCAAAATCTCACTGGGTCATAAACTCTCTCACGATCACGTGAGTTACCCATATTATACCCTATCGAAGGGAGTGAGAATAAATGAGGGGGGATGAAAATAACAAAGGATCGCCGAGGTTGAATAATACTATACACTGAAGAAGTTATGATGGAATGGGTGGCCGTAAATAAGAATGGGGCTTCAATTTTGGCACAGTAGCACAAATCACTTTTATCATACGTGAGAGAAGGGGTAAGAATAATTGTTATCATAAAACTGATGGAAAGGAGCAAGAATAGAGGAGAGGATAGAAATAGGTCTGATTTTACAAATTTTAAAAATATTTTCTACTGAAGAATTTATGATTAATAGAGGAACTCAAAACCTCACTGAGTCATAAACTCTCTCACGGTCACGCGAGTTGCCCTTGTTATACCCTATCGATGGGAGTGAGAATAAAAGAATGGTGGTGAAAATAGGCCCGATTTGATAAATTTTAAAAATATTTTCTACTGAAGAATTTATGATAAATAGTGTGACTCAGAACCTCACTGGGTCATAAACTCTCTCACGGTCACGCGGGTTGCCCTTATAATACCATATCGAAGGGAGTGAGAATAAAATAATGGTGGTGAAAATAGGCCCGATTTGACACATTTTAAAAATATTTTCTACTGAAGAATTTATGATGAATAGAGCGACTCAAAATCTCACTGGGTCATAAACTCTCTCACAGTCACGCGGGTTACCCTTATTATACCCTATCGAACGGAGTGAGAATAAATGAAGGGGGTGAAAATAACAAAGGATCGACGGGGTTGAAAATACTATACACAGAAGAAGTTATGAAGGAATAGGTGGCCCTAAATATAAATGAGACTTCAAATTTGGCACGGTAGAAAAAATGACTTTAATCATACGTGAGAGAAGGCGTAAGAAATATTATTATCATAAAATTGATAGAAAGCAGCATGAATAGAGGAGAGAATTAAAATTGGCCCGATTTGACATATTTTAAAAATATTTTCTACTGAAAAATTTATAATGAATAGAGCGACTGAAAATCTCACAGGGTCATAAACTCTCTCATGGTCACGTGAGTTACCCTTATTATACCCTATCGAAGGGAGTGAGAATAAATGAAGGGAGGTGAAAATAACAAGGGATCGGCGATGTTGAAAATACTATACACAGAAGAAGTTATGATAGAATGGGTGGCCCTAAATATGAATGGGACTTCAAGTTTAGCACGTTAGCAAAAATCACTTTAATCATGCGTGAGAGAAGGCATAAGAATAATTATTATCATAAAATTGATGAAAAAAGGCAAGAATAAAGGAGACGATGGAAATAGGCCCGATTTGACACATTCTAAAAATATTTTCTACTAAAAAATTTATGATGAATAGAGTGACTCAAAATGTAGCGACCCGGATTCCGGATACCCGGTGCACCCGGTATAAATACCGAATACACGTGATACCACATGGGACCCGCGAGGCCTCCCAAGCGCGGGAAAGCGCCGAAGGGAAAAAGTAGTGTGTGGAATACATTGAAGCCAGCAGATATAACAGTAAGCAATTAAATTTCATTACAATGGATTGCTAAAGTAGCAGAAATAAAATTACCTTTTCATTAATATTCAAGTTTTCAATTATACACCAGAGTCTAGCCCAAGGAAAGACAACAAGTCTAGCACAGTACAGTCGAACAGAAAGAAACGTACACAGAAGTCGGAGGAACCCGACGCAGGTACGGCTGGCAGCTACAACAGCAAACGCGCACTCCACCAAGGACAGCAGAGGCAGACGGCGAAACCCACCTGAAAAGCAGCAGGGGTGAGTCTCAACAGAAACTCAGTAGGGGTCACGCGGATCCCCACTGGAAAACCGCACAAAGCGAAGGCAACGGAAGCAGCAACAAACGTAGCAAGGACAGCAACGTAGCAAAGCAGGAAAGCTACACTACAAAGCTGTAAAGGAACAGACGGGAAGTAGGAGTAGGGAACACGCAGGAGAGGGTGAGAACCCGCACCAAACAAGCGGCTACCGAACTAACCTCGGTATCCCAAACTACTCCAAACAAAGGCAACAGATGGATGACCCTAAACTCACACAGAAGGGTACACCAGTCTGTCAACCAGCCCCAAACAAAGGCGAAGGCGAACGCCGACACCGGGAAACAGACAAAACACGACAGGGAACGTCGTGCACAAAGCCCCGCGCACGATCGGAACATCGCGCGGACGACAAACCACTGACCCCGAGTGCAGCCACGAACGGGCAACTCGCAAAGGTCACAGCGTACAGGAAAACACCGAAAGCTACGCGTCACGTGACGGAAGCACCCCCTTAAAAGCCAGCTGCGTCCACTGACGTCTGACGCCGCACCTCAAGTGTCTCACCTACAGTACTGCTGTAACAACAGCAGAGATGTAGACACCAGCTGAACCAAACAGTAACAGCAAAACAAGTAACTAGTCAGGGTCACGCCCATCGACGTAAGTCCTAACCCCTGACCACGTGTGCACACACTGGCTATAGCCTAAGCCAGGTCCTCTAGCTAGTATTCTCCCTCGGCAGGACGCTACCGTTGGCTAGGAGCCCGCGGAACTAACTAAAAACCGCTCACTGGGAAAAACCCTCCGCCATCCGCTAGCGGGTCGGCACCTCTCGGCCTTAGGTCACACAAGTGGAGGCTTCACACGACACAGAAGCTCAAAACACAAGCGCCGAAGTACTAACGGGCAACCACGCCCCTCAACACGCACTTCGAGGCACCAAGTGACAGTATCACCACTGCCGACAACTCAGGACAAGCACTAGACCTCCTACGTAACGATCCTGAGCCAAACGACTCAAAGGTAAGATCGTCACAACAGCGGAACAAGCCGCCAATCGGTCTAATCCTAAGCCAAAGAAACCACGCTCCGCAGAAAACGACACACGGAGACCTGAGGGAGACATCAAGAACCCTCAGCACACCTGGACACGCAAACCGAGGTAGAACAATACCTCGAAGCATCCAGAAGCAGTGTCTTAGGCAGGACAGAACCGCTAAGACACGCGCAAACAAGGTCACATGTCAACCACTGGGTCAGACCAGGTTGACCGAAACCCAAACAAGCACATGCAAAGGTAGGATAAGGAACCCTACCACAAGCAAGAAGACTCCTGGCTACCTTACAACGTAGTCTTAACCCTCATAGGACGTCAAGAGACATCCACGGGACAACGGGCAGACCACAAGGCCAAGCCAAGACACACAGAATCATCGGGCGGAAAACCAAGGCACAAGGAAAGTAACGCACCAGCTCTAGACCGCTACAAGCAAGCGACGGTCTAGGTTAGGGCCGTTATTTCCCAAACGACGGACGGACACCAGGCCGTCACTCACACCACCCTGATAACCTACAAACCACGCAAAAGCCAAGTAACGCACGGGACTAGGGGCGTTACAAGCAAACGACGCACAGGGCACCCACCGTCACATTCAACGGTGCAGCAAACCCAAACCAAAGCGAAGTAACGCGCTAAGCCAGGCGCGTCACTCACGAAATAGCGCGGCAGGGGAGGGCCGTCAGAACCAAACGACGCACGGGGGACCCATCCGTTACTCACAGACGGCATGGCCACCCTCAACCCAACACCACAGCAAACAACGGTCGGAGGCATGCGCGTTACTCACAAACGACGCACGGGGTCCCCACCGTCACACCCAACGGTGCAGTCAACCCAACCTCGACCAAAAGAGAATGTAACGGCCAGGGGCGGGCACGTCACACTCAAACAACGCATAGGGGCACGACCGCTAGAGGCACCGCCTCAACGAGTCAACGTCAGTCAACTGGCAAGTAACGGCCTGGGCAAGGCGCGCCACTTCCATCTAACGCACTGGGTCAAGCGCGTTAGACTAACCGACTCAACCCCAACATAAAACGACGAAGGCGAAGTAACGCACTAACCTAGGCGCGTTACAAGGAAGCGACGCGCCACTCTAGGGCCGTCACTCACCTAGAAGCCAAAGCGCTAAAACGATGCAGACCAAACGACGGTCAGTCGTAGGGCCGCTAAAGACAAGTAACGGTCGCTGGCATGACCGCTACTTCGGTTACGGCGGGAAAACATAGGAATGGCCGGATCGGCCCGTTCCACGCCCCATTCACGCCGAAACGCAGGGGAAACACACCGCAACACCGAATAACAACATTCAAGGGCCAAAATGCCCACATGCAACACCAAAAACGCTCGATCCGGGCGATTTAGACAAATCCACCCTAAGTGGGTCACCGAGGTTCCCGGGCTTCTACCGGCCTCGAATGAACACCGAATCGCACGAAATCAACGTGGATGGGATTCTAACATCCCTGCGGTCATTTAGAAACTAACTG
This sequence comes from Amorphophallus konjac, assembly GCA_022559845.1. Classification (NCBI taxonomy): domain Eukaryota; kingdom Viridiplantae; phylum Streptophyta; class Magnoliopsida; order Alismatales; family Araceae; genus Amorphophallus; species Amorphophallus konjac. Next base: position 83,954 of record JAHNEJ010003008.1, read on the forward strand.
AACCGCAAACGGTCACCGTTTACCGGCCGACCCTAAAAACCACGAAAATCACGGTTTAGGCAAAACAAGCCCAAACACACTCGTTTCCTAGCCGAACGCCGTGCAATGGCAGGGAAAACGAAGGTGAAGAAGCAAGGATCCGTCACCCTACCTCCACCGAAGAAACCGTGCCCCGAAGGGACTAAACCACGCCGAAAACCACTCGCGAACCAATTTCACCGGCTTTGAATCCACCGTTCGGGATCGCGCCAGAATCGATCTGATCCTCGCCTCATCGCGCATCTCGACAGCTCCACGGCCTCGCCACCTCGCCCACCTACGCCTCCGTCTGCAGCCGGAGCCAAAGAGGGGGAGAAACGAGAGAGAACGGGAGAGGGAGAGACGGTCGCGCGAATGAGAAAGGAAGAGAGAAAAAGAAAAGAAAAAGGAAAAGAAATTAGGAAATTTTCCTAATTTCCAAAAATTCCGAAAATGCGCCGAAAATACACAAATTCAGAAAAATACACAAAAATAGTCGAAACGACCGGCTCGAAGAGTACATCGACGCTGTAGCATTCACGAGTTCGAGAATTGACAAATAAACTCACCGTAGGGTTCCGTAACTAGTACGTGAGAAAAACCCACACGGCTCGTCAAACTCAATTCGGAAGCCACAAAAGCGAACCGAAACTCAACGAAACCAATCCGAAACAGATCCGAAAGATCCATTAAAGATCCTACGAGATCCAGGGCATTACACAAAATCTCACTGGGTCATAAACTCTCTCACGGTCACGCGGGTTACCCATATTATACCCTATCGAAGGGAGTGAGAATAAATGAGGGGGGATGAAAATAATAAAGGATCGACGATGTTGAAAATACTATACACAGAAGAAGTTATGATAGAATGGGTGGCCCTAAATATGAATGAGACTTCAATTTTTGCACGGAAGCACAAATGACTTTAATCATACGTGAGAGAAGGGGTAAGAATAATTATTATCTTAAAACTGATAGAAAGGAGCAAGAATAGAGGAGAGGATAGAAATAGGCCCGATTTCACATATTTTAAAAATATTTTCTACTGAAGAATTTATGATGAATAGAGCGACTCAAATCCTCACTGAGTCATAAGCTCTCTCACGGTCACGGGGGTTGCCCTTGTTATACCCTATCGAAGAAAGTGAGAATAAAAGAATGAGGGTAAAAATAGGCCCGATGTGACACATTTTAATAATATTTTCTACTGGAGAATTTATGATAAATAGTGTGACTCAAAACCTCACTGGGACATAAACTCTCTCACGGTCACGTGGGTTACCCTTATTATACCCTATCGAAGGGAGTGAGAATAAAATATTGAGGGTGAAAATAGGCCCGATTTGACACATTTTAAAAATATTTTCTACTGAGGAATTTATGATGAATAGAGCGACTCAAAACATCACTGGGTCATAAACTCTTTCACGGTCACGTGAGTTACACTTATTACACCCTATCGAAGTGAGTTAGAATAAATGAAGGGGGGATGAAAATAACAAAGGATCGGCGAGGTTGAAAATACTATACACAGAAGAAGTTCTGATGGAATTGGTGGCCTTAAATATGAATGGGACTTCAATTTTTACATGGTAGCACAAATGACTTTAACCACACGTGAGAGAAGGGTTAAGAATAATTATTATCATAAAACTGATAGAAAGGAGCAAGAATAGAGGAGAGTATAGAAATAGGCCCGATTTCAAAGATTTAAAAAATATTTTCTACTGAAGAATTTATGATGAATAGAGCGACTCAAAATCTCACTAAGTCATAAACTCTCTCACGGTCACGCGGGTTGCCCTTGTTATACACTATCGAAAGGAGTGAGAATAAAAGAATGAGGGTGAAAATAGGCCCGATTTGACATATTTTAAAAATATTTTCTAATGAAGAATTTATGATAAATAGTGTCACTCAAAATCTTACTGGGTCATAAACTCTCTCACAGTCACGTGGGTGACCCTTATTACACCATATCGAAGGGAGTGAGAATAAAAGATTGGGGGTGAAAATAGGCCCGATTTGGCACATTTGAAAAATATTTTCTACTGAAGAATTTATGATGAATAGAGCGACTCAAAACCTCATTGGGTCATAAACTTTCTCACGGTCACGCAGGTTACCCTTATTATACCCTATCGAAGGGAGTGAGAATAAATGAATGGGGGTGAAAATAACAAAGGATCGACGGGGTTGAAAATACTGTACACAGAAGAAGTTATGATGGAATGTGTGACCCTAAATATGAATGTGACTTCAATTTTGGCACGGTAGCATAAATGACTTTAATCATGTGTGAGAGAAGTGTAAGAATAATTATTATCATAAAAGTGATGGAAATGAGCAAGAATAGAGGAGAGGATGGAAATAGGCCCGATTTGACATATTTTAAAAATATTTTCTACTAAAGAAATTATGATGAATAAAGCTACTCAAAAGCTCACTGGGTCATAAACTCTCTCACGGTCACGCGGGTTGCCCTTATTATACCCTATCAAAGGGAGTGAGAATAAAAGAATGAGGGTGAAAATAGGCCGGATTTGACACATTTTTAAAATATTTTCTACTGAAGAATTTATGATGAATAGTGTGACTCAAAACCTCACTGGGTCATAAACTCTCCCACGGTCACGCGGGTTACCCTTATTATAACCTATCGAAGGGAGTGAGAATAAAATAATGGGGTTGAAAATATGCCCGATTTGACAAAGTTTAAAAATATTTTCTACTGAAGAATTTATGATGAATAGAGCGACTCAAAAGCTCACTGTGTCATAAACTCTCTCACGGTCACGCGGGTTATCCTTATTATACCCTATCGAAGGGAGTGAGACTAAATGAAGGGATATAAAAATAACAAAGGATCGACGGGATTGAAAATACTATACACAGAAGAAGTTATGATGGAATGGGTGACCCAAAATATGAATGGGACTTCAAATTTGGGACGGTAGCACAAATAACTTTAATCATACGTGAGAGAAGACGTAAGAATAATTATTATCATAAAACTGATAGAAATGAGCAAGAATAGAGGAGAGGATTAAAATAGGCCCGATTTGACATATTTTAAAAATATTTTCTACTGAATAATTTATGATGAATAGAGCGACTCAAAACCTCACTAAGTCATAAACTCTCTCACGGTCACGTGGGTTACCCTTATTATACCCTATCGAAGGTAGTGAGAATAAAAGAATGGGGGTGAAAATAGGCCCGATTTGACAAATTTAAAAAATATTTTCTACTGAAGAATTTATGATAAATAGCGTGACTCAAAACCTCACTGGGTCATAAACTCTCTCACGGTGACGCGGGTTACCCTTATTATACCATATCGAAGGGAGTGAGAATAAAAGAATAGTGGTGAAAATAGGCCCGATTTGACACATTTTAAAAATATTTTATACTAAAGAATTTATGTTGAATAGTGTGACTCAAAATCTCACTGGGTCATAAACTCTCTCACAGTCACGCGGGTTACCCTTATTTTACCCTATCGAAGGGAGTGAGAATAAATGAAGTAGGTGAAAATAACAAAGGATCGGCGGGGTTGAAAATACTATACACAGAAGAAGTTATGAAGGAATGGGTGGCCCTAAATATGAATGGGACTTTAATTATGGCACGATAGAAAAAATGTCTTTAATCATATGTGAAAGAAGGCGTAAGAATAATTATTATCATAAAACAGATAGAAAGGAGCATGAATAGAGGAGAGAATTAAAATAGGCCCGATTTGACACATTTTAAAAATATTTTCTACTGAAAAATTTATGATGAATAGATGAACTGAAAATCTCACTGGGTCATAAACTCTCTCATGGTCACGTGAGTTACCCTTATTATTCCATATCGAAAGGAGTGAGAATAAATGAAGGGAGGTGAAAATAACAAGGGATCGGCGATGTTGAAAATACTATACACAGAAGAAGTTATGATGGAATGAGTGGCCCTAAACATGAATGGGATTTCAATTTTGGCATGGTAGCAAAAATCCCTTTAATCATACGTGAGAGAAGGCGTAAGAATAATTATTATCATAAAATTGATGAAAAAAGGCAAGAATAGAGGAGATGATGGAAATAGGTCCGATTTGACACATTTTAAAAATATTTTCTACTAAAGAATTTATGATGAATAGAGTGACTCAAAACCTCACTGGGTCATAAACTCTCTCACGGTCACGCGGGTTACCCATATTATACCGTATCGAAGGGAGTGAGAATAAATGAAGGGGGATGAAAATAACAAAGGATCGGCGAGGTTGAAAATATTATACACAAAAGAAGTAATGATGGAATGTGTCACGCCCCGAGCGCGGAAGGAACTCGGAGATGCGTGACGAGTTTATATCGATCATGTCAATCAGAGCATTAGTTTATTCAACACAAAGACAGAGCGCGTAAAAGTAAAGATAACCCAATCCTTTATTCAATCACAATCTCAATCCTCTTAAGGAAAGTGCTAAGACCCAATAAAAAGAAAAGTATAATGGTTGACTCAAGAAATTAAAAAGATAAGATTAGTAGGCGCTTGGATAGACGGAGTAGCTCTAATCTCTTCACTCTTGACCTTCCCCATCCGATTGAGTCTTATCATCGGACTTACCTGAAAAATAAGGAAACACATTAGATGAGCGAACGCTCAGTAGGAATTATATCTCAAGAGCTAGCTTACTTTTAGTAAATTACATGTTACATGAATGCAATAAAGCTATGCATGTTTGCGTAAAATGACAAGAGAGAGAGTATAACAAGAGATAATTGAGTGAACTAGCATGTCTTTCGAGAACTTGTATCAATGGATGTCAAGATATTCAAGCGTGCTCCAGTGTTATTTGTGAAGAAGAAAGATGGAAGCTTGAGGCTTTGTATTGATTACAGGCAGTTGAATCAGGTGACTATCAAGAATAAATACCCGCTTCCCATGATTGATGATTTGTTTGACCAGTTACAGTCTCTTACTGTCTTTTCACGGATTGACCTACGGTCTGGCTATTTCCAACTGCGAATCCGGGAATCTGATGTGGATAAGACAGCTTTCAACACTCGATATGGTCATTTTGAATTTCTGGTTATGCCGTTTGGTTTGACTAATGCCCCAACAGCTTTCATGGACCTGATGCAACGTATTTTTCATCCATTTCTGGATCAGTTCGTGGTGATCTTTGTTGATGATATTTTGATCTATTCTGCCTCTGATGAAGATCATGTGCAGCATTTGAGGATCGTTCTGCAGACTCTAAGAGATCACGAGCTTTATGCGAAGTTCAGTAAATGTGAATTCTGGCTTCGGGAAATTCATTTTCTTGGCCACGTGATTTCTGGTAATGGAGTAGTAGTGGACCCTACAAAGATTGATGCTGTTTTGAGTTGGCAGAGACCAAGAACTGTGACAGAGATACGAAGCTTCTTAGGTTTGGCTGGGTATTATCGAAGATTCATCCAGGATTTTGCAAAGATTGCAGCCCCGATGACTAGACTGACTCGTAAAGATGTACCTTTTGTCTAGTCGGATCAGTGTGAGGAGAGCTTTGTTGAATTGAAAAGGCTATTGACTTCTTCTCCTGTGTTGGCTTTGTCGCCCGGCTCGGGTGGATTTGTTGTTTGCACATATGCTTCTCGAGTGAGTTTGGGTGCAGTGCTGATGCAACATGGTAAGGTTATTGCATATGCATCTCGGCAATTGAAACAGCATGAAGAAAATTATCCCACGCATGATCTGGAGCTAGCTGCAGTTATTTTTGCCATAAAGATCTGGAGACATTATCTGTATGGTGAGAAATTTTAGATTTTTACTGATCATCAGAGTTTACAGTATATATTCTCCCAGAAATATCTGAATCTCAGGCAGAGGCGATGGATGGAATACATGAAAGATTATGACTTTACACTCTCCTATCAGCCGGGTAAAATAAATGTTGTGGCTGATGCTCTGAGCTGGAAAGTACAAGTCATTCATCTGTTACTGTGTGAATGGAAATTTGGAAACAGCTTCCGAGCGAGGCACTCAGTGTAGAGATTCCTGCCGATCTGAGGATGGCAGTTTGTGCTAGTTTGTCTTTGGGTTCGGCTTTGTATCAGCAGATTCAAGAGGCCCAGCAAGCTGATTCTGACTTGGCCCGTGTTATATCAAGATATGATGTGGAATTTGACGATGAGCTGGTTGTCAGTTTCCAGGGCAGATTGTATGTTCCTGCTGATCATGCTTTAAGAATTGAGATTCTGAGTGAAGCCCATGGCTCCCGTTTTGCTATTCACCCAGGTGTCACTAAGATGTATCAGAATTTGAAAAAGCAGTTCTGGTGGCCAGGTATGAAGTCAGACGTGGCTATATTTGTTTCTAAGTGCTTGACTTGTCAACAGGTTAAAGCAGAACATCAAAAGCCAGGTGGATTACTTCAGCCGTTAGAGATTCCTATTTGGAAATGGGACCAAGTTACTACAGATTTTGTGGTGGGTTTGCCTCGGACTTCTCAATGTTTTGATGGTATCTGGTTGCTTGTCGATAGATTGACTAAAACTGCCAGATTGTTGCCAATTAAGGTTACTTGGAGTGTGCAGAGGTTGGCCGAGCTTTATGTGCAGAAGATCGTGCCACTGCATGGGATCCTTGTTTCACTTGTGTCAGATCGTGACCCACATTTTACCTCCGGCTTCTGGCATAGTTTCCAGAAAGCTTTGGGCACTGAGTTAGCATTCAGTTCAGCGTATCATCCGCAGTCAGATGGACAGTCAGAGAGGACTATTCAGACTCTGGAAGACATGTTAAGATTGTGTTGCCTTGACTGGCATGGTTCGTGGAGTCAACATTTGCCACTTGTTGAATTTGCTAATAATAACAGTTTTCACTCCAATATTGGCATGGCTCCTTATGAGGCACTATATGGTCGTCCTTGTCGTACTCCTCTAAACTGGTTTGATGTTGGGGACAGATTGTTGACAGGACCTGACATGGTGCAACAGTGTTCTGATGTGGTTCGTCTGATCAGGCAGAGGTTGTTAACAGCTCAGAGTCGATAGAAAAGTTATGCAGATAAGCGCAGACATCCACTACAATTTGAGCCAGGAGATATGGTATTTGTTAAGGTATCTCCGATGAAAGGTGTTTCCAAATTTGGGAAACGTGGAAAGCTTAGTCCGTGATATGTTGGCCCGTTTCCTATTTTAGAAGCTGTGGGTCAGGTAGCATGTCGTCTTCAGTTGCCAGCGACTATGCAAGCTATCCATGATGTGTTCCATGTGTCTCAGCTGAGGAAATATGTGCCTGATGCTTCTCATGTTCTCGATGATTCATTTTGGCCCGAGGTGACTGCGGATTTGTCCACGCCAGAGTTTCCTATCAGAATTGAAGACCATCGTGAGCAGCGGTTGAGGAACAAGGTTATCCCTCTGGTAAGAGTTGCTTGGCAGCGTCACTCTGGTAACGAGTCCACTTGGGAACGTGAAGATGAGATGCGTCAGCTTTTTCCTTTCTTATTCCAGTGAGGTATAATTCCTTTCTCAGTTTCCTCCTTCTCCGTTATTATAAATTTCGAGGGAGAAATTTTTGTTAGGAGGGAGGGACTGTAAGGCCCGTGCCTTAATGGATCCTTACTGGATTGAGTCTATTAATTGTTCTTGAATTTCTGGCTATTTTCTTGGATTTTTAGGAATTTTTCTGGTATTTTTCCGGATTTAATTGGATTTAATTGAGAGTTATTAGAAATTAATAAGATTTATATATATATAATAATTATATTATATATAATAATTATATTTTTTTTCTAATATCCCTCACCCTCTCTCTCTCCCTCGTCGATCTCTTTTCCCTCACGCTCTCTCTCTCTACGTTCGATCGCCCTCTCCCCTCTCCTAGGGAACGCAAGCGAGACGACGTCAGATTGAAGCGTGGTTGGCGCCATTGGATTCCTTGCGTCGAGAGGAACGCGTGGGTACCCATTTCGGCATGGTTCGGTGATCGTGGGAGCGAAGTGGAGTGTGAAGGCCCGTGAACCCTTCCTCGGTGCATGCGGCGTTATTGGCCGTTTCGACTCGCAAGAGGTAGGAAATGGACTCCTGAACTTGCTAGGATCATTTCCTATAGCTAGTTCGTTTGAATAGAACCCCGTGGCATGCATATTGTTCATTTTTCTATTTATGGGGTTTTAGCTTAGTTTTTGTGATTAATGCATTGTGAGCCTTGCATGTGATGTTTTTAGATGGTACATTGTTGTTTAAGATGTATGGTTTGATAGGAAACAGGTTTTTTCGACGTTACCCGACGATTTCGGTCGTCCGGGAGGGAATCGGTTTTCAAACCAAACCCGTCCGTGACCCAGGTGGTGTGACGGTCCTTTCAGGAACCGTCACACACCTAACGGTCCTTGGAGGACGCGTTACATCAATATAACGGCCCGATGTGGGGGCATTATTTTAAGAGTAACGGTGGGGCTCCCATCCGTTACTCGATCATCTTTTTGCGTTGACCGGGTGAGGCGGTTAACCTGACGGCCAGTCGGCCGGTCGTCAGGGTGCCCCGACACGCCAGGGCGAGTGCGTCATATCACCTGCAAACGATTTTGGAGTGTTGTGCGTTGGTTTTGGCCTCGGGTGGATGTAACGCGCTGCGCCCAGACCGTTACGTACAGTAACGGCGTGGCCGCTGACCGTTACTTTCCCCTCTGACTGGTTTAGGCTGGAACTCCGGTGGATGTAACGGATAGGGGCAGATGCGTTATTGAAGATATAGCGCGCCAGTCCCCGACCGTTACTCACTTGTAGCGCAGTGGCAGCAGACCGCCACTTGCCTGTCAGATTCAAAAAGTCGCTGGCTTATTCCTTACGCATTCCAAAATGTTTATGTGCCATGTTTAAGTAATTTTGTAATATAATGGCATGTTTATGAATCCCAATAGAGTAGCTTTTCTTTCCTTGCATTGGAGCCACTGTTGTTGCCCTAAGGTCTGTTGAGTGCCGACTCCCTTGAGGATAGCGGAGGGGTGTTCCCGTACACGGTTTGTAGGCTAGTTCCGTGGGCTCCCGGCCAATAGTAGCGCCCTACCGAGGGAGAAAACTAGCTAGAGGGCTTGGCTTAGGCGAGAGTCAGTGTGTGCACACTTGGTCAGAGGCTGTGGACTGACACTGACGAGTGTCACTCTGACTGGTCACTTGGTTTGGTACTGTTTACCAGCTCAGCTTGTCGTTTTACCGACTGCGAGTGCTTGAAACGCAGTGTAAGTCGTCAGTGGATGCATCTGGTTTCTGCTCCAGTGGTTGTCCTACTCCTTACTGATTGGATAAGTTAAGGCTTATTCTACTGGTAGATTTAGTTTCTGTCGCTTGCATTTATTTATTATTGGCATGCGTTAGCAGTTATACCTGCTTAGTTAGAGTTTACAGCTTTCTTGTGATTAGTTAATCATGCCATTGCCTATTATTTTATTTAAATCATGAGGTAGGGATCCGCGTGACCTCTACTGAGTCTGCCTGTGACTCACCCTTCTTCTTTCAGGTGAGCCGCGTCTGCCATCTCCCGGTATTTTGTGAGTGGTTCGGAGACCGTACCTAGCTGCCAGCTGTAGATGAGCCACCTTTTTGATGCTTTTGTTGTACTTTTGCCGGGATATGCCCCGTGTAGTTGTACCTTTTTGGACTAGTACTCTTGTGCTTCTGGACTAGTTATTATATATATCACTCTGGTTATTTTGAATTACTTCCGCACTCCTATTAATTTTATTACTTAATTGTAATCTGCGCGTTCCAAATTGCAATTCGTTATGCTCCTCCTCGAAAAAAATCCTTTTCACCCTTCAGGGGCCTCATCAGCCTCTTGGGTGGCTTCCCCAGTTCTTGGTATCGGTATATCGATGTTATCGGTATATCGGTATCCTGAACTCTGGGTCGTCACATTTATTATACCCTATCGAAGGGAGTGAGAATAAAAGAATGGGGGTGAAAATTGGCCCAATTTGACACATTTTGAAAATACTTTCTACTGAAGAATTTATGATGAATAATGCGACTCAAAACCTCACTGGGTCATAAACTCTCTTACGGTCACACGGGTTACCCTTATTATACCCTATCTAATGGAGTGAGAATAAAAGAATGGAGGTGAAAATTGGCCCAATTTGACACATTTTGAAAATACTTTCTACTGAAGAATTTATGATGAATAATGTGACTCAAAACTTCACTGGGTCATAAACTCTCTCACGGTAACGTGGGTTACCCTTATTATACCCTATCTAAGGGAGTGAGAATAAAAGAATGGAGATGAAAATAGGCCTGATTTGACACATTTTGAAAATATTTTCTACTGAAGAATTTATGATGAATAGAGTGACACAAAACCTCACTGGGTCATAAACTCTGTCACGGTCACGCGGGTCACTCTTATTATACCCTATCGAAGGGAGTGAGAATAAATGAATGGGGGTTAAAATAACAAAGGATCGACGGGGTTGAAAATACTATGCACAGAAGAAGTTATGAGGGAATGACTGGCCCTAAATATGAATGCGACTTCAATTTTGGCACGGTAGCATAAATGACTTTAATCATACGTGAGAGAAGACGTAAGAATAATTATCATCATAAAACTGATGGAAATGAGCAAGAATAGAGGGGAGGATGAAAATAGGCCCGATTTGACATATTTTAAAAATATGTTCTATTGAAGAATTTATGATGAATAGAGGGACTCAAAACCTCACTAGTTCATAAACTCTCCCACGGTCACGCGGGTTACCCTTATTATATCCTATCGAAGGAAGTGAGAATAAATGAAGGGGGGTGAAAATAAAAAAGGATCGGCGAGGTTGAAAATACTATACATAGAAGAAGTTATGATGGAATGGGTGACCCTAAATATTAATGCGACTTCAATTGTGGCACGGAAGCACAAATGACTTTAATCATACGTGAGAGAAGGCGTAAGAATAATTATTATCATAAAACTGATAGAAAGGAACAAGAATAGAGGAGATGATGGAAATAGGCCCGATTTTATACATTTTAAAAATATTTTCTACTGAAGAATTTATGATGAATAGAGCGACTCAAAATCTCACTGGGTCATAAACTCTCTCACGGTCACGCGGGTTACCCTTATTTTACTCTATCGAAGGGAGAGAGAATAAATGAATGGGGGTGAAAATAACAAAGGATCGGTGGGGTTGAAAATACGATACACAGAAGAAGTTATGATGGAATGGGTGGCCTTAAATATGAATGTGACTTCAATTTTGGCACGGTATCGCAAATAACTTTAATCATACGTGAGAGAAGGCGTAAGAATAATTATTATCATAAAACTAATGGAAAAGAGCAAAAATAGAGGAGAAGATGAAAATAGGCCCGATTTGACACATTTTAAAAATATTTTCTACTGAAGAATCTATGATGAATAGAGCGACTCAAATCCTCACTGGGTCATAAACTCTCTCACGGTCACGCGGGTTACCCTTATTATACCCTATCGAAGGGACTGAGAATAAATGAAGGGAGGTGAAAATAACAAAGGATCGGCGGGGTTAAAAATTCTATACACAGAAGAAGTTATAATGGAATGGGTGGCCCTAAATATGAATATGACATCAATTTTGGCACAGTAGCACAAATGACTTTAATCATACGTGAGAGAAGGCGTAAGAATAATTATTATCATAAAACTGATAGAAAGGAACAAGAATAGAGGAGAGGATAGAAATAGGCTCAATTTGACACATTTTAAAAATTATTTCTACTGAAGAATTTATGATAAATAGAGCGACTCAAAACTTCACTGGGTCATAAAATCTCTCACGGTCATACGGGTTACCCTTATTATACCATATCCGTAATGCCCTGGATCCTTGGTAGATCTTTGCTGGATCCTTTGCGGGTCTTGTGGGATCTCTGTTGGATCTTTCGGATCTATTTCGGATTGGTTTCGTTGGGTTTCGGTACGCTTTTGTGGCTTTCGAGTTGAGTTTGACGAGCCACGTGGGTTTTTCTCACGTACTAGTTACGGAACCCTACGGGGAGTTTGTTTGTCAATTCTCGAACTCGTGGATACTGCAGCGACGATGTACTCTTCGAGCCGGTCGTGTCGACTATTTTTACATATTTTTCTGAATTTGTGCATTTTTTGACGCATTTTCAGAATTTTCAGAAATTAGGAAATTTTCCTAATTTCTTTTCTTTTTATTTCCTTTTCCTCTCTTTCTCTCCTCACTCTCGCGATCTCACTCTCTCTCTCCCGTTCTCTCTCGTTCCTCCCCCTCTTTGGCCTCGACTGCAGACGGAGCGATCGTGGGCGGGTTGGCGAGGCTGTGGAGCTGGCTGGGTGCGCGATGGGGCGAGGATCGGATCGATTCTGGCGCGATCCCGAACGGTGGATTCAAAGCCGGTGAAATCGGTTCGCGAGTGTATTTCGGTGTGGTTTAGTCCCTTCGGGGCACGGTTTCCTCGGTGGAGGTAGGGTGACTGATCCTTACTTCGTCCTCTTCGTTTTCCCTGCCATTGCACGGCGTTCGGCAAGGAAACGGCCGAGTTTGGGCTTGTTTTGCCTAAACCGTGATTTTCGTGGTTTTTAGGGTCGGCCGGTAAACGGTGACCATTTGCAGCGTAGTTAGTTTCTAACTGACCGTTGGGATGTTAGGATCACATCCACGTTGATTTCGTGTGATTTGGTGTTCATTCGAGGCCGGTAGAAGCCCGGGAACCTCGGTGACCCACTTAGGGTCGATTTGTCTAAATCGCCCGGATCTTGCGTTTTTGAGCTTGCATGTGGGGTTTGGAGTCCCCTAATGTTGTATTTGTCGTTTGGGTTTGTATCCCCTGCGTTTTGGCGTGAATGGGGTGTGGAACGGGCCGGTTTGGCTGTTCCTCTGTTTTCCCGTCGTATGGGAAGTAGCGGTCGTTCCAGTGGCCGTTACTTGCTTCTGACGGTCCTACGACAGACCGTTACTTCGTTTGATGTTTTTGAGCGTTCTGGCTTTTGGGAATGTGACGGCCCTGGGCTGGCGCGTCGCTTCCTTGTAACGCGCTTAGGTCTGCGCGTTACTTCGCCTTCGTCGTTTTATTTTGGGGTTGAGTCGGTTGATCTAACGCGCTTGACCCAGCGCGTTAGATGAAAGTGACGCGCCTGGTGCTGGCCGTTACTTGCTGTTTGACCGACGTTTGACCTGTTGAGGCGGTGCCTCCAGCGGTCGTGCCCCCGTGCGTTGTTTGAGTGTAACGTGCCTGCCCCAGGCCGTTACGTTCTGTTTTGGCCGAGTTTGGGTGGCTGTGCCCGTTGGATGTAACGGCTGTGCCCCCATGCGTCGTTGTGTTATAACGCGCCTGTCTCTGGCCGTCGTTTGTTGTTTTGTGCTGGGTTGAGGGTGGCGGTGCACGTTGTGAATAACGCGCCTGCCCCTGTGTGTCGTTTGATTGTGACGCGTCCCCCTTGCCGCGTCGTTTGGCTGTAACGCGCCTGGTGTTACGCGTTACTTCACTTTGGTTGTGGGTGGCTGTGCACGTTGTGAATAACGCGCTGGCTCCCATGCGTCGTTTGTTTGTAACGCGCTTAGGCCCGTGCGTTACATTGATGTAACGTGCTCGGTGTCGGCCGTTACATTCTTCGTGTTTGATAGGTTGGTTAGGGTGGTGTGAGCGACGGCCTGTCGTCCGACCGTCGTTTGGTGAGTAACGGCCCTGGTCTAGACCGTCACATGCTAGTAGCGGTCTAGGGGTGACGCGTTACATGCCTTGTGCTCCGATTTCCGTGATTTCAGTTTTAGCTTGTCTTGGCTTGTCCTAGTGGTTTGCCCGTTATCCCGTGTATGTCTCCCGACATCCTATGAGGGCTAAGACTACGCTGTAGGGTGGCCAGGAGTCTCCTTGCTTGCGGTAGGATTGTCTATCCTACTTTTGCTTGTATGTTGTTGGGCTCAGGTCAACCCGGTGTGACCTAGTGGTTGACGTGTGACCTTCGTTTGTGTGTGGTCTGGTTCCGGTCAACCCGGGATGATCCAGGGGTTGACAGGCGACCTTGTGTGTCTCGGGGGTTGTGCCCGGCTCGAGACACTGCTTCTGGATGCCTCGGGGTGTTGTTCTACCTCGGTTTGCGTGTCCAGGCATATCGGAGGGTTTTTGGTGTTTCCATCAGGTCTCCGTGTGTCGTTTTCGGTGGAGCGTTGTTATGCTGGCTTAGGATTAGACCGATTAGACGGCTTGTTCCGCTGTTTGTGACGATCTTGCCGTTGAGTCGTTTGACTCAAGGATCGTTGCGTGGTAGGTCTAGTTGCCTGCTCCTGAGTCTGTTGGCGGTTGTCTAGCTGCCTTGGTGCTTTGTGGTGCATGAGACAGGGCTTTTCTTAGACTGTCTGTGCTTTAGCACCTGTGTTTCGGAGTCTGTGCCTTGTGAGCCTCCACTAGTTGTAGCCCTAGGCTTTTGCCGACCCACCGGGAGTGGTGGAGGGGTTTTTCCTGTTGCGTTTGGTACGTACGGTTCTTAAGCTAGTTCCGTGGGCCCCGGCCAACGGTAGCGTCCTACCGAGAGGAATACTACCTAGAGGCCTGACCTAGGTAGAGGTCGGTGTGTGCACACGTGGTCAGGGACTGGGGACTTGCGCCGACGGGCGTGGCCCTGACTAGTTACTCGCAGTTGGTGCTGTAGTCTTGTGCTGTGGTACCATGTTTCCTTGGAACTGTTGTTCCTCGGACCTGGTTCTTGGTGTGTCTTGTCCTTGAGTGACATGACACCTGTGGCGCAGTGTAAGTCGTCAGTGGACGCATCTGGCTGTTCTTCTGGGAGGAGGGTGCTCCTGTCACTCGGTGCTGTGACTCTCGCATTTTCTTGCGCGCTGTGACCTTCGTGAGTTGCCCTCTCGTGGCTGTACTCGAGGTCAGTGTTCTGTCGTTGGCATGACATTCTCGTCATGCGTGGGGCTGCGTGCACGACAGTCTCCTGTCGTGTTTTGTCTGTGTTTTCGACGTCGGCGTCCGCCTTCGCCTTTGTTTTGGCTGACGGATTGGGTTACCCTACTGCGCGAGTTTGGGGTTGACCGTCTGTTGCCGTTTGGAGTAGCTTAGGGTGCCGAGTTCTCCTCGGTGGCCGTTGTTCCGTGTTTTACGGCCTCGCTCTTCTTAGTTGTTGAGCTCCCCTTGCTCTTAGCCTGTTCCCTACTCCTGCTGTACCTGTCTGTTTACAGCTTTGTAGTGTAGCTTTTCCTGCTTTGCTGCACTCGTTGTTTCTGTTGCTTCCGTTGCACTGTGCGTTTTTCCAGTGGGGATCCGCGTGACCCCTACTGAGTTTCTGTTGAGACTCACCCCTGCTTTTCAGGTGGGTTTCGCCGTCTGCCTCTGCTGTCCTCGGTGGAGCGCGTACGCTGTAGCTGCCAGCTGTACCTACGTCGGGCTTCCCCCGACTTCTTTGTACGTTTCTTTTCTGTCGGACTGTACTGTGATAGACTTGTTGTCTTTCCTTTGGGCTGGACTCTGGTGTATAATTGTAAACTTGAATGTTTAATGAAAAAAGTAATTTTTATTTCTGCTACTTTAGCAATCCATTGTAATGAAATTTAATTGCTTACTGTTATATCTGCTGGCTTCAATGTATTCCACACACTCCTTTTTCCCTTCGGCGCTTTCCCGCGCTTGGGAGGCCTCGCGGGTCCCATGTGGTATCACGTGTATTCGGTATTTATACCGGGTGCACCGGGTATCCAGAAATCCGGGTCGCTACAGTTGGTATCTGAGCAGTGTTCTGAGATGTTCGGAGTTCTTTTCTGAGCTATCAGATCATTGTCGTGTGAAATACATGGAAATCCAGATATACAGTTACCAGAGTCCTTGAGGTCCAGTACAGTCTCTTGCTGGCGTAGGTGTTGCGATGGTTTATCGCGGTGTTTTCATGTGTGGTCTTGTACGTGCTTGGTTGGCACTGTCCAAGATGGTTTTTGCTCTCGTCTGGGTGTGACGAGGTGCTTTGTTTCGGTTTTGAAGTTGGTCTGGATCGTGTTGCACTTGGCAGTGTTTGTCGGTTGGCATGAACCTGCAGTGCCTTGTTCGAGCTATTTTCTGTGTTTTGCTCAGGTGGCTTATGACTTTCAGCGTTGGTGTGATGGCCATGCACGTTCTTACGTTGCTTTGGTTGTCCCAGCTTAGTCTGTGTAGCTCCTGATGCATCGTTGTTTCGTTGTCTCGATTATCGTGTTGCCTCGATTGAGAAGTTGCTCAGGCGAGCTAGGATCTTCCTTCCTGGTGAGCTGTTGTTGTCGAGCTTGTTGCTTCTCGTCCTTCTTGGTGAAGCTTTCTCGATGTTAGCCTTGGAATTGTTGTCTTAGTGTTGCCTTTGTCCTGCGTCTGCTTAAGTGTGGACAGCTTTGTTTTGAGCCTGATCTGCTCCTTGTTGTACGGTTGCTTGGCTTTGGACTCCGTAACGGTGTTAAGAGCTGTTGTGTACCGTATTTGTCGTGCCGTGTCCAACGGACGATGTGTTGTGAAGGCTCATTTGTTGTTCCAGGACGTGAAGGTAAACTGAGATTAGCTCTTTCCGCGTGCTTTGTGCTGAAGCTGGTGCTCTTCCTTTGTTGCACTTAGGCTCCTTGTGATCGGTTGTTCGCGAGATCGGTGCTCGTGGCGTGTTAATTGCGATCTTTGTTGATTGCGATGGCGTCTGGTATGTGCTGAGGTGTGATTACCGGTGTTGTTCTGTTGCCTGTGCGCGTTGTTGAGGGTGCAGCGGAAGTGTGTGGGTTGGCTACCCACTCGTCGAGAGGTTCGTTCTTTCTCGATGTGATTCGTCTTGGCTTCTCGTGCCTTGACTTTGTCGTTGCCGTGCCATTGTTTGTGGTTTTCTGGTGTTGGCATTGGCATTTGCGAATGTTGTGGAATTTGTCGGCATTCCTTGCTGATTGAGTACCCTTTTGCTCTGCATTTCTTTCTTGGGTGTTGTGCTCTCGAGGCGTGTTTGTAGTCCTTGAGATGCGTTCCCCGAGATTGTTGTCGTTTCTCATTGTTGTGAGACTTCTCTTGGTGAGCAGTCTGGAGCGTGACCTATCTCTTGTGGTCGTGTGCTCAATTGTTCCTGTGCCTTGATGTGACCCTGCTTGCAGTTGTGTTCCTTGGTTCTATGTGTTGAACGGAACCAGAATCCTGCGGGTGCTGCCGTTATTGTTTTGGCGCTGTTTCTTTATAATTTTGTGTTCTTGCCTTGGACCATTGTCTTATCAGTTGGCTTTGCTGTGCTCTCTTTTCCTGGTGGAGTTAGCTTGCGACTCGATCAGATGTGATAGCTGGCTGAGTGCTGACTTGATAGTGTTTGTGGTCCAGTGTTGTTGTTGTCGTTGGCGTCCTGTGTGCTAGGTGTTCCCTGTTGCCTTTGGCACTAGAGCCGATGATGTTGCGAGCTGTCAGCTAAGAGGACTGTGTCTCCTTGTGTAAGCTGCTGCTTGCCGTGTTGTCATTATGTTTTTCGGTGTTGATTCTTGGTTGTTGTGGCAGTCGTGTCTCCGTTCCTGGTGAGACGTAAAGCGACGTTGCCTTTGCTTCGGAGGTGTCAGATGTGTTCACTTTGGTGCCATGCTTGTGCTGTGGACTTGCTGTCTTGGAAGCTAAGCGTGTACCTGTAATTGTGGTATGACAGTGTTCCTCTGAGCTGTGTTTTCTCGAGATTTGAGTTGTTTTCGTGGTTGTATTGTTGGGTGGTTCTTCCCTGCTTCTCCTTTGTTAGTCCTTAATTTCGAGGGTGAAATTTCTTAAAGGAGGGGAGGATGTAATGCCCTGGATCCTTGGTAGATCTTTGCTGGATCTTTTGCGGGTCTTGTGGGATCTCTGCTGGATCTTTCGGATCTATTTCGGATTGGTTTCGTTGAGTTTCGGTGCGCTTTTGTGGCTTCCGAGTTGAGTTTGACGAGCCGTGTAGGGTTTTCTCACGTACTAGTTACGGAACCCTACGGGGAGTTTGTTTGTCAATTCTCGAACTCGTGGATGCTGCAGCGACGATGTACTCTTCGAGCCGGTCGTTTCGACTATTTTTGCGCATTTTTCTGAATTTGTGCATTTTTCGGCGCATTTTCAGAATTTTCAGAAATTAGGAAAATTTTCTAATTTCTTTTCTTTTTATTTCCTTTTCCTCTCTCTCTCTCCTCACTCTCGTGATCTCACTCTCTCTCTCCCGTTCTCTCTCGTTCTTCCCCCTCTTTGGCCCCGGCTGCAGACGGAGCGATCGTGGGCGGGTTGGCGAGGCTATGGAGCTGGCTGGGTGCGCGATGGGGCGAGGATCGGATCGATTCTGGCGCGATCCCGAACGGTGGATTCAAAGCCGGTGAAATCGGTTCTCGAGTGTATTTCGGCGTGGTTTAGTCCCTTCGGGGCACGGTTTCCTCGGTGGAGGTAGGGTGACTGATCCTTCGTCCTCTCCGTTTTCCCTACCATTGCACGGCGTCCGGCAAGGAAACGGCCGAGTTTGGGCTTGTTTTGCCTAAACCGTGATTTTCGTGGTTTTTTAGGGTCGACCAGTAAACGGTGACCATTTGCGGCGTAGTTAGTTTCTAACTGACCGCTGGGATGTTAGGATCCCATCACGTTGATTTCGTGTGATTTGGTGTTCATTCGAGGCCGGTAGAAGCCCGGGAACCTCGGTGACCCACTTAGGGTCGTTTTGTCTAAATCGCCCGGATCTTGCGTTTTTGAGCTTGCATGTGGGGTTTGGAGTCCCCTAATGTTGTTATTTATCGTTTGGGTTTGTATCCCCTGCGTTTCGGCGTGAATGGGGCGTGGAACGGGCCGGTTTGGCCGTTCCTCTGTTTTCCCGCCGTATGGGAAGTAGCGGTCGTTCCAGTGGCCGTTACTTGCTTCTGACGGTCCTACGACATACCGTTACTTCGTTTGATGTTTTTGAGCGTTCTGGCTTTTGGGAATGTGACGGCCCTGGGCTGGCGCGTCGCTTCCTTGTAACGTGCTTAGGTCTGCGCGTTACTTCGCCTTTGTCGTTTTGTTTTGGGGTTGAGTCGGTTGATCTAACGCGCTTGACCCAGCGCGTTAGATGAAAGTGACGCGCCTGGTGCTGGCCGTTACTTGCTGTTTGACCGACGTTTGACCTGTTGAGGCGGTGCCTCCAGCGGTTGTACCCCCGTGCGTTGTTTGAGTGTAACGTGCCTGCCCCTGGCCGTTACGTTCTGTTTTGGCCGAGTTTGGGTGGCTGTGCCCGTTGGATGTAACGGCTGTGTCCCCATGCATCGTTATGTTATAACGCGCCTGTCTCTGGCCGTCGTTTGTTGTTTTGGGCTAGGTTGAGGGTGGCGGTGCACGTGTGAATAATGCGCCTGCCCCTGCGCGTCGTTTGATTGTGACGCGTCCCCCTTGCCGCGTCATTTGGCTATAACGCGCCTGGTGTTGTGCGTTACTTCACTTTGGTTGTGGGTGGCTGTGCACGTTGTGAATAACGCGCTGGCTCCCATGCGTCGTTTGTTTGTAACGCACTTAGGCCCGTGCGTTACATTGATGTAACGCGCTCGGTGTCGGCCGTTACATTCTTCGTGTTTGATAGGTTGGTTAGGGTGGTGTGAGCGACGGCCTATCGTCCGACCGTCGTTTGGTGAGTAACGGCCCTGGTCTAGACCGTCACATGCTAGTAGCGGTCTAGGGGTGACGCGTTACATGCCTTGTGCTCCGATTTCCGTGATTTCGGTTTTAGCTTGTCTTGGCTTGTCCTAGTGGTTTGCCCGTTATCCCGTGTATGTCTCCCGACATCCTATGAGGGCTAAGACTACGCTGTAGGGTGGCCAGGAGTCTCCTTGCTTGCGGTAGGATTGTCTATCCTACTTTTGCTTGTATGTTGTTGGGCTCAGGTCAACCCGGTGTGACCTAGTGGTTGACGTGTGACCTTCGTTTGTGTGTGGTCTGGTTCCGGTCAACCCGGGATGATCCAGGGGTTGACAGGCGACCTTGTGTGTCTCGGGGGTTGTCCCCGGCTCGAGACACTGCTTCTGGATGCCTCGGGGTGTTGTTCTACCTCGGTTTGTGTGTCCAGGCGTATCGGAGGGTTTTTGGTGTTTCCCTTAGGTCTCCGTGTGTCATTTTCGGCGGAGCGTTGTTTTACTGGCTTAGGATTAGACCGATTAGGCGGCTTGTTCCGCTGTTTGTGACGATCTTGCCGTTGAGTCGTTTGACTCAAGGATCGTTGCGTGGTAGGTCTAGTTGCCTGCTCCTGAGTCTGTTGGCGGTTGTCTAGCTGCCTTGGTGCTTTGTGGTGCATGAGACAGGGCTTTTCTTAGACTGTCTGTGCTTTAGCACCTGTGTTTCGGAGTCTGTGCCTTGTGAGCCTCCACTAGTTGTAGCCCTAGGCTTTTGCCGACCCACCGGGAGTGGTGGAGGGGTTTTTCCTGTTGTGTTTGGTACGTACGGTTCTTAAGCTAGTTCCGTAGGCCCTGGCCAACGGTAGCGTCCTACCGAGGGGAATACTAGCTAGAGGCCTGACCTAGGTAGAGGTCGGTGTGTGCACACGTGGTCAGGGACTGGGGACTTGCGCCGACGGGCGTGGCCCTGACTAGTTACTCGCAGTTGGTGCTGTAGTCTTGTGATGTGGTACCATGTTTCCTTGGAACTGTTGTTCCTCGGACTTGGTTCTTGTGTGTCTTGTCCTTGAGTGACATGACACCTGTGGCGTAGTGTAACTCGTCAGTGGACGCATCTGGCTGTTCTTCTGGGAGGAGGGTGCTCCTGTCACTCGGTGCTGTGACTCTCGCGTTTTCTTGCGCGCTGTGACCTTTGCGAGTTGCCCTCTTGTGGCTGTACTCGAGGTCGGTGTTTTGTCTTTTGCATGACATTCTAGTCATGCGTGGGGCTGCGTGCACGACTGTCTCCTGTCGTGTTTGTCTGTGTTTTCGACGTCGGCGTCCGCCTTCGCCTTTGCTTTGGCTGACGGATTGGGTTACCCTACTGCGCGAGTTTGGGGTTGACCGTCTGTTGCCGTTTGGAGTAGCTTAGGGTGCCGAGTTCTCCTCGGTGGCCGTTGTTCCGTGTTTTATGGCCTCGCTCTTCTTAGTTGTTGAGCTCCCCTTGCTCTTAGCCTGTTCCCTACTCCTGCTGTACCTGTCTGTTTACAACTTTGTAGTGTAGCTTTTCCTGCTTTGCTACACTCGTTGTTTCTGTTGCTTCCGTTGCACTGTGCATTTTTCCAGTGGGATCCGCGTGACCCCTACTGAGTTTCTGTTGAGACTCACCCCTGCTTTTAGGTGGGTTTCACCGTCTGCCTCTGCTGTCCTCGGTGGAGCGCGTGCGCTGTAGCTGCCAGCTGTACCTGTGTCGGGCTTCCCCCGACTTCTATGTACGTTTCTTTTTCTGTCGGACTGTACTGTGATAGACTTGTTGTCTTTCCTTTGGGCTGGACTCTGGTGTATAATTGTAAACTTGAATGTTTAATGAAAAAAGTAATTTTTATTTCTGCTACTTTAGCAATCCATTGTCATGAAATTTATTTGCTTACTGTTATATCTGCTGGCTTCAATGTATTCCACACACTCCTTTTCCCTTCGGCACTTTCCCGCGCTTGGGAGGCCTCGCGGGTTTCCATGTGGTATCACGTGTATTCGGTATTTATACCGGGTGCACCGGGTATCCGGAAATCCGGGTCGCTACAATATCAAAGGGAGTGAGAATAAATGAAGGGGGTGAAAATAACAAAGGATCGGCGGGGTTAAAAATATTATACACAGAAGAAGTTATAATAGAATGGGTGGCCCTAAATATGAATACGACTTCAATTTTGGCACGGTAGTCCAAATGACTTTAATCATACGTGAGTGAAGGCGTAAGAATAATTATTATCACAAAACAGATGGAAAGGAGCAAGAATAGAGGAGAGGATGAAAATAGGCCCGATTTGACACCTTTTAAAAATATTTTCTACTAAAGAATTTATGATGAAATGAGCTACTCAAAATATCACTGGGTCATAAACTCTCTCACGGTCACGCGGGTTACCGTTATTATACACTATCGAAGGGAGTGAGAATAAATGAATGGGGGTGAAAATAACAAAGGATCGGTGGGGTTGAAAATACGATACACAGAAGAAGTTATGATGGAATGGGTGGCCTTAAATATGTGTGGGACTTTAATTTTGGCACGGTAGTACAAATGACTTTAATCATACGTGAGAGAAGGTGTAAGAATAATTATTATCATAAAACTGATGGAAAGGAGCAAGAATAGAGGAGAAGATGGAAATAGGCCCGATTTGACACATTTTAAAAATATTTTCTACTGATGAATCTATGATGAATAAAGCGACTCAAATCCTCACTGGGTCATAAACTCTCTCACGGTCACGTGGGTTACCCTTATTATACCCTATCGAAGGGACTGGGAATAAATGCAGGGAGGTGAAAATAACAAAGGATCGGCGCGGTTGAATTTACTATACACATAAGAAGTTATGATGGAATGGGTAGCCCTAAATATGAATGGGACTTCAATTTTGGCTGGGTAGCATAAATGGCTTTAATCATATGTGAGAGAAGGCGTAAGAATAATTATTATCAGAAAACTGATAGAAAGGAACAAGAATAGAGAGAGGATGGAAATAGGCCTGATTTGACACATTTTAAAAATATTTTCTACTGAAGAATTTATGATGAATAGAGTGACTCAAAATCTCACTGGGTCATAAACTCTCTCACAGTCACACGGGTTACCCTTATTATACCCTATCGAAGGGAGTGAGACTAAAAGAATGGGGGTGAAAATTAGCCCAATTTGACACATTTTGAAAATACTTTCTACTGAAGAATTTATGATGAATAATGTAACTCAAAACCTCACTGGGTCGATCATAAACTCTCTCACGGTCACGCGGGTTACCCTTATTATACCCTATCTTAGGGAGATATAATAAAAGAATGGTGGTGAAAATAGTCCCAATTTGACACAT
Organism: Amorphophallus konjac; assembly: GCA_022559845.1. Taxonomy (NCBI): domain Eukaryota; kingdom Viridiplantae; phylum Streptophyta; class Magnoliopsida; order Alismatales; family Araceae; genus Amorphophallus; species Amorphophallus konjac. The sequence continues at coordinate 106,865 of JAHNEJ010003008.1, forward strand.
TTTAAAAATATTTTCTACTGAAGAATTTATGATGAATAAAGCGACTTAAAACCTCACTGGGTCATAAACTCTGTCACGGTCACGCGGGTTACCCTTATTATACCCTATCGAAGGAAGTGAGAATAAATGAATGGGTGTGAAAATAACAAAGGATCGACGGGGTTGAAAATAATATGCACAGAAGAAGTTATGATGGAATGGGTGGCCCTAAATATGAATGTGACTTCAATTTTGGCGCGGTAGCATAAATGACTTTAATTATACGTGAGAGAAAATGTAAGAATAATTATTATCATAAAACTAATTAAATTGAGCAAGAATAGAGGAGATGATGGAAATAGGCCCGATTTGACATATTTTAAAAATATTTTCTACTACAGAATTTATGATGAATAAAGTGACTAAAAACCTCACTGGGTCATAAACTCTATCACGGTCACGCGGGTTACCCTTATTATACCTTATCAAAGGGAGTGAGAATAAATGAAGGGGGTGAAAATAACAAAGGATCGGCTGGGTTGAAAATACTATACACAGAAGAAGTTATGATGGAATGGGTTGCCCTAAATATTAATGCGACTTCAATTGTAGTACGGTAGCACAAATGAATTTAATCATACGTGAGAGAAGGCGTAAGAATAATTATGATCATAAAACTGATAGAAAGGAACAAGAATAGAGGAGATGATGGAAATAGGCCCGATTTGACACATTTTAAAAATATTTTCTACTGAGGAATTTATGATGAATAGAGTGACTCAAAACATCACTGGGTCATAAACTCTCTCACGGTCACGCGGGTTACCCTTATTATACCCTATCGAAGGGATTGAGAATAAAAGAATGGGGGTGAAAATTGGCCCAATTTGACACATTTTGAAAATACTTTATACTGAAGAATTTATGATGAATAATGTGACTCAAAACCTCATTGGGTCATAAACTCTCTCACGGTCACGCGGGTTACCCTTATTATGCCCTATCTAAGGGAGTGAGAATAAAAGAATGGGGGTGAAAATTGGCCCAATTTTACACATTTTGAAAATACTTTCTACTGAAAAATTTATGATGAATAATATGACTCAAAACATCACTGGGTCATAAACTCTCTCACGGTAATGCGGGTTACCCTTATTATACCCTATCTAAGGGAGTGAGAATAAAAGAATGGAGGTGAAAATAGGCCCGATTTGACACATTTTCAAAATATTTTCTACTAAAGAATTTATGATGAATAGAGTGACACAAAACCTCACTGGGTCATAAACTCTGTCACGGTCACGCGGGTTACTCTTATTATACCCTATCGAAGGGAGTGGTAATAAATGAATGGGGGTGAAAATAACAAAGGATCGACGGTGTAAGGCCCGTGCCTTAATAGATCCATAATGGTTTAGATCTAGTATTTATTCTGGAATTTCTGACTATTTTTCTGGATTTTTAGGAATTTTTTGGTATTTTTCCGGATTTAATTGGAGTTAATTGAGGGTTAAAAGAAATTAATAAGATTTTAATATATATAATATTTATATTATATATATTTTATTTTTATTTTTTTTCTTTTAACCTCTCCCTCACCCTCTCTTTCTCTCTCCACCCCTCACTTTCACTCTCTCGTTCTCTCTCCCTCTCTCTCCCCTTCGCACGATCGCCGGCCCCCTCTCACTGGGCTTCGGGCTTTTCATCGACGGAACGGAGCGTGGTGGACACCGTTGGATTCCTCGCGGCGAGTGGAGCGCGCTGACGCCCGCCTCGACGCGTTTGGTGGCCCGTGGAGACGAGACGGTGCTTGAAGCCCGACGGCGTCCCGGCCTTGCATGCACCCTTTTTGCCGGTTTCAGCTTGAACAAGGTAGGGGGATGGAATCTTGAGCTCGTTAGGAACATTCCCTGTAGTTTATTTCGTCGATTATACCTCCCGATGCACGCAGGCGGCCATTTTCCCATTTTTAGTGCAAATGTATGATTTTAGCCGTTTGATGGGGTATGGGTGTTGCATGCAGGTGTTTTAAGCATTTTTATGTTGCTTAGGACTTGTGGTTTGACAGGTACAGGTTGTTTTCGTCGTGCCGGGCGATTTCGGTCGACCCGGGGGGATTTCGGTTTTCAAACCGAAGCCGTCCGTGGCCCAGGTGGTGTGACGGTCCTGCCATGAACCGTCACACGTCTAGCGGTCTATGATGGACGCGTTACATCATTATAACGGTCCCTGGTAGGCGCGTTACATTGTATGTAACGGCCAGGCTCCTGACCGTTATTATTCCGTTGTTTTGCATTGACCAGGTCAGGCGGCTGACTTGACGGCCAGTCGGCCGACTGTCAGGTTAACCTGACGCGCCTAGAGGTGCGCGTTACATCGCCTGCATTTTTTTTGAAACGCTGTGCGTTGATTTTTAGCCTCGGGTGGATGTAACGGCCCTGGACCAGCGCGTCACAGTGATGTAACATGCTGTGCCCAGACCGTTACGTGCCCTTTGGTTTGGGTTACGCTGGAACCCCGGTGGATGTAACGGATCGGGGCAGACGCGTTATTCTTGAAGTAACGCGCCTGCCCCCGACCGTTACATGCATGTAGCGCATGGGCAGCAGACCGCCACATTCCTGTTGGTTTCGAAAAGGTCCCGGCCTATTCCTTATGTGTTCCATTATATACTTATGCCATGTTTAAGTTATTTTATGTAACCTATGGCATGTCTTTAATCCCAATAGAATACCTTTCTCTTTCCCTGTAATGGAACCACTAGTTGTTGCCCTAAGGCCTTTGAGTAGCCGACCCGCTTGGGGATAGCGGAGGGGTGTTCCCATACATGGTTTTTAAGCTAGTTCCGTGGGCTCCCCGCCAACGGTAGCATCCTACCGAGGGAGAAAACTAGCTAGAGGACCTAGCTTAGGCGAGAGCCGGTGTGTGTACACGGTGTCAGAGGCGGTGGACCGACATTGACGAGTGTCACTCTGATTAGTTTACTTGGTTTGGTACTCTTCACGCGCTTTGCTTGTCTTGTCTGGACTGCGAGTGCTTGAAACGCAGTGTAAGCCATCAGTGGACGCATCTGGTTTCTGTTCCTAGTGGGTTGTCCTTCTCATGTTGCCTGGATTAGAGTTGAGATACATTCTACTGGTAGATTTATTTTCTGTGGTTTAATTTTGCAGTTTTAGCATGTTTAGCTGTGTAGTTAGATGTTACTACTTTATGATTATATTATTCATGCCTTTGCCTATTTATTTTCATTAAATGCATGCTCTAATTGCCTTATTTTCGCATGATTGCATGTTTAGCACGAGGTAGGGATCCGCGTGACCCCTACCGAGTCTGGCTGTGACTCACCCTTCTCCTTTTCAGGTGAGCCGCATCCTTCGTCTCCCGGTGGTTCTCGTGCACCTGGTGACCGTGTTTAGCTGCCAACAGTGGACAGGACCAGTCTTGTTGGTCTTTTGGGTTGTACTTTTGCCAGGGTATGCCCCGTGTAGTTGTACTTGTGGACTAGCACTGTTATGCATCTGGACTAGCATTATATTTTATCACTCTGATTATTTATCTGCTTCCGCACTTTTATTAATAATTAACTGTTCTAATTAATTTGCGCATTTGGGAAATTTCAATTTGTTATGCAATTCCTCGACAAAACCCTACTAACCCTTCAGGGGCCTCATCAGCCTCTTGGGTGGCTTCCCCAGTTCATAGTATCGGTGTATCGATGTTATCGGTATATCGGTATCCTGAGCTCTGGGTCGTCACAGTTGGTATCAGAGCGTGAGTTGAGTAATTGTGTAAGGAATTGGAATTTGCAATTGTCCAGAGCTAGTCCTTGGTGTTGTCTATTGCTGGCTTAGGGTGTTTTCCGTATGATTGACGGATTTTCCACTGAATTGCGTGTTTTTCGTATTTAAGATGCCTCCTCGTCGAGGAAGACCTCCTCGAGCTTCGAGACATGCGCCTCGAGAAGAAAGCGGTTCTGCACCTCCTCCTGCAGTTCCTGCTGTTCCTGCCATTTCGATTGTTCCTATTGCTCCTCCGGTTGAAGCGCCTGGTAGCCGAGGTAAAGCACTGAAAGAATTCTTGCTGTTTAACCCTCCGGCTTTCGATGGTCAGGCAGATCCAAAGGCAGCAAGGCAATGGCTAGATGCTATTGAGCGCGTGTTCCTGTCTATGGAGTGCGCTGAGGATGAAAAAGTCATGTTGGCAGCGTTTCAGCTCCAGGGTGCAGCTATCACCTGGTGGAAAGCCGAGTGGCAGATCGCATTACATTCCAGGCCTCTTCGGCAGATCACTTGGGCAGAGTTTGTAGCAGCTTTTGAACGTGCTTATACTCCTGCATGTCTACATATGGCAAAATGTATCAGTTTATGGAGCTGATTCAGGGCAATATGACTGTGCTGTAATATCCAAACAAGTTTATGGAATTGGGTCAGTATGCGCCCCATATTCTTGCTAATGAAGCCTTGAAGACTCAACAATTTTTACGAGGATTAAGGCCAGAGTTGAAATTGCCGCTGATTGCGAGCCGTGTTGCTGATCTTGATAGTGCGTGCCAAGCAGCTGTGGCACTTGAGCTAGAAATGACGAGACCAGGAGGGTATCCGCAGACTGGGTTGGTTCAGCCGGTAGTGCCGATTCAGCAGACGTACCGACCTCCAGCTTCGGGAGTCCTTTCGGTTGCACCAGAGGTTAGCAGTGGTTCTTCTCCTTTCAAGCCCAAGTCCAAGAGATTCAAAAAGAAGAAGAAGTTCCTCCAACAGCAGTCGTTAGGTACAGGATCTGCTCAGCAACAGTCAACGCCTTCTTCTCAGAGTCGACAGAGTTCAGCTGGTACTCGGCCGTCGACTTGTGCGAGGTGTGGTGGGAGCCACAGGGGACAGCCTTGCCCTCTTCCCATTGTCTGTTTCCGGTGTGACCAGCCAGGTCACGTGGTTCGGGATTGCCCATTGAGGCCGAAACCAGCTCAGGTTCCTCAGTTTGCTTAGCCTCAGCAGTCGCAGTTCAGACCTCCTCCTTTGCCACAACCTCAGTAGCAGTTTTATCCGCAAGCTTCAGCATCTTCCCTGCAGTCTTCAGCAACAGCTAAGAAGCAGAAGGGCACAGTTTCTAATATCTCTCGGGCTGAAGCGATTGCGTCCCATCTTGTTGAAGGTACGATTATGCTTTATGGTCATTCAGCTCGTGTGTTATTTGATTCTGGTGCTTCTCACTCCTTTATTTCTGAGGATTTTATTGCATGTATTGAGGAGCCGACATCCGAGATGACCTATGAATTTTTTGTTGAAATGCCTTCTGGAGATTTCATGTCCACGCCCTTGTGTTTAGAGGAGTCTCCTATTGTCATTAATAATCAGCAGTTGCCGGCAAGATTATATGCGTTGCAACTAGCAGATTATGATATCATTCTGGGAATGGATTGGTTGGAGCGATATGGAGTTGTGGTTGACTGTAGAAAGAAGAAAGTCTATTTTCAGCCGCAGGGAAAATCAGCTTTCTATTTCCAAGGTATTCAATCCCGCTCTTCTCGCTTAATTATTTCTGCTATTCGTGCCTGTAGATTGCTTAGTACAGGTTGTCAGGGATTCTTAGCTTTTGTAGTCGCTGTCGAGAAGTCACGACAGTACGTCAATGATATTCTTGTTGTCTGTGAGTTCCCTGATGTGTTTCCTGACGAGTTACCAGGCATGCCGCCAGAGCGAGAAATAGAATTGGTGATTGAACTTGTTCCAGGTACTGCCCCGCTAGCTAAGGCACCGTACCGAATGGCTCCAGTTGAATTGAACGAACTGCGAGCACAGTTGCTTGAATTGCTGGAAAAAGGCTATATTCGCCCTAGTTTTTCTCCGTGGAGTGCTCATGTCCTGTTTGTGAAAAAGAAAGATGGAAGCCTGAGACTTTGTATTGAATATAGACAGCTGAATCAGGTGACTATCAAGAATAAATATCCGCTTCCTAGGATTGATGACTTGTTTGACCAGCTACAGTCTGCTACTGTCTTCTCACGGATAGATCTTTGGTCTGGCTATTTTCAGTACTCGGTATGGTCATTATGAATTTCTGGTAATGCCGTTTGGTTTGACAAACGCCCCAGCAGCTTTCAAGTACCTTATGCAGCGTATCTTTCGGCCATATCTGGATCAGTTTGTGGTGATCTTTATTGATGATATTCTGGTCTATTCTGCTTCGGATGATGATCATGTACAGCATTTGAGGGTTGTTCTGCAGACTCTGCGAGATCACGAGCTTTATGCTAAGCTTAGTAAATGTGAATTTTGGCTTCGAGAAATTCATTTTCTTGGCCACGTGATTTCTGGTGATGGAGTGGCTGTGGACCCTGCAAAGATCGAGGCAGTTCTAAATTGGCAGAGACCAAGAACCGTGACAGGATTCAGAAGCTTCTTATGTAAGGCCCGTGCCTTAATGGATCCTTAATGGATTTTGTTCTAATATTTGTTCTGGAATTTCTGGCTATTTTCCTGGATTTTTAGGAATTTTTCTGGTATTTTTCCGGATTTATTTGGAGTTAATTGAGGGTTATTAGAAATTAATAAGGGTTTAATATATATACTAATTATATTACATATTTTTTTTATTTTATTTTTTTTTCTTTTAATCTCTCACCCTCACCACCTCTCTCTCCCTCGTCGATCTCACTCACCCTCACGCTCTCTCTCTCTAGGCCGATCGCCTCTCCCCCTCTCTCTTGGGATTCGGGCGAGACGACGTCGATTCGGGGCGTGGTTGGCGCCGGTGGAATCCTTACGTCGAGAGGAACGCGTGGCTACCCATTTCGGCGTGGTTCGGTGATCGTGGGAGCGAGGTGGAGCTTGAAGGCCCGGTGAGCCTACCTCCTTGCATGCGGCCATATCGTCGGTTTCGGCCCGCAAAAGGTAGGGAGATGGATTCCTGAACTTGCTAGGATCAATTCCCATAGCTAGTTCGCTTGATTAGAACCCCGTGGCATGCGTAATGTTTATTTTTCCTATTTGTGGGGTTTTAGCTAAATTCTTGAGTTTAATGCTTTATGGGCTTTGCATGTGATGTATCTAGGTGTTAAATTGTTGCTTGAGTTGCATGGTTTGACGGGATACAAGTTTTCGCGACGTTACCCGACGATTTCTATCGTCCGGCAGGGCTCCGATTTTCAAACCGTACCCGCCCGTGTTCCAGGTGGTGTGACGGTCCTGCCAAGAACCGTCACACGCCTGACGGTCCTTAGAGGACCCGTCGTTTCCAAACAACGGCCCGTTGAGGGTGCGTTATTTGGAGAGTAACGGTGGGGTTCCCATCCGTTACTCGGCTTGCTTTGTGCGTTGACCAGGTGAGGCGGTGCGCCCGGCGGCCTATCGGCCGGCCGTCGCTTCCGTCCGACGCGCCTGGGCGAGCGCGTCGTTTCGCCTGCTGTGGGTTTTTGACCGCGGCACGTTGGTTTTTGGCCTCGGGTGGATGTAATGGCGGTGATCCAACGCGTTGCATCGATGTAACGCGCTGGGCCTCTACCGTTACATTCCCTTTTGGGTCCTTTGAGCTGGAACTCTGGTGGAAGTAACAGATGGAGACAGACGTGTCATTTTTGGTGTAACGCGCCAGTCCCCGACCGTTACTTTCATGTAGCGCGTGGGCATCCGACCGCCGCTTGCCTGTTGGGTTCAATAAGTTGCCAGCCTTTTCGTTATGCGTGCCATTCCATATATATGCCATATTTATATTGTTTTGTTATACGATGGCATGTTTCTCATACCAATAGAGTAGCTTTTCTTTCCATACAATGGAGCCACTGTTGTTGCCCTAGGTCTGTTGAGTGCCGACCCGCTTGAGGATAGCGGAGGGGTGTTTCCCATACACGATTTGTAAGCTAGTTCCGTGGGCTCCCAGCCAATGGTAGCGTCCTACCAAGGGAGAAAACTAGCTAGAGGGCCTGGCTCAGGCTAGAGTCAGTGTGTGCACACGTGGTCGGAGACTGTGGACTGACACCGACGGGTGCCACTCCGACTGGTCACTTGGTTTGGTACTGTTTACGCGCTCAGCTTGTCGTTTACCGACTGCGAGTGCTTGAGACGCAGTGTAAGTCGTCAGTGGATGCATCTAGTTTCTGCTCTAGTGGTTGTCCTTCCTTATTGTTTGGATTAGTTAAGGCTTATTCTATTTTGGTAGATTTAGTTTTAGTTGCGTGCATTTATTTACTATTGGCATGTGTTAGCTTTTATACCTGTTTAGATAGAGTTTATAGCTTTCTGGTGATTAGTTAATCATGCCATTGCTTGTTATTTTATTTAAATGCATGCTCTAATTGCCGTTATTTATGTATGTATGCTTGTTTAGTGCGAGGTAGGGATCCGCGTGACCCCTACTGAGTCTGGCTGTGACTCACCCTTCTCCTTTCAGGTGAGCCGCGCCCGTCGTCTCCCGGTGCTTCGTGAGCTGTTTCGGAGACCGCGTCTAGCTGCCAGCTTTAGTCGAGCCGCCTCTTGAGGCTTTTGTTGTACTTTTGCCGGGGGTATGCCCCGTGTAGTTGTACCCTTGTGGACTAGTACTCTTGTTTATCTGGACTAGTATATACATATCACTCTGGTTATTTTGAATTGCTTCCGCACTTGTGTTAATTTCATTACTTAATTGTAATCTACGCGTTCCAAATTACAGTTCGTTATACATTCCCTCGACATAACCCTACTAACCCCTCAGGGGCCTCATCAACCTCTTGGGTGGCTTCCCCAGTTCTTGGTATCGGTGTATCGATGTTATCGGTATATCGGTATCTTGAACTATGGGTCGTTACAGTTGGTATCAGAGCAGATGTTTGAGGAATTGTATAAGGAATTGAAATTTGTGTTTGTCCAGAGCTAGTCCTATGTCGTCTAATCACCGAGTGGGCCGACAACGTCGAAAGCCCACATAGAGAACGGCCAAGGAGCAGTCATAGGATGGAGGGATGAAGCTGGAGAGTGAATTTTATCAGCATGGAGTTGGCATTTAAGACACCTCCGGACATAGAGGGAGCAATCTTCCTCTAGAGTGGGCCAATAGTAACCCTGCCTAAGGATCTTCTTTGCTAGAGCCTGGCCATTGACATGACCTCCACACTCACTAGAATGGACTGCTTCAGCCACCTTCCAAGCTTCTACATCATCTAAGCATCTCATGAGCATTCCATTAGTAGCGCGCCTATATAGTTCTCCTGCAATGATAGTGTACCTTGTGGCGGCTCTTCTTATTGCTTTACACTGCTCAGCCTTTGCCCCTTCTGGGAACGACCCTTCTTTGCAAAATAATTCGATTTCATAATACCAAGGCAATTCTTCTTCGTCCAGAATCTCCTCTAGTTCTGTTAATGAAACTTCCTTGAGATCCTCCTTCTCAACTTTCGCCTCTACAAATTTCCTGAGATTGATGAACCAAGGATCTTGAATGGAGGGTGCGTCCAATCTCTGGACGACGATGGTCTCAGTACTACGACTGAGGGGGAAGGATAAGGAGGAAGCAAGGGATGCCAAAGCATCAGCTAGAATGTTCAAAGAACGAGGAGTATGGATATAGATGAGCTTACGGAATCGCTTAGCGAGGAGCGTGACCAAATCTTGATAAGGTTTGAGCTTAGGGTCACGAGTACGGTAAGTTGACAGAACTTGCCGTAGGACGAGTTGAGAGTCTCCTATAATGTTCAAATAACGCGAGCCTAGGAGATAGGCGTGCTTTAAGCCGGCCAGGAGAGCCTCATACTCAGCGATGTTGTTGGTAACAGGGAAGCGAAGTTGATAAGCGAAGGGGATGGTTACTCCCTCTGGAGTAAGCAAGACAGCCCCAATCCCTTGGCCTTGGGAGTTGAGTGCACCGTCGAAGTGCAGAGACCAAAAGGGATGATGAGAAAGGACAGAGAGATGCTCATCAGGGAAATCGTCCTGAATGGAATCGGTATGAGGAATGGGAAGATGTGCGAGATGCTCAGCAATGGCATATCCCTTGACTGCCTTCTGAACGACAAAGGTGATGTCAAACTGAGAGAGGAAGCTCTGCCAGCGAGCTAACCTACTAGAAAGGACGAGCTTTTCTAGGAGATAACGGATTGGGTCCATTCTAGAGATCAGCCTAACTGGGTGGGCGAGAAAGTAATGTTTAAACTTCTGAGCTACCCACACTAAGGCAGCACAAGTCTTCTCCATAGCGGTGTACTTGGATTCAGCTGGGTTAAACAACCGAGAGAGGTAGTACGCGGCCCGCTCTTTCCCTTCGTCATCCACTTATGCTAAGACCGCCCCTAGGGAGTCCTCAATAACCGAGATATATAGGATTAGGGGTCTCCCGGGGACAGGAGGTTGCAAAACCGGGGGATTGGTTAGGTACTCTTTGAGGTCATCATAGGCCTTTTGACAATCTTGATTCCATTCGAACTTTACCCCTGCCTTAAGTAATTCATAGAATGGGCGGCATCTCTGAGAATGTTGAGATATGAATCTCCTAATGAATTGCAGCCGACCAATCAGTCCTCGAAGTTCCGTAATGTTCTTCGGCGGAGGCATGTCCATGACGGCCTGTGCTTTATTAGGATCAATCTGGATCCCCCGTTTGCTTACTATGAACCCTAGCAACTTCCCTGAAGAGACTCCGAATACACACTTCTTCGGATTCATTTTAAGCTTATACTCCCTGGCTCTCTGCAGCACCTTAGCCAGAATAGAGGGGTGTTCTTCTTTTGTCCTTGACTTCACCAAGATGTCATCCACATAAGCTTCCATGTATATATGCATCATGTCGTGGAAAATGGCCATCATCGCCCTTTGATAGGTGGCACCTGCGTTCTTCAACCCAAACGGCATAACCACATAACAATACGTGCCCCAGGGCGTGGTGAAGGAAGTTTTCTCTTGATCTTCCGGAGCGAGACGGATTTGATTGTAGCCCGAGTACCCATCCATAAACGACAGAGCTTCATACCCGGCAGTGTTATCCACTAGGACGTCTATATGAGATAATGGGAAATCATCTTTGGGACATGCTTTGTTTAGGTCCCTGAAATCAATGCATATGCGCACTTTTCCATCCTTCTTGAGGACAGGGACTATGTTCGCCACCCACTGGGGATATAAGACTACTCTGACGAACTTGGCCTTGTATAACTTATCGACTTCTTCTTTGATCCTCAAGGCCATGTGGGGGTGAAATCTTCTTGACTTTTGTTTAACAGGTGTTGCCCCTGGTTTAAGCACGAGTCGATGTTCCACTAAGGAGGGGTCAAGACCTGGCATGTCCTCATAAGACCAGGCGAAAGAATCGCTGTACTCCCTTAGAACCTTAATTAGATCTTCTTCTACCTGCGGCGGGAGATTAGCTGAAATAATGATAGGCCTTGGGTCTTCTTCTGTTCCCAAGTTGATTTCCTTTGTAGGTTCATCCACTGCCGTCGACGGCTGGTCGAATCTCTTTAATCCTTGTGCATATAAGTCGGCAGTGTCATCTACGTTGCTATCTTCATCTATTGGATCCTTCTCATCCAGAACCTCATAGACGCCTAATCCCTCGTCGCTCCATTCCCCTTCTATTTCCTCTTCATCTTCAATCACAATTGCTGTGGCAACGAATTTCGGACACTTCAGAAGAGCATGACATCGCTGAGCCAAATCTTGCAAGAACCTATCAGGAACAGATCGGGAAGGATGCGCAAGCGAGCGCGGCTCAGAATGGGAAGGGTCGGACGACCTAGAACAAGACCCTACTTCTCTAGACCTAACTGACTCTACTTCCTTAGACTCGCTAGACCCTAACCCTAACCTAGGAGAGAGAAGGCTTAGTGGAAGGGAAGGAGCAGGGGATTCGTGCCCCTGGGAGGAGGAGGATGGAGATAGGACATCGTAATCTTCCACTGAAATCTTCGTTTTAAATTTGACGTTTTTTTTTTGGAGATCAGTAGAGACTATGCAGCAAGACGGAGGAGGTGGGAGCTGCATGGGGAACAGCTCGGAAAGGATGCCATTGGAGAAAGGATCAGAAGAAGACAACCATATCTCACGGAGCTGAGCATTAGGGGAGAGAGGAGTGAGTAGAGTGGACAGATCAATACACGGACACTTCCCGCGAGCACAAGAAATGAATCGAATCTCCTGTGGATCAATGATGGAGGGATTTATCATGACAGGAGGAAGGCGAGGTATGGACTCCCCTTGTTGCAAGATGTATTGGAAGCGTGAGGGAGACCAAGAGAAAACAATCGGAGAGCTCCCCACTTTTTGCATTTTAACCGCGGGTTGCTTCTTCGGCCTCCACTGTACGAGCCGAACCTCTCGCTGCTTCTTGCGATCTTCTTCAGAAAAGATCCTTTGCAAGGCCTGACTGTAGTCGAGCATGTCACCATTTGACCTTCCTGGCAGGGAAGGTGGACTGGCAATTGGACAAACTATATCCCTTCCTGGCTGCACCGGTTCTGGAGCTAATGTGCCGGGCTGGAGAGGCCCCCTGACAAAGTGCTCACGATAATCCCATGTAAGTGGCCCAGAATCACCCATTATAGATAATGTTGTTTCCTTTGAACCGAGGCCTCTTCTGCCCATTTTCTTTCCCTTAGGTATGGGCTTAGTCATTCCTTGCAGTTGCGCCCCGAGGCCTCTCCCCGGTTGATAGCCCAGTTTCAATATGATATTCCACCCTTTTGAATCTCGGATCTGTGGCTTCACTTTGACATTGACTGGAGTAGTGATGGGCTTGGGAGATGTGTAAGCCCAAGGAAAGTTCAAATCAAGCACTGATATGACGGGCCGGCTACTCGGCCATAGTGTGGGAAGAACCTGATCTGAGAGGGCCTTGACCGTCTGTACTGTGGCCAAGCTTTTAACTTTGACGACCCTCCCTTGAAAGGGAAATTTGACGCACTGATGTGCGGTGGAGGGTACAGTGCCAAGTGTGTCAATCCAGGGACGACCCAAGATAGCCTTGAACATAGGGTCGATGTCGAGAACATAAAACTCCACGGCCATAGTGAGGGGACCGAGCTCCGCCTGAATGGTGATCACCCCGTGACATGCTCGCCTTGAGTTGTCATATGCTGCTATAGTAGTGGGGGTAGGCTGTAGTAACTCTTCGGATATGTTGCATGCTCAGAGGGTACTAAGTGGGCAAACATTAATTGAGGCCCCGGTGTCAACCAATGCTGCTTCAATGTCGACTTTGTTCAGGGTAATTGTTATGCAGAGTGGCTTTTGTCGAGCCCCTGGAGGTGCAAGCTCGGTTTCTGAGAATGTAATTGCCGGCCCTTTGGAAATAGTTGCCAATGCCGTTGGTAAACTGTCGACTGCCATGTCTTCGCTAACCATTACTTTCTGCAAGAAGTCCCTCAATGCATCCTGATGAAGGGTGGACCTTTTGATTAACTCCAACACGGATATCTTAGCGGGTACTCTATCCAGGTGATGTAGCAAATCATATTGAGTACCCGGCAGAGATTCAGCCTCTTCTTGCTCGGCCATTGGCTGGGTGGACTGGGGATTGGAAGCAGTAATGTAATTCCGATGGAACATCTTTTCGCTTCTTAAGGCACAGTTTGCCGCAGCATCTGAAGATAGTGTGACGGGTGCCGCGGGGTGGATGAGTGGGATAGGCTGTGTGGGGGAGGTGTTTTGGTGGAGCGTGGGGTTAGCGAGGTTAATGGGGGGTGAGTGGATGATAGGTGAGGGATTGGTGGAAGGCAAGGTGGTGACGAATGTCGATGCAGGTGGCGGGAAGGCTAGTGGGTGTTTGAGAACGGGTGAAGGATTAGGGGATGGTGTGACGATGGCGAGGGGGATAAGTGTTGGAGGGTATGATGGGATGGAGAGCGGTAGAGGGTTGGCTGGAGCGGGTGTGGATGGTAGGATGAGCGGAGAAGGTGTTGGTTGCCTGGGGAGGATGAAGGAAGGGTTGCGGAGGTTGTGGTGGAAGGCCATTACTTGCGGCGCGGCGCCATCATCATCAAAAGACCACCCGGCATTGGGAGCCAGTGGTTGAACCATGTTAACTTGTGCTGGTGCCGGCGGCTGCTGCTGAGGAGCGGGTGGATGATTCGGCATCGGGTTCTGATGGATGCCTAGGTCTTGCACTTGCTGTGGTTGCTGTTGTTGTGGCGGCTGCTGCGGCTGCGGTGCTTGATGCTGCTGCACTTGCTGCCCCTGCGGCTGCCTCCTCTTCTCTTTAATCTCCACAATGGCCCTATGCATTTCGGCCCAGTCGATTCTCTGCCCTTCATGAAGGTCATATACTAGATCTCGGAATTGATAACATCCTTCTATGGTATGGCTTGGCTGCCTATGGAACATGCAATATTTGGTTTGGTCAACCGCCGGGTTCCAAACAGGCCGTTCCGGAGGAAGTTGAATTGCATTTACTGACATAAGTGCCGAGAAAATATCCGTAAGTGTCTCGGGCAACGGAGGATATTGGGCTCTCCTGGGAGCCGGGCGCTTGCTGTTTGGATTGTTGTTGCTGTAGCCGCTGGGTGGAGGGACGTTATGGTATTGTGATGGTGGTGATGGTTGTTGTGGTGTGGTGAAGGCATTTTGTGGAATGGTGAAGGCGGGGGGAGTGTTTTGTGGAGTGGCCTGGAAGTTGTGCGGAGTGGAGTTTTGTGGATTGCGGGGGTTTTGATTGTAGCGGAAAGGTGCGGCCTGATACGGAAAAGCAACGGCCTGTACTTGCTCATTTGTTTGGACCCCCTCAGTAACTGGCCCTTGCGGTTTCTTGTGGTGCTTGGGCTTTTGGTTTTCGAATAGAGAATGGATAGGGGAGTCCTTGAATTGAGTCTGTATGAAGCGCGCCCGGCTGTAGAGTTGATGCATGTTGGCTATGTCATTCATTGCCAGGATGTTGCGAAAAGTCGGCGTGGCATTGGAGATTAGTAGTTTGACCTTCTCTTCCTCCGGAATATGGCCAGGCACTCTGGCGGCCATCTGCCTCCACCTGTCTGCATAGGTGGCGAAGTCTTCCTCCGGCTTCATCTTCTCTGCTACTAGATCTGTGAATGAATATTCTGGCCCGACCCTGTCTTGAAATCGCTGAATGAATTTGTCCTTACTACCTTGAAACTCTCGGCCTCTTCCAGTGGCAGAGAATAAAACCATTCCAGAGCAACTCCATTTAAGGATCGGCGGAACAGGTACGCCATGAGGCGATCATCATACTGGAACTGCGCCGACTCATATAGAAAATCCCTCACATGGATAAAGGGATTGCTGTTCCCATCATATTTGCGATAGTTAGGGAGCTCAGATTGCGGAGGGAACCGAATGTTTTGGAAGATCGGAATAGGAATATCGGTCAAGGATTGTGGGCCAACCCTTTTCTGGAGGAAGTCAAGCTGTTGCTGCATGGCGGCCCACTTGTTAAGCAAGTCCTGCTCTTGGGAGGGAGCAGGGGTAGCGAAGGACGCCGATTGTTGAGGAGCGGATGGAATGACGGTGGCAGACGGGGGAGGCCCATAGGCATGAGTAGAAGGATAGACAGTGGAAATAGGGGGCCCGTAAGAAGAATATTGAGCCTGAGATAGACCCGGATGGGAGTGAGTTTGGGCCGCCCCTTGCTGAGGGTGTAAGAAATCAGAAGGGTTCATGAGAAGCTGTGAAGCCACCGAACTAGAATTATGATGATCCACCTGGACAAAAGGAGGGATAGGCGATTTCCCTTTATCAAAAGACTGATGGGCTGAATTGGAAGATTGGCCCATCTCCATGCCGGCAAAAGTGATGGTCCGAGGTTGGACCGGAGTGAGGTCAATCGGATTGGGCTGAACGGACGGCCCGACAATGGAAGGATTAGATTGACCTTGAATGGCGGCGGAGGGAGGAGCGTTGGACCCTTGCATAGCTTGGTATAGGACTTGAAGTTGAGCTGGGTCCAATTGGGCCATCATGTGAAGGACGGAGCCCGCGGAAGGAGTAGCGAGAGAAGGGGTACCTTGACTACCTCCCACAGACGTGGAAGACGGGAGAGGGGCAGTCCCTTCTCCGGAAGGAAAGGTAGCAACCCTAGGGGGGTTTTCAAGGAGCCCTTGAGGAAGAGAGTCCTCTTGGGAGCGCGGAGGATTGAAGGATGCCATGGTGGATTCGAAGAGGGGATTGGAATAGAAAGTGAAGGAAGAAGCGACTGGAGAAGATGACTCAAACGGACGAAAGTAACTCCACATGCAACGGACAACCTTGGAAAATGCAAAAACAACCAACACAAAACACACAATGAGCAATCAATCTTAGGTGTTCTAACAAGATGCAAGTAATAAGAGATGAAGACAATCAAGAATTGAGCAAGTTGTTTAGAATGATGCGACAATATTCTTATGATTTCTCCTTTGGAACCTTAGTAAATTGATTGATATGTGCTCTCAACAATAGGTCCCTAGTAGGAGATGGATATAGGACTTGGTTTGACTCTAAGTGTAACCACTCAATCACTTATGCAACCCTAGACACAGGGTGGGAAAGGTACAACCAGCCCGGCGTCCGTGTGGGAATCCACGGCTCGCGGGGACTTATGGAGGTCCCTGCTGTGATTTCCTAGTCGGCCCCAAGGAATATGGAGACGAGAGGTCCTCACAACAAGGTAGGAAAATGCAATCTAATGTATGAAGAGATGAATGACCCTATGTGCACCGGAGTGCATGCAAAGTCTAGCCTAACAATCTAACAATCAATAGTGCACACCATAACATGCAAATATGAGCAAAGCAAGAGGAGGGCCAAGTGTCATCCAAGCAACAAATCACAGCACAAACTACGGAAACAAATGCACCTCGGATGCGTACCTGCCAGAAGAATAACGGTCGAAGGCCCCTGCGTCAGAAAGAAGTAACGGTCGAAGGCCGGACCGCCAGATAATATATAACGCAGGGAGACTAGACCGTCATATGAGCCAGGGAACCAAAAACCAACAGAAGTAACCGGAAAGCCCGTAAAGCTCACACAGCAAGATGAAAGCGGCGGTCTAATGGCCCTGCGTCAGAATGCTGTGACGTGTGGGCACAGGACCGTCAGAAGACTCAGAAAACCAGGATGAACAATGAAAACAACGGAAACAAAAGACCACTAAAAAAATAGATGATGGCAGTTTTAAACAAGAATCAGAAGCACGATTGGCACAAGTCGTCCCACTGTGATCGCCAAAAAATTATCTGTTGATATTTATTTGCCTATCTTTGATCTTACTTATGAGGTTTGCTAAGTAATATAGCAAGATGACAAACAAGCAATCAAAGATCTGCTCAAACCTATGAACATGTGAACATGAACCTAGGCAATCATAGCTAGCTCTAGCATGGGCATGCTATCTCAATTAAATTACGCTAAGGAAAAGGAAAAACACACGCCGGGGCGTGGAGCAAGGAGTAAATAAAAACACACCACTAGGGATGGAACAAGCAAGGAAATAAAGATGTGATGAAGGAAATAGCTATTGCCCAGTACCAAGGAAAGATGTGATCACCACCAAAGTAAACACAAGTCAAAGACTCGAATATACCTTGGAAATAGGTGGATGAAGCACCCGCCCACGGGAGAGAAAACCAAGGAAAGCCTGTAGATCAGCTTGAAAGTAACGGCCAGAGACCCGTACGTTGCTCGTAAGTAACGGTCGCACCCTAGACCGCCAGAAGAAAGTGACGCTCCTGCACCAGACTGTCAGATAACCTGCAGTAGTAAAGCTTGAATTCTTTTAATTCCAACTCTTCCAGCCGGCTAGAAGACTTGGGCCTCGTGCTAATGAACCTGTAAACCTGCCAAAGAAGTAGAAAGACAAGACAAGACAACCTCAATCAGCCCTCTTTGCAAGCATAGCATCAATTCTTAAAGAACTTAAGAACATCAAAAGGAGAGGGAATTACCGGGGAGTTTTGGTTTTTTTAACCCCTCTGGGCATTTTTAAAAGTTGGGAGGATGTTTGTATGCTTAGAACAGTAAAAAAACGTGGAGGAGGAGGAGGGACAATGCTTTGTTTAAAAAGACCAAGGAAGAACTCAAGCATGCAAAGATGAACTTGAAAGATCAAAACAAAAGTACTCCCTTGACTGGAAGATGGATGGACGTGGGAAGCAACTCCTCCTGGATGAAGATGGCTCCTGGGTTCGGCAGCACTTCGTCGTGAATCAAAATCTCCTCCTCTCTTGCCATGAATTCAAGGGTTCTATTTATAGACCCTCAAAACTCGTAGGTCGAGTAGAGGATAATTCAGCAGGAAAAAGGGATAAGTCTTAGCAAATCTTTGAGGATAATATCACCAAGAGTCCAAAGAAACAAACGGGAAGTCCTGAGGATCGGATTAGAAAGAGATAAGGTCAATCCACGTTCTTATCTCAAACATGGAGTAGCAGAGAAAAGGCCTGAACTGCCAGGACTCCCGGAAAGAAGTAACGGCTGTACGATAGACCGCCACTTGGAAGTAACGCACCAAGGAACGACCGCTATTTGCAACCTTATCCAAAGTGATAAGATCAACGGAAAGAAGCCCCAACAAGCTGGACTCTTCAAGGAAATGACGGTCAAAGCATAGGGCATTATAAGGAAACAACGGCTGCACGACAGACCGTTATTATCATCGTGGATTCAACAGGATAAGCACTGAACACGTGGCCTTAAGCCTTAGGACTCTTCAAAGAGTAACGGTCTAAGATCCATCCGTTAGAAGGCAGTGACGCACCTGTCTGGGACCGTTATTTAGCATTGAGATTCAAAAAAAAGAAGAGAAGGGTTTTGCTAAGCTTTATCCAACGAAATGCCACCGGGAGCCAATTCTTTATCCAGAAGAAGACTCAAGAAACAGGCTTCAACTGATCAGGAGACTCGATGAAAAGCGAACAACTCGGAGCATCATATTGAATGAATAAGGAGATGACCCGACTTATGGGTATAAAACGGGTGTCAACAGTCATAAACTCTCTCACGGTCACGCGGGTTACCCTTATTATACCCTATCGAAGGAAGTGAGAATAAATGAAGGGGGGCGAAAATAACAAAGGATCGGCGAGGTTGAAAATATTATACATAGAAGAAGTTATGATGGAATGGGTGGCCCTAAATATTAATGCGACTTCAATTGTGGCACGGAAGCACAAATGACTTTAATCATACGTGAGAGAAGGCGTAAGAATAATTATTATCATAAAACTGATAGAAAGGAACAAGAATAGAGGAGATGATGAAAATAGGCCCAATTTTATACATTTTAAAAATATTTTCTATTGAAGAATTTATGATGAATAGAGCGACTCAAAATCTCACTCGGTCATAAACTCTCTCACAGTCACGCGGGTTACCCTTATTATACCCTATCGAAGGGAGTGAGAATAAATGAATGGGGGTGAAAATAAGAAAGGATCGGTGGGGTTGAAATACGATACACAGAAGAAGTTATGATGGAATGGGTGGCCCTAAATATGAATGCGACTTCAATTTTGGCACGGTAGCACAAATGACTTTAATCATACGTGAGAGAAGACGTAAGAATAATTATTATCATAAAACGGATAGAAATGAGCAAGAATAGAGGAGAGGAGGGAAATACGCCCGATTTGACACATTTTAAAAATATTTTCTACGAAATAATTTATGATATATAGAGCGACTCAAAACCTCCCTCGATCATAAACTCTCTCACGGTCACGCGGGTTACCCTTACTATACCCTATCGAAGGGAGTGAGAATAAATGAAGGGGGGTGAAAATAACAAAGGATCGGCGGGGTTGAAAATACTATACACAGAAGAAGTTGTGATGGAATGGGTGGCCCTAAATATGAATGGGACATCAATTTTGACACGGTAGCACAAATGACTTTAATCAAACGTGAGAGAAGGCGTAAGAATAATTATTATCATAAAACTGATAGAAAGGAACAAGAATAGAGGACAGGATAGAAATAGGCTCAATTTGACACATTTTAAAAATATTTTCTACTGAAAAATTTATGATAAATAGAGCGACTCAAAACCTCACTGGGTCATAAACTCTCTCACTGTAGCGACCCGGATTCCAGATACCTGGTGCACCCGGTATAAATACCGAATACACGTGATACCACATGGGACCCGCGAGGCCTCCCAAGCGCGGGAAAGCGCCGAAGGGAAAAAGGAGCGTGTGGAATACATTGAAGCCAGCAGATATAACAGTAACCAATTAAATTTCATTAGATTGGATTGCTAAAGTAGCAGAAATAAAATTACTTTTTCATCAAACATTCAAATTTACAATTATACACCAGAGTCCAGCCCAAAGGAAAGACAACCAGTCTATCACAGAACAGTCCGACAGAAAAGAAACGTACACAGAAGTCGGGGGAAGCCCGACGCAGGTACAGCTTGCAGCTACAGCGAACGTGCTCCACCAAGGACAGCAGATGCAGACGGCGAAACCCACCTGAAAAGTAGGGGTGAGTCTCAACAGAAACTCAGTAGGGGTCATGCACAAAGCAACGGAAGCAACAATAAAAACGGCAGGTGCAGCAAAGCAGGAAAAAGCTACACTACAAAGCTGTAAACAGAACAGGTACAGCAGGAGTAGGGAACAGGCAGGAGAGGGGAGCTCAACAACAAAGAAGAGCGAGGCCGTAAAACACGAAACACGGCCACCGAGGAGAACTCGGCACCCTAAGCTACTCCAAATGGCAACAGACGTTCAACCCCAAACTCGCGCAGTAGGGTAACCCAATCTGTAACAACCCAGAGTTCAGGATACCGATACACCGATAACATCGATACACCGATACCAAGAACTGGGGAAGCCACCCAAGAGACTGATGAGGCCCCTGAAGGGTTAGTAAGGTTAAGTCGAGGGAATGCATAACGAACTGCAATTTGGAACGCGTAGATTACAATTAAGTAATAAAATTAACACAAGTGCGGAAGCAATTCAAAATAACCAGAGTGATATATATATACTAGTCCAGATAAACAAAAGTACTAGTCCACAAGAGTACAACTACACGGGACATACCCCGACAAAGGTACCACGAAAGCCTCAAAAAGGCGACTCGACTAAAGCTGGCAGCTAGACGCGGTCTCCGAAACAGCTCACAAAGCACCGGGAGACGACGGGCGCGGCTCACCTGAAAGGAGAAGGGTGAGTCACAGCCAGACTCAGTAGGGGTCACGCGGATCCCTACCTCGCACTAAACAAGCATTCATGCATAAATGAAAGCAATTAGGGCATGCATTTAATTAAAATAACAGGCAATGGCATGAATAAACTACTCAAGTAAAGCTGTAAACTCTAACTAAGTAAATAGGACAGCTAACACATGCCACAGCTAAATAAATGCAAGCGACTAAAACAAAATCTACCAAAATAGAATAAGCCTTAACTAACCCAAACAATAAGGAAGGACAACCACTGGAGCAGAAACCAGATGCGTCCACTGACGACTTACACTGCGTCTCAAGCACTCTGAGTCGACAAAGCGACAAGCTGAGCGTGTAAACAGTATCAAACCAAGTGACCAGTCGGAGTGGCACCCGTCGGTGTCAGTCCACAGTCTCCGACCACGTGTGCACACACTGACTCTAGCCTGATCCAGGCCCTCTAGCTAGTTTTCTCCCTTGGTAAGACGCTACCATTCGCTAGGAGCCCACGGAACTAGCTTACAAACCGTGTATGGGAAACACCCCTCCGCTATCCTCAAGCGGGCCGGCACTCAACAGACCTAGGGCAACAACAGTGGCTCCATTGCATGGAAAGAAAAGCTACTCTATTGGTATAAGAAACATGCCATCGAACAGTAAAACAACATAAATATGGCACAGTTATGTAAAGGAACACATAACAAATGGGCTGGCAACTTATTAAACCCAACAGGCAAGCGGCGGTCAGATGCCCACGCGCTACATGAAAGTAACGGTCGGAGGCTGGTGTGTTACACCAAAAACGACGCGTCTATCCCCGTCCGTCACTTCCTCCTGAGTTCCAGCTCAAAAGGCCCAAAAGGGAATGTGACGATAGGGGCCCTGTGCGTTACATCGATGTAACGCGTTGGGTCACCGCCGTTACATCCACCCGAGTCCAAAAACCAGCGTACAACGTTCGAAATCAGACGCAGGCGAAGCGACGTGCTTGCCCAGGCGCGTCGGACGGAAGCGACGGCCGGTCGACTGGCCGTCGGGCTAACCGCCTCACCCGGTCAACGTAAAACGATGGACGAGTAACGGATGGGGATCCCACCGTTACTCTCCATATAACGCACCCTCATCGGGCCGTTGTTTGGAAATGACGCGTCCACTAAGGGCCGTTAGGCGTGTGACGGTTCCTGGCAGGACCGTCACACCACCTGGAACACGGGCGGGTACGGTTTGAAAACCGGAGCCCTCCCGGACGATAAAAATTGTCGGGTAACGCCGTAGAAACCTGTAACCTGTCAAACTATACAACCCAAGCAACAAAATAACAGCTAAATACCACACATGCAAAGCCCACAGTGCATTAAAATCGAGAATTAAGCTAAAACCCCAAAATCATGAAATATGTACATTAAGCATGCTACGGGGTTCTAATCACACAAACGAGCTATAGGAAATGATCCTAGCGAGATCAAGATTCCATCCCCCTACCTTTTGCGAGCCGAAACCGGCGATAACACCGCATGCAAGGAGGTAGGCTCACCGGGCCTTCAAGCTCCGCCACGCTCCCACGATCACCAAACCACGCCGAAGTGGGCACCTACGCGTTCCTCTCGACGCGAGGAATCCAACGGCACCAACCACGCTTCAATCCGCCGGCGATTGGCCTACAACCCAAGAGAGGGGGGGAGAGGCGATCGCGGAGGAGAGAGAGTGATGGTGAAAGAGATCGACGGGGAGAGAGAGAGAGAGGGTGAGGGATTAAAAGAAATAAAAATAAAATTAAAATATATATAATATAATTATTATATATATTAAAATCCTATTAATCTCTAATAACCCTCAAAGCTCCAAATAAATCCGGAAAAATACCAGAAAAATTCCTTAAAATATAAGAAAATAGCCACAAATTCCAGAATAAATACTAGAACAAAATCCATTAAAGATCCATTAAGGCACGGGCCTTACACAATCCGTCAGCCAAAAGAAAGGCGAAGGCAGACGCCGACGCCGAAAACACAGATAAAACACGACAGGAGACGTCGTGCACGCAGCCCCATGCATGACGAGAATGTCATGCCAACGACAGAACACTGACCCCGAGTACGACCACAAGAGGGCAACTCGCAAAGGTCACAGCGCACAAGAAAACACAAGAGTCACGGCACCGAGTGACAGGAGCACCCTCCTCCCAGAAGAATAGCCAGATGCGTCCACTGACGACTTACACTGTGCCACAAGTGTCATGTCCATTCAAGGACTAGACACACAAAGAACCAGGTCCGAGGAACAACAGTTCCAAGGAAACATGGTACCACAACACAAGACTACAGCACCAACTGCGAGTGACTAGTCAGGGCCACGCCCGTCGGCGCAAGTCCCCAGTCCCTGACCACGTGTGCACACACTGACCACTACCTAGGCCAGGCCTCTAGCTAGTATTCCCCTCGGTAGGACGCTACCGCTGGCCGGGCCTACGGAACTAGCTTAAGAACCGTACATACCAAACGCAACAGGAGAACCCCTCCACCACTCCCGATGGGTCGGCAAAAGCCTAGGGCTACAACTAGTGGAGGCTCACAAGGCACAGACTCCGAAACACAGGTGCTAAAGCACAGATAGTCAAGAAAGACCCGTCTCATGCACCACAAAGCACCATGGCAGCTAAACAACCGCCAACCGACTCAGGACCAGGCAACTAGACCTACAACGTAACGATCCCTGAGTCGGACGACTCAAAGGCAAGATCGTCACAAGCAGCGAGACAAGCCGCCAATCGGTCTAATCCTAAGCCAGAAAAACAACGTTCCGCAGAAAACAACACACGGAGACGTGAGAGAAACACCAAGAACCCTCAGCACACCTGGACACGCAAACCGAGGTAAGGCAACACCTCGAGGCATCCAGAACCAGTGTTTTGGGCTGGACGGAACCGCCAAGACACCCACACACAAGGTCACATGTCAACCACTGGGTCACACCGGGTTGACCAGAACCAGACCAAACACAAGCAAAAGTAGGATGGGAAATCCTACCTCAAGCAAGGAGACTCCTGGCCACCCTACAACGTAGTCTTAGCCCTCATAGGATGTCGGGAGACATCCACGGGATAACGGGCAAACCACTAGGACAAGCCAAGACAAGCTAAAACCGAAATCACAGAAAACGGAGCACAAGGCATGTAACGCACTACCCCTAGACCGCTACAAACATATGACGGTCTAGACCACGGCCGTTACACACCAAGTGACGGTCGGACGATAGGCCGTCACTCACACACCACCTTAGCCACTCTAAAACACAAACACAACGAATCAAGGCCAAGTAACGCACAAGGCCTAGCGCGTTACAAGCAGTAACGCGACAGGGGAGACACGCCAGAACCAAACGACGCACAGGGGCAGGCGCGTTACTCACAACGTGCACAGCCACCCACAACTAAAACGAAGTAACACGCAACGCCAGGCCCGTTACAAACAAACAACACGGCAAGGGAGACGCGTCAGAGCCAAACGACGCGCAGGGGAAGGCGCGTTACTATCAACGTGCCCAGCCACCCTCAACCCAGCACAAAACAACAAACGATGGCCAGAGACAGGCGAGTTTAACACAACGACGCATGGGGGCATATCCGTTACATTCAACGGACACAGCCACCCAAGCTCGGCCAAACAGAATGTAACGGCCGGGGGCAGGCACGTTACACTCAAGCAATGGATAGGGGCACCATTGTCAGAGGCACCGCCTCTAATGGTCAATGTCGGTCAAACAGCAAGTAACGGCCAGGACCAGGCGCGTCACATTCATCTAACGCGCTGGGTCAAGCGCGTTAGATCAACCGACTCAACCCCAAAACAAAACGACGAAGACGAAGTAACGTGCTAGTCTAGGCGCATTACAAGGAAGCGACGCGCCACCCTTGGGCCGTCACTCACCCAAAATCCAGAAAGCTCAAAAATGCCAAACGAAGTAACGGTCTGTCGTAGGACCGTCAGAAGCAAGTAACGGCCACTGGAACGACCGCTACTTCCCATACGGCGGGAAAACAAAGGAACGGCCAAACCGGCCCATTCCACGCCCCATTCACGCCAAAACGCAGGGGAAACACACCTAAACGACAAATAACAACATCAGGGGACTCAAAACCCCACATGCAAGCTCAAAAACGCAAGATCCGGGCGATTTAGACAAATCGACCCTAAGTGGGTCACCGAGGTTCCCGGGCTTCTACCGACCTCGAATGAGCACCAAATCACACGAAATCAACGTGGATGGGATCCTAACATCCCAGCGGTCAGTTAGAAACTAACTACGCCGTAAATTGTCGCCGTTTACCGGCCGACCCTAAAAACCTCGAAAATCACGGTTTAGGCAAAACAAGCCCAAACTCGGCCGTTTCCTTGCCGAACGCCGTGTAATGGCAGGGAAAACGAAGAGGACGAAGTAAGGATCAGCCACCCTACCTCCACCGAAGAAACCGTGCCCCGAAGGGACTAAACCACGCCGAAATCCACTCGTGAACTGATTTCACCGGCTTTGAATCCACCATTCGGGATCGCGCCAGAATCGATCCGATCCTCGCTCCATCGCGCACCTCGATAGCTCCACCTCGTCGCCACCTCACCCACGAGCGCCTCCATCTACAGCCGGAGCCGGAAGGAAGAGAGAGCGAGAGAGAACGGGAGAGAGAGAGGGAAAAGAAATAAAAAGAAAAGAAATTAGGAAATTTTCCTAATTTCCAAAAATTCCGAAAATGCGTCGAAAATGCACAAATTCAGAAAAATGTGCCAAAATAGTCGAAACGACCGACTCGAAGAGTACATCGCCGCTATAGCATCCACGAGTTCAAGAATTGACAAACAAACTCACCGTAGGGTTCCGTAACTAGTACGTGAGAAAAACCCACACGGCTCGTCAAACTCAACTCGGAAGCCAGAAAAGCGAACCAAAACTCACCGAAACCAATCCGAAACAGATCCAAAAGATCCAGCTGAGATCCAACAAGACCAGCAAAAGATCCATCAAGATCCAGGGCATTACACTCACGGTCATGCGGGATACCCTTATTATACCATATCAAAGGGAGTGAGAATAAACGAAGGGGGTGAAAATAACAAAGGATCGGCGGGGTTAAAAATACTATACACAGAAGAAGTTATGATGGAATGGGTGGCCCAAAATATGAATACGACTTCAATTTTGGCACGGTAGCGCAAATGACTTTAATCATACGTGAGAGAAGGCGTAAGAATAATTATTATCACAAAACAGATGGAAAGGAGCAAGAATAGAGGGGAGGACGAAAATAGGCCCGATTTGACATATTTTAAAAATATGTTCTACTGAAGAATTTATGATGAATAGAGCGACTCAAAATTTCACTAGGTCATAAACTCTCTCACTGTAACGACCCAGAGTGCAGGATACCGATATACCGATGACATCGATACACAGATACCAAAAATTGGGGAAGCCACCCAAGAGGCTGATGAGGCCCTTGAAGGGTTAGTGGGGGGGTAAGCTGAGGGTATGCATAACGAATTGCAATTTGGAACGCGCGGATTACAATTAAGTAACAAAATTAACACAAGTGCGGAAGTAATTCAAAATAACCAGAGTGATATACATATACTAGTCCAGATAACAAGAGCACTAGTCCAAAGAGAGTACAACTACACGAAGCATACCCCGGCAAAGGTACCACAAAAGCCTCAAAGAGGCGGCTCGACTATAGCTGGCAACTAGACACGGTCTCCGAAACAGCTCACGAAGCACCGGGAGACGACGGGCGCCGCTCACCTGAAAAGTAGGGGTGAGTCTCAACAAAAACTCAGTAGGGGTCACGCGGATCCCCACTGGAAAACGCACAGAGCAACGGAAGCAACTACGGAAACAGCAAGTGCAGCAAAGCAGGAAAGGCTACACTAAAAAGCTGTAAACAGACAGGGCACAGTAGGAGTAGGGAACATGCTAAGAGCAAGGGGAGATCAACAACAAAGAAGAGCGAGGCTGTAAAACACGGGACACGGCCACCGAGGAGAACTCGGCACCCTAAGCTACTCCAAACGGCAACAGACGGTTGACCCCAAACTCACACATTAGGGTAACCCAATCCGACAGCCAAAGCAAAGGCGAAGGCAGACGCCGACGCCAAAAACACAGACAAAACACGACAGGAGACGTCGTGCACGCAGCCCCACACATGACTAAAACGTCATGCAACCAATAGGACACTGACCTCGAGTACAGCCACGAGCGGGCAACTCACAAAGGTCACAACGCGCAAGAAAACGCGAGAGTCATAGCACCAAGTGACAGGAGCACCCTCCTCCCAGCAGAACAGCCAGATGCGTCCACTGACGGCTTACACTGCGCCACAAGTGTCAGGTCACTCAAGGACAAGACACACCAAGAACCAGGTCCAAGGAACAGCAGCTCCAAGGAAACACGGCACCACAGCACAAGACTACAGCACCACTGCGAGTAACTAGTCAGGGCCACGCCCATCGGCGCAAGTCCCCAGTCCCTGACCACGTGTGCACACACTGACCACCACCTAGGCCAGGCCTCTAGCTAGTATTCCCCTCGGTAGGACGCTACCGTTGGCCCGGGCCTACGGAACTAGCTTAAAAACCGTACGTACCAAACGCCACAAGAAACACCCCTCCACCACTCCCGATGGGTCGGCAAAAGCCTAGGGCTACAACCAGGGGAGGCTCACAAGGCACGAACTCTGAAACACAAGTGCTACTGCACAGACAGCTAAGAAAAGCCCTGTCTCGTGCACAACCAAGCACCAAGGCAGTCAAACAACCGCCAACAGACTCAGGACCAGGCAACTAGACCTACAACGTAACGATCCCTGAGTCGGATGACTCAAAGGCAAGATCGTCACAACAGCGGAACAAGCCGCCAATCGGTCTAATCCTAAGCCAACAAAACAACGCTCCGCATAAAGCGACACACGGAGACCTGAGGGAACAACAGAAACTCTCAGCACAGCTGGACATGCAAACCGAGGTAAGACAACACCTCGAGGCATCCAGAAATAGTGTCTCGGGCCGGACAAAGCCACCAAGACACCCGCACACAAGGCTACTAGTCAACCCCTGGGTCACACCGGGTCGACCGGAACCAAAAACAGCAGCTTACAAAAAGTAGGATGGAGAATCCTACCTCAAGTAAGAAGACTCCTGGCTACCTTACAACGTAGTCATAGCCCTCATAGGATGTCAGAAGACATCCACGGGACAACGAGCAGACCACAAGGCCAAGCCAAGCCACAACAGAAATCAACAGGCGGAAATCGAAGCACAAGGCTAATAACGCACCATACCTAGACCGCTATTAACAAATGATGGTCTAGACCAGGTCGTTACTCACCAACGACGGACGAAGACTAAGCCGTCGCACCACCACCCTAACACTCTACTAAACACAGGAAGATAAGTAACGCGCAAAGCCAGGCGCGCTACACGCAAACAACGCGGCAAGGGAGACGCGTCACAACCAAACGACGCGCAGGGGCAGGCGCGTTATTCTCAACGTGCACAGCCACCCTCAACCCAGCGCAAAACAACAAATAACGGACGGGAGCAGGCGTGTTATGTAATAACGACGCACAGGGGCTCACCCGTTACTTCCAACGGACACAGCCACCCAAGCTCGGCCAAAACAGAATGTAACGGCCAGGGGCAGGCGCGTTACACTCAAAATAACGGATGGGAACCCATCCGTCGGGGGAACCACCTCAACAGTTAAAGTCAGTCAAATGAAAAATAAGGGCCAGGGCAGGGCGCATTAATTCCCAACTAACGCGCTGGGTCAAGCGCGTTAGACCAACTGACTCAACCCCAACACAAAACGACGAAGGCGAAGTAGCACGCAGGCACTGGCGCGTTACACGGGAACGACGCGCCACTCCAGGGCCGTCGCTTACCCAGAAGCCAAAAAACTCAAAAAACTCAGTCGAAGTAACGGCCTATCGTAGGACCGTCAGAAGCAAGTAACGGCCACTGGAAGGACCGCTACTTCCCATACGGCGGGAAAATAGAGGAACGGCCAAATCGGCCCGTTCCACGCCCCATTCACGCCGAAACGTAGGGGAAACACACCACAACGACAAATAACCACATCAGGGCACAAAAGACCCCACATGCCAGCTCAAAAATGCACGGTCCGGGCGATTTCATCAAATCCACCCAAAGTGGGTCACCGAGGTTCCCGGGCTTCTACCGGCCTCGAATGAACATCAAACCACACGAAATCAACGTGGACGGGATCCTAACATCCCTGCGGTCAGTTAAAAACTAACTACGCCGCAAACAGTCGCCGTTTACCGGCCGACCCTAAAAACCACGAAAATCACGGTTTAGGCAAAACAAGTCCAAACTCGACCGTTTCCTAGCCGAACGCCGTGCAATGGCAGGGAAAACGGAGAGGACGAAGTAAGGATCAGTCACCCTACCTCCACCGAAGAAACCGTGCCCCGAAAGGACTACACCACGCCGAAAACCACTCGCGAACCGATTTCACCGGCTTTGAATCCACCGTTCGGGATCGCGCCAGAATCGATCCGATCCTCGCCCCATCGCGCACCTCGACAGCTCCACCTCGTCGCCACCTCGCCCAAGCACGCCTTCGTCTGTAGCCGGAGCCGAAAGGGGGAGAGAACGAGAGAGGACGGGAGAGAGAGAGAGAGATCGCGAGAGTGAGGAGAGAGAGAGAGGAAAAGAAATAAAAGAAAAGAAATTAGGAATTTTTCCTAATTTCTGAAAATTTTGAAAATGCGCCGAAAATGCACAAATTCAGAAAAATACATAAAAATAGGCGAAACGACCGGCTCGAAGAGTACATCGTTGCTGTAGCATCCACGAGCTCGAGAATTGACAAACAAACTCACCGTAGGGTTCCGTAACTAGTACGTGAGAAAAATCCACACGGCTCGTCAAACTCAACTCGGAAGTCACAAAAGCTAACCGAAACTCAACGAAACCAATCCAAAAGATCCAACAAAGATCCAACAGGATCTACCACGAATCCAGGTCATTACACTCACGGTCACGCGGGTTACCCTTATTATACCCTATCGAAGGAAGTGAGAATAAATGAAGGGGGGTGAAAATAAAAAGGATCGGCGAGATTGAAAATACTATACACAGAAGAAGTTATGATGAAATGGGTGGCCCTAAATATTAATGTGACTTCAATTGTGGCACGGAAGTACAAATGACTTTAATCATACGTGAGAGAAGGCGTAAGAATAATTATTATCATAAAACTGATAGAAAGGAACAAGAATAGAGGAGATGATGGAAATAGGCCCGATTTTATACATTTTAAAAATATTTTCTACTGAAGAATTTATAATGAATAGAGCGACTCAAAATCTCACTGGGTCATAAACTCTAGCACGGTCATGCGGGTTACCCTTATTATACCCTATCAAAGGGAGTGAGAATAAATGAAGGGGGTGAAAATAACAAAGGATCGGCGGGGTTGAAAATACTATACACAGAAGAAGTTATGATAGAATAGGTGGCCCTAAATATGAATACGACTTCAATTTTGGCACGGTAGCGCAAATGACTTTATTCATACGTGAGAGAAGGCGTAAGAATAATTATTATCACAAAACAGATAGAAAGGAGCAAAAATAGAGGAGAGGATGAAAATAGGCCCGATTTGACACCTTTTAAAAATATTTTCTACTAAAGAATTTATGATGAAAAGAGCGACTCAAAATCTCACTGGGTCATAAACTCTCTCACGGTCACGCAGGTTACCCTTATTATACCCTATCGAAGGGACTGAGAATAAATGCAGGGAGGTGAAAATAATAAAGGATTGGCAGGGTTGAAAATACTATACACATAAGAAGTTATGATGGAATGGGTGGCCTTAAGTATGAATGGGACTTTAATTTTGACACGGTAGCACAAATGACTTTAATCATACGTGAGAGATAGCGTAAGAATAATTATTATCATAAAACTGATGGAAAGGAGCAAGAATAGAGGAAAAGATGGAAATAGGCCCAATTTGACATATTTTAAAAATATTTTCTACTAAAGAATCTATGATGAATAGAGCGACTCAAATCCTCACTGGGACATAAACTCTCTCACGGTCACGCGGGTTTCTCTTATTATACCCTATCGAAGGGACTGAGAATAAATGCAGGGAGGTGAAAATAACAAAGGATTGGCAGGGTTGAAAATACTATACACATAAGACGTTATGATGGAATGGGTAGCCCTAAATATGAATAATACTTCAATTTTGGTAGGGTAACATAAATGACTTTAATCATATGTGAGAGAAGGCGTAAGAATAATTATTATCATAAAACTGATAGAATGGAACAAGAATAGAGGAGAGGATGGAAATAGGCCTGCGTTGACATATTTTAAAAATATTTTCTACTAAAGAATTTATGATGAATAGCGTGACTCAAAACCTCACTGGGTCATAAACTCTCTCACAGTCACGCGGGTTACCCTTATTATACCCTATCGACGGGAGTGAGAATAAAAAAATGGGGGTGAAAATTGGCCCAATTTGACACATTTTGAAAATACTTTCTACTGAAGAATTTATGATGAATAATGTAACTCAAAATCTCACTGGGTCATAAACTCTCTCACGGTCACGCGGGTTACCCTTATTATACCCTATCTTAGGGAGTGAGAATAAAAGAATGGGGGTGAAAATAGTCACAATTTGACACATTTTAAAAATATTTTCTACTGAAGAATTTATGATGAATAAAGCGACTCAAAACCTCACTGGGTCATAAACTCTGTCACGGTCACGTGGGTTACCCTTTTTATACCCTATCGAAGGGAGTGAGAATAAATGAATGGGTGTGAAAATAACAAAGGATCGACGGGGTTGAAAATACTATACACAGAAGAAGTTATGATGGAATGGGTGGCCCTAAATATGAATGCGACTTCAATTTTGGCACGGTAGCATAAATGACTTTAATCATACATGAGAGTAGATGGAAGAATAATTATTATCATAAAACTAATTAAATTGAGCAAGAATAGAGGAGAGGATGGAAATAGGCCCGATTTGACATATTTTAAAAATATTTTCTACTACAAAATTTATGATGAATAAAGTAACTCAAAACCTCACTGGGTCATAAACTCTATCACGGTCACGCGGGTTACCCTTATTATACCCTATCAAAGGGAGTGAGAATAAATGAAGGGGGTGAAAATAACAAAGGATCGGCGAGGTTGAAAATACTATGCACAGAAGAAGTTATGATGGAATGAGTTGCCCTAAATATTAATGCGACTTCAATTGTGACACGGTAGCACAAATGATTTTAATCATACGTGAGAGAAGGCGTAAGAATAATTATTATCATAAACTTGATAGAAAGGAACAAGAATAGAGGAAAGGATGGAAATAGGTCTGATTTGACACATTTTAAAAATATTTTCTACTGAAGAATTTATGATGAATAGAGCGATTCAAAATCTCACTGGGTCATAAACTCTCTCACGGTCACGCGGGTTACCCTTATTATACCCTATCGAAGGGAGTGAGAATAAAAGAATGGAGGTGAAAATTGGCCCAATTTGACACATTTTGAAAATAATTTCTATTGAAGAATTTATGATGAATAATGTGACTCAAAACCTCACTGGGTCATCAACTCTCTCACGGTCACGCGGGATACCCTTATTATACCCTATCGAAGGGAGTGAGAATAAATGAATGGGGGTGAAAATAACAAAGGATCGACGGAGTTAAAAATACTATACACAGAAGAAGTTATGATGGTACGGGTGGCCCTAAATATGAAAGCGACTTCAATGTTGGCACGGTAGCAAAAATGACTTTAATTATACGTGAGAGAAGACATAAGAATAATTATTATCATAAAACTGATGGAAATCAGCAAGCATAGAGGAGAGGATGGAAATAGGCCCGATTTGACACATTTTAAAAATATTTTCTACTAAAAAATTTATGATGTATAGAGTGACTTAAAACCTCCCACGGTCATAAACTCTCTCATGGTCACACGGGATACCCTTATTATACCCTATGGAAGGGAGTGAGAATAAATGAAGGGGGGTGAAAATAACAAAGGATCGGCGGGGTTGAAAATATTATACACAGCAGAAGCTATGATGGAATGGGTGGCCCTAAATATGAATGGGAAATCAATTTTGGCACGGTAGCACAAATGACTTTAATCATACGTGAGAGAAGGCGTAAGAATAATTATTATCACAAAACTGATAGAAAGGAATAAGAATAGAGAAGATGATAGAAATAGGCTCAATTTGACACATTTTAAAAATATTTTATACTGAAGAATTTATGATAAATAGAGCGACTCAAAACCTCACTGGGTCATAAACTGTCTCACGGTCATGCGGGTTACCCTTATTATATCCTATCGAAGGGAGTGAGAATAAAAGAATGGGGGTGAAAATTGGCCTAATTTGACATATTTTGAAAATACTTTCTACAGAAGAATTTATGATGAATAATGTGACTCAAAACCTCACTGGGTCATCAACTCTCTCACAGTCACGCGGGATACCCTTATTATACCCTATCGAAGGGAGTGAGAATAAATGAATGGGGGTGAAAATAACAAAAGATCGGCGGGGTTAAAAATACTATACACATAAGAAGTTATGATGGAATGGGTAGCCCTAAATATGAATGTGACTTCAATTTTGTCAGGGTAGCATAAATGACTTTAATCATACGTGAGAGAAGGTATAAGAATAATTATTATCATAAAAATGATAGAAAGGAACAAGAATAGAGGAGAGGATGGAAATATGCCTGATTTGACACATTTTAAAAATAATTTCTACTGAAGAATTTATGATGAATAAAGCGACCAAAATCTCACTGGGTCATAAACTCTCTCACGGTCAGGCGAGTTACCCTTATTATACCCTATCGAAGGGAGTGAGAATAAAAGAATGGGGGTGAAAATTGGGCCAATTTGACACATTTTGAAAATACTTTCTACTGAAGAATTTATGATGAATAATGTGACTCAAAACCTCACTGGGTCATAAACTCTCTCACGGTCACGCGGGATATCCTTATTATACCCTATCGAGTGGAGTGAGAATAAATGAATGGGGGTGAAAATAACATAGGATCGACTGGGTTGAAAATACTATACACAAAAGAAGTTATGATGGAATGGGTGTCCCTAAATATGAATGTGACTTCAATTTTGGCACGGTAGCACAAATGACTTTAATCATACGTGAGAGAAGACATAAGAAAAATTATTATCATAAAACTGATGGAAATGAGCAAGAATAGAGGAGAGGATGGAAATAGGCCAGATTTGACACATTTTAAAAATATTTTCTATTAAAAAATTTATGATGTATAGAGTGACTCAAAACCTCCCTCGGTCATAAACTCTCTCATGGTCACACGGGCTACCCTTATTATACCATATGGAAGGGAGTGAGAATAAATGAAGGGGGGTGAAAATAACAAAGGATCGGCGGGGTTGAAAATACTATACACAGAAGAAGTTATGATGGAATGGGTGGCCCTAAATATGAATGGGACATCAATTTTGGCACGGTAGCACAAATGACTTTAATCATAAGTGAGAGAAGGCGTAAGAATAATTATTATCATAAAACTGATAGAAAGGAACAAGAATAGAGGAGAGGATAGAAATAGGCCCAATTTGACACATTTTAAAAATATTTTCTATTGAAGAATTTATGATAAATAGAGTGACTTAAAACCTCATTGGGACATAAACTCTCTCACGGTCATGCGGGTTACCCTTATTATACCATATCAAAGGGAGTGAGAATAAATGAAGGGGTGAAAATAACAAAGGATCGACGGGGTTGAAAATACTATACATATAAGAAGTTATGATGGAATGGGTGGCCCTAAATATGAATGCGACTTCAATTTTGGCACGGTAGCACAAATGACTTTAATCATACGTGAGAGAAGGCGTAAGAATAATTATTATCACAAAACAGATGGAAAGGAGCAAGAATAGAGGAGAGGATGAAAATCGGCCCGATTTGACACCTTTTAAAAATATTTTCTACTAAAGAATTTATGATGAAAAGAGTGACTCAAAATCTCACTGGGTCATAAACTCTCTCACGGTCACGCGGGTTACCCTTATTATACCCTATAGAAGGGAGTGAGAATAAATGAATGGGGGTGAAAATAACAAAGGATCGGTGGGGTTGAAAATACGATACACAAAAGAAGTTATGATGGAATGGGTGGCCTTAAATATGAATGTGTCTTTAATTTTGGCACGGTAGCACAAATGACTTTAATCATACGTGAGAGAAGGCGTAAGAATAATTATTATCATAAAACTGATGGAAAGGAGCAAGAATAGAGGAGAAGATGGAAATAGGCCCGATTTGACACATTTTAAAAATATTTTCTACTGAAGAATCTATGATGAATAGAGCGACTCAAATCCTCACTGGGTCATAAACTATCTCATGGTCACGCGGGTTACGCTTATTATACCCTATCGAAGGGACTGAGAATAAATGCAGGGGGGTGAAAATAACAAAGGATCGGCGGGGTTGAAAATACTATACACATAAGAAGTTATGATGGAATGGGGAGCCTTAAATATGAATGGGACTTCAATTTTGGCTGGGTAGCATAAAGGACTTTAATCATATGTGAGAGAAGGCATAAGAATAATTATTATCATAAAACTGATAGAAGTGAACAAGAATAGAGGAGAGGATGGAAATAGCCGTGATTTGACATATTTTAAAAATATTTTCTACTGATGAATTTATGATGAATAGAGTGACTCAAAACCTCACTGGGTCATAATCTTTCTCACAGTCACGCGGGTTACCCTTATTATATCCTATCGAAGGGAGTGAGAATAAAAGAATGGGGGTGAAAAATTACCCAATTTGACACATTTTGAAAATACTTTCTACTGA
Source organism: Amorphophallus konjac (assembly GCA_022559845.1). Taxonomy (NCBI): domain Eukaryota; kingdom Viridiplantae; phylum Streptophyta; class Magnoliopsida; order Alismatales; family Araceae; genus Amorphophallus; species Amorphophallus konjac. The sequence continues at coordinate 142,855 of JAHNEJ010003008.1, forward strand.
AAAATTTATGATGAATAATGTAGCTCAAAACCTCACTGGGTCATCAACTCTCTCACGGTCACGCGGGATACCCTTATTATACCATATCGAAGGGAGTGAGAATAAATGAATGGGGGTGAAAATAACAAAGGATCGGCGGGGTTGAAAATACTATACACATAAGAAGTTATGATAGAATGGGTAGTACTAAATATGAATGTGACTTCAATTTTGACAGGGTAGCATAAATGACTTTAATCATACGTGAGAGAAGGTATAAGAATAAATATTATCATAAAACTGATAGAAAGGAACAAGAATAGAGGAGAGGATAGAAATAGGCCTGATTTGACATATTTTAAAAATATTTTCTACTGAAAAATTTATGATGAATAGAGCGACTCCAAACCTCACTGGGTCATAAACTCTCTCACGGTCAGGCGGGTTACCCTTATTATACCCTATCGAAGGGAGTGAGAATAAAAGAATGGGGGTGAAAATTGGCCCATTTTGACACATTTTGAAAATACTTTCTACTGAAGAATTTATGATGAATAATGTGACTCAAAACTTTACTGGGTCATCAACTCTCTCACGGTCACGCGGGATACCCTTATTATACCCTATCGAAGGGAGTGAGAATAAATGAATGGGGGTGAAAATAACAAAGGATCGATAGGGTTGAAAATACTATACACAGAAGAAGTTATGATGGAAGGAGTGGCCCTAAATATGAATACGACTTCAATTTTGGCACGGTAGTACAAATGACTTTAATCATACGTGAGAGAAGACATAAGAATAATTATTATCATAAAACTGATGGAAATGAGCAAGAATAGAGGAGATGATGGAAATAGGCTCGATTTGACATATTTTAAAAATATTTTCTATTAAAAAATTTATGATGTATAAGGCGACTCAAAACCTCCCTCGGTCATAAACTCTCTCATGGTCACGCGGGTTACCCTTATTATACCCTATGGAAGGGAGTGAGAATAAATGAAGGGGGGTGAAAATAACAAAGGATCGGCGGGGTTGAAAATACTATACACAGAAGAAGTTATGATGGAATGGGTGGCCCTAAATATGAATGTGACATCAATTTTGACACGGTAGCACAAATGACTTTAATCATACGTGAGAGAAGGCGTAAGAATAATTATTATCATAAAACAGATAGAAAGGAACAAGAATAGAGGAGAGGATAGAAATAGGCCCAATTTGACACATTATAAAAATATTTTCTATTGAAGAATTTTTGATAAATAGAGCGACTCAAAAACTCACTGGGTCATAAACTCTCTCACGGTCATGTGGGTTAGCCTTATTATACCATATCAAAGGGAGTGGGAATAAATGAAGGGGTAAAAATAACAAAGGATCGGCGGGGTTAAAAATACTATACACAGAAGAAGTTATGATGGAATGGGTGGCTCTAAATATGAATAGACTTCAATTTTGGCACGGTAGCATAAATGACTTTAATCATACGTGAGAGAAGGCGTAAGAATAATTATTATGACCAAACATATTGAAAGGAGCAAGAATAGAGGGGAGGATGAAAATAGGCCCGATTTGACACCTTTTAAAAATATTTTATACTAAAGAATTTATGATGAAAAGAGCGACTCAAAATCTCACTGGGTCATAAACTCTCTCACGGTCACGTGGGTTACCCTTATTATACCCTATCGAAGGGAGTGAGAATAAATGAATGGGAGTGAAAATAACAAAGGATCGGTGAGGTTGAAAATACGATACACAAAAAAAGTTATGATGGAATGGGTGGTCTTAAATATTAATGGGACTTTAATTTTGGCACGGTAGCACAAATGACTTTAGTCATACGTTAGAGAAGGCATAAGAATAATTATTATCATAAAACTGATGGAAAGGCGCAAGAATAGAGGAGAAGATGGAAATAGGCCCGATTTGACACAATTTAAAAATATTTTCTACTGAAGAATCTATGATGAATAGAGCGACTCAAAATCTCACTTGGTCATAAACTCTCTCACGGTCACGCGGGTAACGCTTTTTAGACCCTATCGAAAGGACTGAGAATAAATGCTGGGAGGTGAAAATAACAAAGGATCGACAGGGTTGAAAATACTATACACATAAGAAGTTATGATGGAATGGGTATCCCTAAATATTAATGGGACTTCAATTTTGGCCGAGTACCATAAAGGACTTTAATCATATGTGAGAGAAGGCGTAAGAATAATTATTATCATAAAACTGAAAGAAAGGAACAAGAATAGAGGAGAGGATGGAAATAGGCCTGATTTGACACATTTTAAAAATATTTTCTATTAAAAATTTATGATGAATAGAGTGACTCAAAACCTCACTGGGTCATAAACTCTCTCACAGTCACGCGGGTTACCCTTATTATACCCTATCGAAGGGAGTGAGAATAAAAGAATGGGGGTGAAAATTGGCCCAATTTGACACATTTTAAAAATACTTTCTACTGAAGAATTTATGATGAATAATGTAACTTAAAACCTCACTGGGTCATAAACTCTCTCACGGTCACGCGGGTTACCCTTATTATACCCTATCTTAGGGAGTGAGAATAAAAGAATGGGGGTGAAAATAGTCCCAATTTGACACATTTCAAAAATATTTTCTACTGAAGAATTTATGATGAATAAAGCGACTCAAAACCTCACTGGGTCATAAACTCTGTCACGGTCACGCGGGTTACCCTTATTATACCCTATCGAAGGAAGTAAGAATAAATGAATGGGTGTGAAAATAACAAAGGATCGACGGGGTTGAAAATACTATACACAGAAGATGTTATGAAGGAATGGGTGGCCCTAAATATGAATGTAACTTCAATTTTGGCGCGATAGCATAAATGACTTTAATCATACGTGAGAGAAGATGTAAGAATAATTATTATCATAAAACTAATTAAATTGAGCAAAAATAGAGGAGAGGATGAAAATATGCCCGATTTGACATATTTTAAAAATATTTTCTACTACAGAATTTATGATGAATAAAGTGACTCAAAATCTCACTGGGTCATAAACTCTAGCACTGTTATGCGGGTTACCCTTATTATACCCTATCAAAGGGAGTGAGAATAAATGAAGGGGGTGAAAATAACAAAGGATCGGCGGGGTTGAAAGTACTATACACAGAAGAAGTTATGATGGAATGGGTTGCCCTAAATATTAATGCGACTTCAATTGTGGCACGGTAGCACAAATGACTTTAATCATACGTGAGAGAAGGCGTAAGAATAATTATTATCATAAAACTGATAGAAAGGAACAAGAATAGATGAGAGGATGGAAATAGGCCTAATTTAACACATTTTAAAAATATTTTCTACTGAAGAATTTATGATGAATAGAGCGACTCAAAACCTCACTGGGTCATAAACTCTCTCACGGTCACGCGGGTTACCATTATTATACCCTATCGAAGGGACCGAGAATAAATGAAGGGAGGTGAAAATAACAAAGGATCGACGGGGTTGAAAATACTATACACATAAGAAGTTATGATGGAATGGGTAGCCCTAAATATGAATGTGACTTCATATTTGGCAGGGTAGCATAAATGACTTTAATCATACGTGAGAGAAGGCATAAGAATAATTATTATCATAAAACTGATAGAAAGGAATAAGAATAGAGGAGAGGATGGAAATAGGCCTGATTTGACACATTTTAAAAATATTTTCTACTGAAGAATTTATGATGAATAGAGTGACTCAAAATCTCACTGGGTCATAAACTCTCTCACGGTCACTTGGGTTACCCTTATTATACCCAATCGAAGGGAGTGAGAATAAAAGAATGGGGGTGAAAATTAGCCCAATTTGACACATTTTGAAAATACTTTCTACTGAAGAATTTATGATGAATAATGTGACTCAAAACCTCACTGGGTCATCAACACTCTCACGGTCACGCGGGATACCCTTATTATACCCTATCGAAGGGAGTGAGAATAAATGAATGGGGGTGAAAATAACAAAGGATCGACGGAGTTGAAAATACTATACACAGAAGAAGTTATGATGGAATGGGTGGCCCAAAATATGAATGCTACTTCAATTTTGGCACGGTAGCACAAATGACTTTAATCATACGTGAGAGAAGACATAAGAATAATTATTATCATAAAACTGATGTAAATGAGCAAGAATAGAGGAGAGGATGGAAATAGGCCCGATTTGACACATTTTAAAAATATTTTCTATTAAAAAATTTATGATGTATAGAGTGACTCAAAATCTCCCTCGGTCATAAACTCTCTCATGGTCACGCGGGTTACCCATATTATACTCTATGGAAGGGAGTGAGAATAAATGAAGGGGGGTGAAAATAACAAAGGATCGGCGGGGTTGAAAATACTATACACAGAAGAAGTTATGATGGAATGGGTGGCCCTAAATATGAATGGGACATCAATTTTGGCACGGTAGCACAAATGACTTTCATCATACGTGAGAAAAGGCGTAAGAATAATTATTATCATAAAACTGATAGAAAGGAATAAGAATAGAGGAGAGGATAGAAATAGGCCTAATTTGACACATTTTAAAAATATTTTCTATTGAAGAATTTATGATAAATAGAGCGACTCAAAAACTCACTGGGTCATAAACTCTCTCACGGTCATGCGGGTTACCCGTATTATACCATATCAAAGGGAGTTGGAATAAATGAAGGGGTGAAAATAACAAAGGATCGGCGGGGTTAAAAATACTATACACAGAAGAAGTTGTGATGGAATGGGTGGCCCTAAATATGAATGGACTTCAATTTTGGCATGGTAGCACAAATGACTTTAATCATACGTGAGAGAAGGCGTAAGAATAATTATTATCACAAAACAGATGGAAAGGGGCAAGAATAGAGGAGAGGATGAAAATAGGCCCGATTTGACATCTTTTAAAAATATTTCCTACTAAAGAATTTATGATGAAAAGAGCGACTCAAAATCTCACTGGGTCATAAACTCTCTCACGGTCACGCGGGTTACCCTTATTATACCTTATCGAAGGGAGTGAGAATAAATGAATGGGGGTGAAAATAACAAAGGATCGGTGGGGTTGAAAATACGATACACAGAAGAAGTTATGATGGAATGGGTGGCCTTAAATATGAATGAGACTTCAATTTTGGCACAGTAGCACAAATGACTCTAATCATACATGAGATAAGGTGTAAGAATAATTATTATCATAAAACTGGTGGAAAGGAGCAAGGATAGAGGAGAAGATAGAAATAGGCCTGATTTGACACATTTTAAAAAAAAATTCTACTGAAGAATCTATGATGAATAGAGTGACTCGAATCCTCACTGGGTCATAAACTCTCTCACGGTCATGCGGGTTACCCTTATTATACCCTATCGAAGGGACTGAGAATAAATGAATGGGGGTGAAAATAACAAAGGATCGACGGGGTTGAAAATACTATACTGTAACGACCCGAGAATCCGATTACCGGGAAGGCCCGATAACCCGAGACTCGTACCGCCACCCACGAGTCCGAAGACTCGGAAGGGTTAAAAGGATGGTGTGGAAACTACACAAGTATCACAAATAATTGCAGAAATTAAACAGTTAAAATATTAAGCAGGAAATGAATTTAACATTTTACATGGTCCACAATAAAATAACAACAACAGCAACAGTAGTCCACGACTAGTACAGTGACAAGAAAGAAAAGTACAGCTACACGGGGCATCCCCCGGCTCTGACCTCTGGCACTACCTCAGGACACCCGCACCACGCTTCCGCTGCGCTCCTGACACGCTCCCCGAAGGTGGCGCCTCACCTGAAACACGGCGAAAACACGCAGGGAATGAGTCTCGGAACAAGACTCAGTAGGGATCACTCGAACCCTACCTCGAAAAATGAGAAACCACTACTCTAGCGGTAGGAAAGTACCTCGGAAAGGAAAGCCCTGTACTCTACAGAACTAGACCCTACGGCACGCAAACCGACACACGTGCCACGGTACGAGAAGACCGAAACTCAACGGTCGAACCGTCAAAACCCGAAGGTCGGAAACACACGACTGACAGTCTGACACTCCGTACTCGACAGGAGTACCACCCACTAGAAGCACAGCCGGTAGCGTCCCCTGACGTCTTACACCGCACCGCAGGTGAACCGCCTGACATGGTAGGTCCTACCCGAGGCGCGAACACCGTACAAGTAACCACAAACAAGTGACTAGCTGGGGTCACGCCCGTCGACGTGGGTCCAACCGCCCCCAACCACGTGTGCACACACAGACCACGCGTCCCTGGTCTGGCCCTCTGACCGGTTTTCCCCTCAGCCGGACTCTGGCTGCAAGACGTGGGGCCCAACGGTAACCGGTCCACAAACCGTCTCTAAAGGTCAGCCCGTACACCACTCCCTGGTGCAACTAGCACACGCGTACTAGTAGGCTACGACTAGTGGAGGGTCACTGAAGGAGTAGACTCTCAAGTTACGGAAAACAACGCCCAAGCCCGACAACGTGTGGGAATCACCCCACGCACTAGTCCCGTCGCACGGAGACCACGGTCGGAGAAAAGCGAGGTTGCCACCCTCATGGGGCAACACAGGAAGTGGCGGTCTACCCTCAGACCGTCACTGCCAAATGGCGGTCCACTCTAGGGCCGTCACTTGGAAATAGCGGTCTAAGGCGGACCGTCACACGGCCAGGGGGTAGGGGGAAGCGACGCGCCTACCCTAGTGCGTCGCTTGGAAGCGGCGCACCTAGGCCAGGGCGTCACATGGCACCCCACACCCACGAAAACCACAGGGAAAGTAACGCGCTTACCCTGGCGCGTCGCTTGCAAGCAACGCGTCGGGCTCAGTGCGTTACTCGCATGTGACGCGCCTAGACCAGCGCGTCGCATGGCCCTCACGCTCGGGATGGAAAGGGAAGTGACGCGCCTGCCCCAGCGCGTCGCTTGGCCCATCCACATGGGGGACAACAGGAAGTAACGCTCCTGCCCCAGTGCGTTACACGCATGTAACGCGCCTACATATACACTGAAAAAGTTATGATGGAATGGGTGGCCCTAAATATGAATGCGACTTCAATTTTGGCACGGTAGCATAAATGACTTTTATCATACGTGAGAGAAGACGTAAGAATAATTATTATCATAAAACTAATGAAAATGAGCAAGAATAGAGGAGAGGACGGAAATAGGCTCGATTTGACATATTTTAAAAATATTTTATACTAAAGAATTTATTATGAATAAAGTGACTCAAAACCTCACTGGGTCATAAACTCTATCACGGTCACGCGGGTTACCCTTATTATACCCTATCAAACGGAGGGAGAATAAATGAAGGGGGTGAAAATAACAAAGGATCGGCAGGGTTGAAAATATTATACACAGAAGAAGTTATGATGGAATGAGTGGCCCTAAATATTACTGCGACTTCAATTGTGGCACGGTAGCACAAATGACTTTAATCATACGTGAGAGAAGGCGTAAGAATAATTATTATCATAATACTGATAGAAAGGAACAAGAATAGAGGGGAGGTTGGAAATTGGCCCGATTAGACACATTTTAAAATTATTTTCTCCGGAAGAATTTATGATGAATAGAGCGACTCAAAACCTCACTGGGTCATAAACTCTCTCACGGTCACGAGGGTTACCCTTATTATACTCTATCGAAGGGAGTGAGAATAAAAGAATGGAGGTGAAAATTGGCCCAATTTGACACATTTTGAAAATACTTTCTACTGAAGAATTTATGATGAATAAAGTGACTCAAAACCTCACTGGGTCATCAACTCTTTCACAGTCACGCGGGATACCCTTATTATACCCGATCGAAAGGAGTGAGAATAAATGAATGGGGGTGAAAATAACAAAGGATCGACGGGGTTTGTAATACTATACACAGAAGAAGTTATGATGGAATGGGTGGCCCTAAATATGAATGTGACTTTAATTTTGGCACAATACCACAAATGACTTTAATCATACGTGAGAGAAGACATAAGAATAATTATTATCATAAAACTGATGGAAATGAGTAAGAATAGAAGAGAGGATGGAAATAGGCCCTGTAAGGCCCGTGCCTTAATGGATCCTTGATGGTTTTTATTCTATTATTTGTTCTGGAATTTCTGGCTATTTTTCTGGATTTTTAGGAATTTGTCTGGTATTTTTCCGGATTTATTTGGAGTTATTTGAGGGTTATTAGAATTAATGAGATTTTAATATATATATAATAATTATATTATTTATATTTTAATTTCTTTTTTTTCTTTTAATCCCTCTCTCACCCTCTCTCCCCCGTCGATCTCTCATTCGCCCTCACTCTCTCTCTCTCCTCTTGCGATCGCCCCTCTCTCCTCCTTTGTGAAAAAGGTTATATTCGTCCCAGTTTTTCTCCGTGGAGTGCCCCAGTGCTGTTTGTGAAAAAGAAAGATGGAAGCCTGAGGCTTTGTATTGATTACAGGCAGTTGAATCAGGCGACTATCAAGAATAAGCATCCGCTTCCCAGGATTGATGATTTGTTTGACCAGTTACAGTCTGCTACTGTCTTTTCACGGATTGATCTCAGATCTGGCTATTTTCAGTTACGGATCCGGGAATCTGATGTGGAGAAGACTGCTTTCAGTACTCGATATGGTCATTTTGAATTTTTAGTCATGCCGTTTGGGTTGACTAATGCCCCAGCAGCTTTCATGGACCTGATGCAGCGTACCTTTCGTCCATTTCTGGACCAGTTCGTGGTAATCTTTGTTGATGATATTCTGATCTATTCTGCCTCTGATAATGATCATGTGCAGCATTTGAGGATCGTTCTGCAGACTCTAAGGGATCACGAGCTTTTTGCGAAGCTCAGTAAATGTGAATTCTGGCTTCGGGAAATTCATTTTCTTGGTCATGTGATTTCTGGTGATGGAGTGGCAGTGGACCCTGCAAAGATTGATGCTATTTTGAGTTGGCAGAGACCGAGAACTGTAACAGAGATTTGAAGTTTTCTTGGTTTGGTTGGGTATTACCGCAGATTCATTCAAGACTTTGCAAAGAATGCAGCCCCGATGACTAGATTGACTCATAAAGATGTGTCTTTTGTCTGGTCGGATCAGTGTGAGGCTAGCTTTGTCGAATTGAAAAGGCTATTGACTTCTTCTCCTGTGTTGACTTTGCCTTCCGGCTCTGGTGGATTTATGGTTTGTACAGATGCTTCTCGAGTAGGTTTGGGTGCAGTGCTAATGCAACAAGGTAAGGTTATTACATATGCATCCCGGCAGTTGAAGCAGCATGACGGAAATTATCCCGCTCATGATCTAGAGCTAGCTGCAGTTGTTTTTGCCTTAAAGATCTGGAGACATTATCTGTATGGTGAGAAATTTCAGATTTTTACCGATCATCAGAGTTTACGGTATATTTTTTCCCAGAAAGATTTGAATCTTAGGCAGAGGCGATGGATAGAATTCATGAAAGATTATGACTTTACACTCTCCTATCAGCCTGGAAAAATGAATGTAGTGGCCGATGCTCTGAGCAGGAAAGTGTAGGTCAGTCATTTGTTGCTTCATGAATGGAAATGGTGGGAACAGCTTCCGAGTGAGGCATTCAGTGCAGAGTTTCCTGCTGATCCGAAGATGGCAGTTTGTGCTAGCTTGGTTTTGGGTTTAGCTTTATATCAACAGATTAACGATGCCCAGCAGGCTGATTCTGATTTGGCTCGTGTTATATCAAGCTACGATGTGGATTTTGATACGAAGCTAGTTGTCAGTCTTCAAGGTAGATTATATATTCCCGCTGATGGTGATTTAAGACTTGAGATTCTGAGTGAGGCCCATGGTTCTCATTTTGCTATTCATCCGGGTGTCACCAAGATGTATCAGAATTTGAAGAAGCAGTTCTGGTGGCCAGGTATGAAGAAAGACGTGGCTGTGTTTGTTTCTAAGTGCTTGACTTGTCAGTTAGTTAAAGCCGAACATCAAAAGCCAGGTGGTTTGCTTCAGCCGTTAGAGATTCCAATGTGGAAATGGGACCATGTTACTACAGATTTTGTGGTGGGTTTGCCTCGGACTTCTCAGGGTTTTGATGGCATATGGTTGTTAGTCGACAGATTGACTAAAATTGTCAGATTGTTGCCGATTAAGGTTTCTTGGAATGTGCAGAGGTTGGCCGAGCTGTATGTGCAGAAGATCGTGCCACTGCATGGAATTCCTATTTCACTTGTGTCAGATCGTGACCCACGTTTTACCTCCAGCTTCTGGCGTAGTTTCCAAAAAGCTTTGGGCACTGAGTTAGCTTTCAGTTCAGCGTATCACCCTCAGTCAGATGGACAGTCAGAGAGGACTATTCAGACTTTGGAGGACATGCTGAGATTGTGTTCCCTTGATTGGCGGGGTTCGTGGAGTCAGCATTTGCCACTTGTTGAATTTGCTTATAATAACAGTTTTCACTCCAGTATTGGAATGGCTCCTTATGAAGCACTATATGGTCGTCCTTGTCGAACTCCTCTGAATTGGTTTGATGTTGGGGACAGATTGTTGACAGGACCTGACATGGTGCAGCAATGTTCTGATGTGATTCGTCTAATTAGGCAGAGATTGTTGATGGCTCAGAGTCGACAGAAATGTTACGCAGATCAGCGCAGACGTCCACTACAATTTGAACCTGGAGATATGGTGTTTGTTAAAATATCTCCGATGAAAGGTGTTTCCAGATTTGGGAAGCGTGGAAAGCTTAGTCCGCGGTATGTAGGCCCTTTTCCTATTATTGAAACTATTGGTCAGGTGGCTTATCGTTTGCAACTTCCTGCGGCTATGCGAGCTGTTCATGATGTGTTCCACGTGTCTCAATTGAGGAAATATGTGCCAGATGCTTCTCATGTTCTCGATGATTCAGTGTGGCCTGAGGTGACTGCTGATTTGTCCACGCCAGAATTTCCTATCAGAATTGAAGACCGTCGCGAGCAGCGGTTGAGAAATAAGGTTATTCCTCTGGTAAGGGTTGCTTGGCAGCGTCACTCAAGTAATGAGTCTACTTGGGAGCGTGAAGATGAGATGCGTCAGCTTTTTCCTTTCTTATTCCAGTGAGGTATAAGTCCTTTCTCAGTTTCCTCCTTTTCGGTTGTTGTAAATTTCGTGGGCGAAATTTCTGTAAGGAGGGAGGGACTGTAAGGCTCGTGCCTTAATGGATCCTTGATGATTTTTGTTCTATTATTTGTTCTGGAATTTCTGGCTATTTTCCTGGATTTTTAGGAATTTGTCTGGTATTTTTTCGGATTTATTTAGAATTATTTGAGGGTTATTAGAATTAATGAGATTTTAATATATATAATAATTATATTATATATATTTTAATTTCTTTTTTTTCTTTTAATCCCTCTCTCACCCTCTCTCCCCCGTCGATCTCTCATTCGCCCTCACTCTCTCTCTCTCCTCTTGCGATCGCCCCTCTCTCCTCCTTAGGGAACGCGGGCGAGACGAGGTCGGATTGAGACAAGGTTGGCGCCGTTGGATTCCTCGCGTCGAGAGGAGCGCGTAGGTGTCCACTTCGGCATGGTTCGGTGATCGTGGGAGCGAGGTGGAGCATGAAGGCTTCGTAGCTCTTCCTCCTTGCATGCGGTCTTTTCTTCGGTTTCGGCTTGCGAAAGGTAGGGGGATGGAATCCCGATCTCGCTAGGATCATTTCCTGTGGCTCGTCCCGTTGATTAGAGCCCGTGGCATGCATAATGTTCATTTCTTCCATTTGTAGGGTTTTAATGAAATTCTTGAGATTAATGCTTATTAGGCCTTGCATGTGATGTTTTTAGTTGTTATATTGTCGTATGGGTTGCATGGTTTGACAGGTTACAGGTTTTACGCCGTTACCCGGCGATTCAGATCGTCCGGGAGGGAACCGATTTTTAGATATAACCCGTCCGCGACCCAGGTGAAGTGACGGTCTCGCCAGGAACCGTCGCATCTCCGACGGTCATTTGTGAGCGCGTTACTTCAATATAACGGCCCATCATGGGTGCGTTACATTGAGAGTAACGGTAGGGCTTCCAGCCGTCGCTCTCTCGTTGATTTACGTTGTTCTAGTCAGGCGGTGCGCCCGACGGCCAGTCGGCCGGCCGTCGTTTCCAAGCGACGCGCCGAGACTGGGGCGTCGTTTCGCCTGCGATCGATTTAAACGTTGTACGTTAGTTTTTGGCCTCGGGTGAAAGTAACGGCGATGCTCCCGCGCGTCTCTTTGAAGCAACGCATAGGACCCCCACCGTCACTCTCCCTCTTAGGTCCTTTGAGCTAGAACTCAGGTGGAAGTAACGGATGGAGACCAGCGCGTCGTTCTTGGTGTAACGCGCCAGTCCCCGACCGTCACTTTCAAGTAGCGCGTGGGTATTAGACCGCCGCTTCCCTGATGGTTTTAATATGTTGCCAGCCCATTTGTTATGCGTTCCTTTTTATACTCATGCCATATTCGTATTGTTTTAAATGTTTAGTGGCGTGTTTTATTACCATTAGAGTAGCCTTTCTTTCCACGCAATGGAGCCACTGTTGTTGCCCTAAGGTCTGTTGAGTGCCGACCCGCTTGAGGATGGCGGAGGGGTATGTTTCCCATGCACGGTTTGTAAGCTAGTTCCGTGGGCTCCCAGCCAATGGTAGCGTCCTACCAAGGGGAAAAACTAGCTAGAGGGCCTGACTCAAGCTAGAGTCAGTGTGTGCACACGTGGTCGGAGACTGTGGACTGACACCGACGGGTGTCACTCCGACTGGTCACTTGGTTTGTTACAGTTTACGCGCTTAGCTTGTCACTTCGTCGACTGCGAGTGCTTGAGACGCAGTGTAAGTCGTCAGTGGACGCTTCTGGTTTCTGCTCCAATGGTTGTCCTTCCTTATTGCTTGGATTAGTTGAGACTTATTCTATTTGGTAGCTTTAGTTCTAATCGCTTGCATTTAGTTAGCTGTGGCATGCTTTAGCTATTATACCTGTTTAGTTGGAGTTTACAGCTTTACTTGAGTAGTTATTCATGCCATTGCCTGTTAGCGTATTTAAATGCATGCTCTACTTGCCTTATTTATGCATGTATATTCGTTTAGTGCGAGGTAGGGATCCGCGTGACCCCTACTGAGTCTAGCTGTGACTCACCCTTTCTCCTTTCAGGTGAGCCGCGCCCGTCGTCTCCCGGTGCTTCGTGAGCCATTTTGGAGACCGTGTTTAGCTGCCAGCTTTAGTCGAGGCGCCTTTTGAGGCATCGTTTGTACTTTTGCCGGGGTATGCCCCGTGTAGTTGTACCTTGTGGACTAGTACTCTTGTTTCTCTGGACTAGTATATATATATATCACTCCGTTTATTTTGAATTGCTTCCGCACTTGTATTAATTTTAAACGCTTATTGCTATCTGCGCGTTCCAAATTCCAATTCGTTATGCATATCCCTCAGCACTTTCTACTAACCCTTCAGGGGCCTCATCAGCCTCTTGGGTGGCTTCCCCAGTTCTTGGTATCGGTGTATCGATGTTATCGATATATCGGTATCCTGAACTCTGGGTCGTTACAGGACCGATTTGACACATTTTAAAAATATTTCCTACTAAAAACTTTATGATGTATAGAGCGACTCCAAACCTCCCTCGGTCCTAAACTCTCTCACGGTCACGCGGATTACCCTTATTATACCCTATCGAAGGGAGTGAGAATAAATGAAGGGGGGTGAAAATAACAAAGGATCGACGGGGTTGAAAATACTATACACAGAAGAAGTTATGATGGAATGGGTGGCCCTAAATATGAATGGGACATCAGTTTTGGCATGGTAGCACAAATGACTTTAATCATACGTGAAAGAAGGCGTAAGAATAATTATTATCATAAAACTGATAGGAAGGAACAAGAATAGGGGAGATGATAGAAATAGGCCCAATTTGACACATTTTAAAAATATTTTCTATTGAAGAATTTATGATAAATAGAGCGACTCAAAATCTCACTGCCTCATAAACTCTCTCACGGTCATGCGGGTTACCCTTATTATACCATATCAAAGGGAGTGAGAAAAAATGAATGGGGTGAAAATAACAAAAGATCGGCGGGGTTGAAAATATTATGCACAGAAGAAGTTATGATGGAATGGGTGGCCCTAAATATGAATGCGACTTCAATTTTGGCACGGTAGCACAAATGACTTTAGTTAAACGTGAGAGAAGGCGTAAGAATAATTATTATCACAAAATAGATGGAAAGGAGCAAGAATAGAGGAGAGGATGAAAATTGGCCCGATTTGACACCTTTTAAAAATATTTTCTACTAAACAATTTAATATGAAAAGAGCGACTCAAAATCTCCCTGGGTCATAAACTCTCTCCCGGTCACGCGGGTTACCCTTATTATACCCTATCGAAGGGAGTGAGAATAAATGAATGGGGGTGAAAATAACAAAGGATCGGTGTGGTTGAAAATGCGATACATAGAAGAAGTTATGATGGAATGTGTGGCCTTAAATATGAATGGAACTTCGATTTTGGCATGGTAGCTCAAATTACTTTAATCATACGTGAGAGCAGACGTAATAATAATTATTATCATAAAACTGATGGAAAGGAGTAAGAATAGAGAAGAAGATGGAAATAGGCCCGATTTGACACATTTTAAAAATATTTTCTACTGAGAAATCTAGGATGAATAGAGCGACTCAAAACCTCACTGGGCCATAAACTCTCTCACGGTCAAGTGAGTTACCTTTATTATACCCTATCGAAGGGACTGAGAATAATTGAATGGGGGTGAAAATAACAAAGGATCGACGGGATTGAAAATACTATACACAGAGAAGTTATGATAGAATGGGTGGCCCTAAATATGAATGCGACTTTAATTTTGGCACGGTAGCATAAATGACTTTAATAATACGTGAGAGAAGACGTAAGAATAATTATTATCATAAAACTAATGAAAATCAGCAAGAATAGAGGAGAGGATGGAAATAGGCCCGATTTGACATATTTTAAAAATATTTTCTAATAAAGAATTTATGATGAATAAAGTGACTCAAAACCTCACTGGGTCATAAACTCTATCACGGACACGCGGGTTACACTTATTATACCCTATCAAAGGGAGCGAGAATAAATGAAGGGGGTGAAAATAACAAAGGATCGGCGTGGTTGAAAATACTATACACAGAAGAAGTTATGATGGAATGGGTGGTCCTAAATATGAATGCGACTTCAATTTTGGCACGGTAGCACAAATGACTTTAATCATACGTGAGAGAAGACATAAGAATAATTATTATCATAAAACAGATGGAAATGAGCAAGAATAGAGGAGAGGATGGAAATAGGCCCGATTTGACACATTTTAAAAATATTTTCTATTAAAAAATTTATGATGTATAGAGCGACTCAAAACCTCCCTCGGTCATAAACTCTCTCATAGTCACACGGGTTACCCTTATTATACCCTATGGAAGGGAGTTAGAATAAATGAAGGGGGGTGAAAATAACAAAGGATCGGCGGGGTTGAAAATACTATACACAGAATAAGTTATGATGGAATGGGTGGCCTTAAATACGAATGGGACATCAATTTTGGCACGGTAGCACAAATGACTTTAATCATACGTGAGAGAAGGCGTAAGAATAATTATTATCACCAAACTGATAGAAAGGAACAAGAATAGCCGAGAGGATAGAAATAGGCCCAATTTGACACATTTTAAAAATATTTTCTATTGAATAATTTATGATAAATAGAGTGACTCAAAATCTCACTGCCTCATAAACTCTCTCACGGTCATGCGGGTTACCCTTATTATACCATAACAAAGGGAGTGAGAATAAATGAATGGGGTGAAAATAACAAAGGATCGGCGGGGTTGAAAATATTATACACAGAAGAAGTTATGATGGAATGGGTGGCCTTAAATATGAATGCAACTTCAATTTTGGCACGGTAGCACAAATGACTTTAGTCATACGTGAGAGAAGGCGTAAGAATAATTACTATCACAAAACAGATGGAAATGAGCAAGAATAGAGGAGAGGATGAAAATAGGCCCGATTTGACACCTTTTAAAAATATTTTCTACTAAACAATTTATGATAAAAAGAGCGACTCAAAATCTCCCTGGGTCATAAACTTTCTCATGGTCACGCTGGTTACCCTTATTATACCCTATCGAAGGGAGTGAGAATAAATGAATGGAGGTGAAAATAACAAAGGATCGGTGGGGTTGAAAATACGATACACAGAAGAAGTTATGATGGAATGGGTGGCCTTAACTATGAATGGGACTTCAATTTTGGCATGGTAGCACAAATAACTTTAATCATACGTGAGAGAAGGCATAAGAATAATTATTATCATAAAACTGATGGAAAGGAGTAAGAATAGAGGAGAAGATGGAAATAGGCCCGATTTGACACATTTTAAAAATATTTTCTACTGAAAAATCTAGGATGAATAGAGCGACTGAAAATCTCACTGGGTCATAAACTCTCTCACGGTCAAGCGGGTTACCCTTATTATACTCTCTCGAAGGGACTGAGAATAAATGAATGGGGGTGAAAATAACAAAGGATCGACGGGATTGAAAATACTATACACAGAAGAAGTTGTGATAGAATGGGTGGCCCTAAATATGAATGTGACTTCAATTTTGGCACGGTAGCATAAATGACTTTAATCATACGTGAGAGAAGACGTAAGAATAATTATTATCATAAAACTAATTAAAATCAGCAAGAATAGAGAAGAGGATGGAAATAGGCCCGATTTGACATATTTTAAAAATATTTTCGATTAAAGAATTTATGATGAATAAAGCGACTCAAAATCTCACTTGGTCATAAAATCTATCATGGTCACGCGGGTTACCCTTATTATACCCTATCAAAGGGAGTGAGAATAAATGAAGGGGGTGAAAATAACAAAGGATCGATGGGGTTGAAAATACTATACACAGAAGAAGTTATGATAGAATGGGTGGCCCTAAATATGAATGTGACTTCAATTTTGGCACGGTAGCATAAATGACTTTAATCATACGTGAGAGAAGACATAAGAATAATTATTATCATAAAACTGATGAAAATGAGCAAGAATAGAGGAGAGGATGGAAATAGGGCCGATTTGACACATTTTAAAAATATTTTGTATTAAAAAATTTATGATGTATAGAGCGACTCAAAATCTCCCTCGATCATAAACTCTCTCATGGTCACGCGGGTTACACTTATTATACCCCATGGAAGGGAGTGAGAATAAATGAAGGGGGTTAAAATAACAAAGGATCGGCGGGGTTGAAAATACTATACACAGAAGAAGTTATGATGGAATGGGTGGCCCTAAATATGAATGGGACATCAATTTTGGCATAGTAGCACAAATGACTTTAATCATACATGAGAGAAGGCATAAGAATAATTATTATCGCAAAACTGATAGAAAGGAACAAGAATAGAGGAGAGGATAAAATAGGCCCAATTTGACACATTTTAAAAATATTTTCTATTGAAGAATTTATGATAAATAGAGTGACTTAAAGCCTCACTGGGTCATAAACTCTCCCACGGTCATGCGGGTTACCCTTATTATACCATATCAATGGGAGTGAGAATAAATGAAGGATGTGAAAATAACAAAGGATCGGCGGGGTAGAAAATACTATACACAGAAGAAGTTATGATGGAATGTGTAGCGACCCAAATTTCGGATACCAGATGTACCCGGTAGAAACTACCGAATACACGTGATACCACTTGGAAACCACGAGGCCTCCCAAGCGCGGGACAGCGCCGAAGGGAAATAGGAGTGTGTGGAATACATTGAAGCCACAGATATAACCGTTTCAATTTAACAATTATAACCCAGAGTCGGTCCAAAGCTAAAGACAACAAGTCTAGCATAGTACAGTCGACAGAAATAAAGACGTACCCGAAAGTCGGGGGATGCCCGACGTAGGTACCAGCTGGCAGCAACGACACGCACACCAGGAACCATGAACAAAGACGACACCCACCTGAAAAGTAGGGGTGAGTATCCAAGCAAAGGCTCAGTAGGGGTCACGCGAATCCCCACTGAAAAGAACACAGAAACACGGAAGCAACAGAAACAGCATGCGTAGCAAAGCAGAAAAAGCTGCACTACAAAGCTGTAAACAGAACAGCGACAGCAGGAGTAGGGATCAGGCAAAGAGCAAGGGGAGCTCAACAACAAAGAAGAGCGAGGCCGTAAAACACGGAACACGGCCACCGAGAAGAACTCGGCACCCTAAGCTACTCCAAACAGCAACAGACAGTCAACCACAAACTCACACAGTAGGGTAACCCAGTCCGTCAACCAAAACAAAGGCGAAGGCAGACGCCAACGCCAAAAACACCGAGAAACACGACAGGAAACGTCGGGCACACAGCCCCACGCATGACTAGAACGTCATGCAAACGACTAAACACTGACCTCGAGTACAGCCATGAGAGGCAACTCGCAAAGGTCAGAACACGCAAGAAAATGCCGAGAGTCACAGGCCAAGTGACAGGAGCACCCTCCTCCCAGAAGAACAGCCAGATGCGTCCACTGACGTCTTACACTGCGCCACAAGTGTCATGTCTACTCAAGGACTAGACACACCAAGAACCAGGTCCGAGGAACAACAGTTTCAAGGAAACACGGTACCACAGCACAAGACTACAGCACCAACTGTGAGTGACTAGTCAGGGCCACGCCCGTCGGCACAAGTCCCCAGTCCCTGACCACGTGTGCACACACTGACCCGTACCTAGGCCAGGCCTCTAGCTAGTATTCCCCTCGGTAGGACGCTACCGTTGGCCGGGGCCCACGGAACTAGCTTAAGAACCGTACGTACCAAATGCAACGGGAAACACCCTCCACCACTCCCGGTCGGTCGGCACTCGAAGGCCGAGGGCTACATGATGCGGGACGGATGACCGACTCAGGCTAAGACGTACGACCGACTCGTTGTGCGGCCAGCACTAGCACACTAAGGCAAGCCGGGCGACTGACCACCGTGGTATTCTCTGGGTGGAGACGTCTCTCAACAGAGACTCTCTTGAGCCCGACGATCATCTCTTGCGAGGGAAACGTGGGGATCGCGGCGATTAAGAAACCACCGTCGCCTAGGGTGCTAATCCGCGCTCGGTGCTCGATTGGAGCTACGGAACGGGCACTCACAACTCACAATCGCGGTGAAATTTGGAACTAGCTAACGGCCCTAATCTCACAAACGCAGCAATATAGAAAGCATACTAAACAGCAAATGTAAGGATCGGAACGAGCACGTACCTCCACGCCTAGGCGTGGGGAAGACTCCCGGCCGATTTCCGAACAACCCCGATATACAAATGCAATAAGATTACACTTTCAGAAATATATGCCCACTCCACGCAGGGAGGTATAGGGCTACAAATGCCAATTTTGGGGTTGCTGGAACCCGGGTTGACGGGCCACACTCGCAGGAGGCGAGGAACGCGTGCCGGAGCCGCTCGGGTACGCCGACGGAAAACTGATCCGGTTCTGCCCGCGCTGGTCACCCTGCGCAGCGAGCTTGCGGAGGTTGGTACGACCAGATCCGATGCCCGATCGGAGCGCCGTTTGTTGGAGAATGTCGGCGACTGGATGTAGTATCTTCACTCCGAAGGGCGTGATCAGATGCTTTCAGATCTGGGCGCAGCGATGACACTTCTCAGGTTCTGGTTTTGTGCTCACAGAACTGCACAGCGACACGGTAAAAATATGAAATAATGGTTGCCGATGTCGGATCGGGGCGCTCTTTGTGGGAGAACGTCGGCGACGCCCTGAGGAAGAAATACTCTGAAGACCTCTCACACGGATCTTGGCCGGATGAAGGTGGGGCAGGCTCTGAAAGTCGACTCAGATCTCAGCCGGACCTGCTCAGACCAGCCCGCGTGATCCCACGAGATCTGTCGTCACGATCAGCACCGGTCACGGATCGAGGCGAAACCAGTGGCAACGCGAAGAGGACTTGAAATACTACGATTTATCTTTAGAAACAAACTTCTGATGGTGTCGGGGTTGGGCTCCAGGAATTAAAACACAGACATCTTCAATTCTGGCAGCATTCAGGAACGATCTGCGTGCCTCCACGAGAAAAATCGCCACCGTTGCTCACGAACTAGGATCGACACGAAACCAAAGCTGAATCTTTCTAACTCGTAGTAGTATCAAGGATAAATCAGGTGAAGCCAGAAGATAAGAGGAAGAGGGGGGTAGATGGTCGAGTCTCACGACCTGAATACTGTCCAGTCACAGGACAGGGTTGGGAGTCACACCCAAGGAAGAAGAAGTGAATCACTCACTTAATGCAATTTCTCACAAAATCTTTTCATTCTATTAAGCATAAACACTATACATGCCCTTATATAGAGTTTAGCAAGGGGGAGGGGCTGAATGGTTCGAAGGAACCAAGGGGAGGGGGAGAGGGGTGCGCCCCCTTGACATTGATGGGAGAGAGGGGGGGAACAAGGTGACATAAACTCACCTAACTTTGAAATTCTAGTAAAAGGGGGGTAGGTGGCAGCCATTTCCCCTTGACCAGCAGCCATTCTAATGTCCCATGTGGTAAATGGAGAATGGAAGAAAAGAAAACAAAATTTCTAGCCTAATACAACAAAAGAGGGGGCGCCCCCCTTCTTGGGCCTTGAATGGGCCAAGTTTGGCCTTGGTCTTCCTTAAGCCTATTAAGCCAATATGGAACCAATATGGCTTAAGGCCATTCTAATCTAGATAGCCCAAGAATGAAGGAAGCCCAATTGGGCCTTTCATGGCTAATGGATCCATCATAATGGTCCAAGGCCATTCCTTCTTAAGACATCCTAAGGGGCTTTAACCAAAATGGCCATTTAAGGGCCTTACAAGCAGCCCAATATGAAAACACAACTATAATGACCATTATAAGACCATTACAAGCCCAATTGTCATGCCAAATGTATCCAAATTGAAGCCAAATTATCCCCATTTGAACTGGAAGCCGATGTAGTCCAATTGGTGCTCCGCGTGTGGTACCGTCGGTTCGCCGACGTGTCACGTGATCGCCCTGGTGCCCGCACCAATTCTCCCCGAGTGGGAGGAACTCGACCCCGTTGAGTAAGGGTCCCGAAGCTTGCGCTCTCCGCATGTGATCAAGGTGTTGGTCATCGTGGGGCATCCTCGCCAACGCACTAGGACGTGTGGGTATGCGCCATTCCTTGTGGTGATCACCTGCTCATCCAGTATACAATCTATATGCATGCGTTGAGGCTGGAAGAGGTGGACTCTCGGGTGAGGGTCACTCCAAATAGAAAGATAAAGCTCGAAACTCACTAGGGATCACCGCGGATTCCAATAGGCTACCAGAGGAAACATGGAACGTCGAATTGACACCATTGTCGTTCGGTAGTTCAATATCGTACGCTTTCGGACCCACTTGTTTCTTAACCCGGAAAGGGTGGGGATCGTGGACTTAGAGTGGCTTTCGGTCTCCGGGCGGAAACCTGTCAGGTATGACCCTGATCTAGATGTACTCTCCCTTTGAATCCACGGATATGTAGCATGCATCGGCTAACTCCTTATGCGTGCATGGCTGGCCTTTTATTGACACGACTTAATGCAAACCATATGCATGAAAGAAAACAAACCGTAGAAACAAACACACACATGACCTTAGACAAACCTATGGTTATGCAGACTATGCATATGCAATGGTGGACCAGGACACCCGAACATGTGCCCCGTATACACTAGTGGCAACCGGTGGTTGGCGGAAAGTGGGACTCCTAGACATCCTACTTTGTCCCTAGCATGCGGCTGCCCATTGGATTTGGGAGACTTGGGAGGGCTAGGAGGGCCGGATGTAGGTGTATCGGGCTTGGTGGGCGTAGGTGGCCCGGCCCGTGGGAAAGGGATGTGAAAGTGGACTTCCTCAAAGAGGTGGAGTGGAGGTTGTGGGCCAAAGGGCCCATGAAGAAAGGGATCGAAGGGATCAAAGAATGTGTGGCCCCTCGATATGGATTCCCTCATCTCAAGGTCCCATGTGTGGAATTCTAGAAGGTGTTGATGGTCACCTTCATCCATCGACGTAGATGGGACTGTGTATAGCAGATAGGGCTCCTCCCTCGGGATAAAAGGAGTGAAGTCAGGCTCGGCCGGTAAGGGGAGGAGTAAAAGAACCTCCATGGTGATATGGCACACAGTGTACACGGAGGTGATAGACCCTAAGGATGGATGTGTGAAGCTACGACCTATAGGTTGGTCAAAGCCTGGAGCCAACAAGTGCATAAAAGTTAGTTGCCGGTCTAACCCTTTAAGAAGGTCATCCAATGTATCCACACGGTGACTAGACCGGAAAGTGGTGTGAAATGAATGGATTGGCACCAGAGGTAGGATAGGGTCCATAGATGGGAGGGGAGATGGGACCAAACCTATCTTAAGCCAGCTAAAGAGTGGCTCGGCTATGAGTAGCTTTCCCGTTAGAAACACGGGTAGCTCTGGCTGAGAAGGCTCCAAATAAAGATCGGAGAGTGAGGCTTCTCCAACCCTTTTGTCCCCTAGAGCTCGAGATGTCCGAGTGGGACACTGTCCTGCAAAGTGGCCGAATCCCAGGCAGCGATAACACTGCTGTCGTGAACCACTACGCTCCTTGAGAAGTGCGTCCTTACCCTTATCCTCCTGACGGACAGGGGGTATAGGCAAAGGGGCTCTCGTGGGTGGGGAACGAGGATCCACTATGATGGGGAGGGGACCGTGGGATGGAACCATAGATGGCACCGGATTGGGACTACCGGCTGTTACCTCCTTAGGTTCGTGTTTGGTTCCTCCCTGGCTAGGAGGTAGGCAAGGGGGAAGCAGGGACTCGATATAAGCACACTTCCTATCCACTTTATCCAAAATGAGTTGGAAGAGTTCGGCAATGGTGGGGTTTGGAGTAGGAGTAATGTGGTGGACTCTCCCATATGAACTCGGCTTAGTCGTGGACCTAGGCTCTTCTACATGCGCGGCGCGTTGCCTCCGATTATGGCCCACTTGGGTGGATGTGATTGGGTGGGGTCGGTTGGAGGTGACCGGGCCGGGTAGGTAGACCTTCCTAAGTTCGTCCTTCATCTCATGCCACGACTCGATGGGCCTTTGCCTCCTAACCTCTCTCATGCGCTCAATGCTCTCCCATTTCCAGGCGGCTTTGTGGACAAGCCTCTCTCGGGCAAAACTAACTTGCATGGCATCGGACATGGTGTAACATTCAAAATATTTGTCCATCGCGGCCTCCCAATTGAGGTAGTCGCCCGGATCATTAGAGCCATAAAAATCAGAGGCTTCGGGCCTACGGAAGGGGAGAGGATGGTTGCCAAGCCCATGGGTGGACCAACGGCCATATTGCCCGGGTGATGGGGATTCCATGTGAATTTGGCGGAACTACATGCTAGACATGACTATGTGGGAATGCACTAACTAGGAACCTAGACTTAACCCACTATTCGGTACGCGGCAGAGCTAAGCGATCCGAAGATCACTCGCGCAAGTGTGCGGCCTTCCCGATGGGCGTAGCCTAACGTTCGTGTCGCACCTTTTGATATACCGAGTAGAGGAATACAAATGCAACCTTGGACTTAAATGACCCTAGACTTGAACGACGCTCTGATACCAATTTGATGCGGGACGGATGACCGACTCGGGCTAAGACGTACGACCGACTCATTATGCGGCCAGCACTAGCACACTAAGGCAAGCCGGGTGGCTGACCACCGTGATATTCTCCGGGTGGAGACGTCTCTCAACAGCGACTCTCTTGAGCCCGACGATCGTCCCTTGCGAGGGAAACGTGGGGATCGCGGCGATTAAGAAACCACCGTCGCCTAGGGTGCTAATCCGCGCTCGGTGCTCGATTGGAGCTACGGAACGGGCACTCACAACTCACAATCGCGGTGAAATTTGGAACTAGCTAACGGCCCTAATCTCACAAACGCAGCAATATAGAAAGCATACTAAACAGCAAATGTAAGGATCGGAACGAGCACGTACCTCCACGCCTAGGCGTGGGGAAGACTCCCGGCCGATTTCCGAACAACCCCGATATACAAATGCAATAAGATTACACTTTCAGAAATATATGCCCACTCCACGCAGGGAGGTATAGGGCTACAAATGCCAATTTTGGGGTTGCTGGAACCCGGGTTGACGGGCCACACTCGCAGGAGGCGAGGAACGCGTGCCGGAGCCGCTCGGGTACGCCGACGGAAAACTGATCCGGTTCTGCCCGCGCTGGTCACCCTGCGCAGCGAGCTTGCAGAGGTTGGTACGACCAGATCCGATGCCCGATCGGAGCGCCGTTTGTTGGAGAATGTCGGCGACTGGATGTAGTATCTTCACTCCGAAGGGCGTGATCAGATGCTTTCAGATCTTGGCGCAGCGACGACACTTCTCAGGTTCTGGTTTTGTGCTCACAGAACTGCACAGCGACACAGTAAAAATATGAAATAATGGTTGCTTATGTCGGATCAGGACGATCTTTATGGGAGAACGTCGGCGACGCCCTGAGGAAGAAATACTCTGAAGACCTCTCACACGGATCTTGGCCGGATGAAGGTGGGGCAGGCTCTGAAAGTAGACTCAGATCTCAGCCGGACCTGCTCAGACCAGCCCGCGTGATCCCACGAGATCTGTCGTCACGATCAGCACCGGTCACGGATCGAGGCGAAACTAGCGGCAACACGAAGAGGACTTGAAATACTACGATTTCTCTTTAGAAACGAACTTCTGATAGCATCGGAGTTGGGCTCTAGGAATTAAAACACAGACATCTTCAATTTTAGGCAGCATTCAGGAACCGATCTGTGTGCCTCCACGAGAAAAATCGCCACCGTTGCTCACGAACTCGGATCGATACGAAACCAAAGCTGAATCCTTGCTAACTCGTAGTATATCAAGAATAAATCAGGTGAAGCTAGAAGATAAGAGGAAGAGGGGGGTAGATGGTCGAGTCTCACGACCTGAATACTGTCCAGTCACAGGACAAGGTTGGGAGTCACACCCAAGGAAGAAGAAGTGAATCACTCACTTAATGCAATTTCTCACAAAATCTTTTCATTCTATTAAGCATAAACACTATACATGCCCTTATATAGAGTTTAGCAAGGGGGAGGGGCTGAATGGTTCGAAGGAACCAAGGGGAGGGGGAGAGGGGTGCGCCCCCTTGACATTGATGGGAGAGAGGGGGGGAACAAGGTGACATAAACTCACCTAACTTTGAAATTCTAGTAAAAGGGGGGTAGGTGGCAGCCATTTCCCCTTGACCAGCAGCCATTCTAATGTCCCATGTGGTAAATGGAGAATGGAAGAAAAGAAAACAAAATTTCTAGCCTAATACAACAAAAGAGGGGGCGCCCCCCTTCTTGGGCCTTGAATGGGCCAAGTTTGGCCTTGGTCTTCCTTAAGCCTATTAAGCCAATATGGAACCAATATGGCTTAAGGCCATTCTAATCTAGATAGCCCAAGAATGAAGGAAGCCCAATTGGGCCTTTCATGGCTAATGGATCCATCATAATGGTCCAA
Source organism: Amorphophallus konjac (assembly GCA_022559845.1). Taxonomy (NCBI): domain Eukaryota; kingdom Viridiplantae; phylum Streptophyta; class Magnoliopsida; order Alismatales; family Araceae; genus Amorphophallus; species Amorphophallus konjac. Next base: position 168,353 of record JAHNEJ010003008.1, read on the forward strand.
GGCCATTCCTTCTTAAGACATCCTAAGGGGCTTTAACCAAAATGGCCATTTAAGGGCCTTACAAGCAGCCCAATATGAAAACACAACTATAATGACCATTACAAGACCATTACAAGCCCAATTGTCATGCCAAATGTATCCAAATTGAAGCCAAATTATCCCCATTTGAACTGGAAGCCGATGTAGTCCAATTGGTGCTCCGCATGTGGTACCGTCGGTTCGCCGACGTGTCACATGATCGCCCTGGTGCCCGCACCACTACAACTAGGGGAGGCTCACAAGGCACACACTCTGAAACACATGCGCTACACCACAGACAATCCAGAAAAGCCCTGTCTCGTGCACAACAGGGCACCAAGGTAGTCAAAGAACCGTCAACAGACTCAGGACCAGGTAACTAGACCTACAACGTAACGATCCCTGAGTCGGACGACTCCAAGGCAAGATCGTCACAACCAGCGGAACAAGCCACCAATCGGTCTAATCCTAAGCCAGAGAAACCACGCTCCGCAGAAAACAACACATGGAGACCTGAGGGAAAACCAAAACTCCCTCAGACATAATTGGACACGTAAACCGAGGTAAGGTAATACCTCGAGGCATCCAGAACCAATGTCTCGGACTGGACAGAACCGCCAAGACACCCACACATAAGGTCGCCTGTCAACCACTGGGTCACCCCGGGTTGATCGAAACCAGACCCAAAACACAAGCAAAGATAGGACATAAAATCCTACCTCAAGCAAGAAGACTCCTGGCTACCTTACAACGTAGTCTTTGCCCTCATAGGACGTCAGGAGACATCCAGGGGACAACGGGCAGACCACAAGGCCAAGCCAAGACAAGCAGAAACCGAAATCACGGAAAATCGGAGCACAAGGCATGTAACGCGCCACCCCTAGACCGCTACAAGTATATAACGGTCTAGACCAGGGCCGTTACACACCAAGTGACGGTCGAGAGAACAGCCGTCACACACACCACCCTAACCAACTCTAAAACGTAGAAAATAGCATGTAACGGCCAGCACAGGCGCGTTACACACACCTGACGCGCCAGATCGGGGCCGTCAGGTCCAACACAACCCCAAATCAAACAAAGCTCGAACGATGTAACGCGCTAGGCCAAGCGCGCTACACACGCCTAACGCACGGGAGCAGGCGCGTTACACTGCCCTGACGCACCCCACCTGGGCCGTCAGGGCCAGCATACCACGAACGAACCAACAGGTTCAAAACAAAGGCCAGGGGCATGTAACGGTCCACACTGGACGCGTTACATCCAAATGACGCACGAGGCACGACCGTTACACCATAGGAACAGCACAACACCCAGCACTCAGCCAAACAACATGTAACAGCCTACACTAGGCGCGTTACAACGCTGTGACGCACTGGGACACGACTGTAACGACCCGAGAATCTGATTACCGGGAAGGCCCGATAACCCGAGACTCGCACCGCCACCCACGAGCCCGAAGACTCGGAAGGGTTAAAAGGATGGTGTGGAGACTACACAAGTATCACAAATAATTACAGAAATTAAACAGTTATAATATTAAGCAGGAAATAAATTAACATTTTACGTGGTCCACCATAGAAATTAATAACAATAACAATAGTCCACGACTAGTACAGAGACAAGGAAGAAAAGTACAATTACACGGGCATACCCCGGCTCTGACCTCTGGCACTACCTCTGGGCACCCGCACCACGCTGCACCCCAGACGTGCTCCCCTGGGGCGGCGCCTCACCTGAAACACGGTGAAAACACGTAGGGAATGAGTCTCGGAACAAGACTCAGTAGGGATCACTCGAACCCTACCTCGTAAAACGGGAAACCACTACACTAGCGGTAGGAAAGTACCTCGGAAAGGAAAGCCCTGTACTCTATAGAACTAGACCCTACGGCACGCAAATCGACACACGTGCCACGGTACGAGAAGACCGAAACTCAACGGTCGAACCGCCAAAATCCGAAGGTCAGAAACACATGACTGACAGTCTGTCACTCCGTACTCGACAGGAGTACCACCCACTAGAAGCACAGCCGGTAGCGTCCCCTGACGTCTGACACCGCACCGCAGGTGAGCCGCCTGACGTGGTAGGTCCTACCTGAGGCGCAAACACCGTACAAGTAACCACAAACAAGTAACTAGCTGGGGTCACGCCCGTCGACGTGGGTCCAACCGCCCCCAACCACGTGTGCACACACAGACCTTGCGTCACTAGGTCTGGTCCTCTGACCGGTTTTCCCCCGTAGCCGGACTCTGGCTACCGACGAGGGGCCTACGGTAACCGGTCCACAAACCGTCTCGAAAGGTGGGTGCCCGTACACCACTCCCAGGTGAGACCAGCACCTCGTACTGGTGGGCTACGACTAGTGGAGGGTCACAAAGGAGTAGACTCTCGAGTCAGCGGAAAACAACGTCCGAATCTGACAACGTGTGGGAATCGCCCCACGCACCAGCCCCGTCGCACGGTGGCCACAGTCGGAGTAAAAACGGGGTTGCCACCCTTATGGGGCAACCAGGCATGTGACGGTCCACCCTAGGGCCGTCACAAGCAAGTAACGGTCTAGGCGAGACCGTTACATGCGCCTAACGGTTCAACACAGACCGTCACGCGGTCAGAGTGGAAAGGGATGTAACGGCCTGGTCCAGGCGCGTTACACGAATGTAACGCGCTTGGCCCCATGCGTTACACACCCCCACGCTCCCAAAGCCACAAGGGATGTAACGGCCCAGCCCCGACGCGTCACACGCATGTAACGCGCTTGGCCCAGTGCGTTACATGGCCTGACCCCCAACGGTCACAAACCAACGGTCGAAAGCCCCTGACGGCCCTACCCAAGTGCGTCATAGGCAAATGGCGGTCTATCGTGAGGCCGTTACAGCCCCCGACCCCCAAAAACACTACTCAGGAATGTGACGCACCCCTCTAGGGGCGTCACAAGCATGTGACGGTCACTGGAGTGACTGTTACACACTCCCGAGCACGCTACGGCGGGAAAACCCCAAAAACTTCGACCACGCCCCCGTGCCTCCACCGGAGAGGGGGAAAACAAAGGGGAAGACCCCTGGGGACCCCTAGCGTGCTTCTAAGCCACCAAAATATGAAATCATGCATCAAATCCATAGATCGGGCGAGCTCTCCCCAAATCATGGAAAAACCCCCAAAAGCTCAAACACGCCCCTCTCGGCCTCCCCGCGGCCTACAAACCATGAAAATGAACGGCAAGAGGCTAAGGAACGTCACCCTACCTCAATGGAGCGAATGCTCCACCGGATCGCCCACAAACCACAAAGAACGCCTTTGGAAACCTCGCCTCCTCATGCTCCCCACGCTCGCCGCACGCCCCCACGATCGCCTCACCGCCGTCCACGTCGCCGCGTCGTCGCCCCGCCGCTGTCAGCAGCTGGAGAGGAGCTAGCCGCGCTCGAACGGGAGGAAGAGAGGGAGAGAGGGAGGGTCACGGTTGGGGAAGGAAGGAGGAAGAAGAAGAAGAAGAAAGAGAAGGAAGAAAAGAAAAAAGAAAAGAAATGGGATTATATAGGAAAATCTGATTTTTCAAAAAAATATCAGAAAATAGAAAAATACATTTCCAGAATCCTCGGAACGCACCGATCGCAACGGTACCACTCGTGCCTGGGGGAACCGCCCGGTTCTCCCGCAGCGAACTTCTGAAGAAAAAGCCGAAACACACACCAGGAATCAGAAAACACACACGGAAAAGTCGCGGAACGCCTCCGGGCCTCCGAAACAAATCCGGATCGCGCCGATCCGAACACGAAAGATGTCCGAAACGAAATTTTGGACACAACAGAGTCAGACGCTCTGAAAACTAGATCCGGGACCCACGAAGAAGGATCCGAAAGGTCCGGGATATTACAGCCCTCCCCCCTTAAGAAATTTCATCCTCGAAATTGAGAACAACCAAAGGGGAAAGAAGAGGAAGACTCACTCAAACAGGTACGGGAACTGCGGACGCATCTCATCCTCACGTTCCCACGAAGCCTCACCACCAGAGTGTCGTTGCCACACGACCTTTACCAAGGGAATAACCTTATTCCGCAGGCGCTGCTCTCGCTTATCCTCCACGCGGATCAGAAACTCTGGGAGAGAAAGATCTGGAGTCACCTCAGGCCAAACAGAAAACTCGAGCACATGAGAGTCATCGGGCATATACTTCCGTAACATCGAGACGTGGAACACGTCATGCACCGACGCCAACTCAGGAGGTAACTGCAACCGGTAAGCAACCTCACCGATGCGCTCTACAATCGCGAAAGGACCAATATAGCGGGGACTCAGCTTCCCACGCCGTCCAAACCGCATCACCCCCTTCATCGGAGAAACTCTCAAGAACACATGATCGCCCACGGCGAACTCGAGAGGCTGCCGCCTACGGTCAGCATAACTCTTCTGCCGACTCTGGGCCGCCAACATGTTCTGACGAACCAGGTGCACAACATCCACACATTGCTGCACCAATTCCGGTCCTGTCAAAACACGCTCACCCACCTCAAACCAATCAAGTGGAGTCCGACAAGGACGCCCGTACAAAGCCTCATAGGGAGCCATGCCGATGCTCGAATGAAAGCTGTTGTTATAGGCAAACTCTACCAACGGTAGGTGATGAATCCAACTCCCCTGCCACTCCAGGCAGCAGGATCTCAGCATGTCCTCCAAGGTCTGAATGGTCCTCTCAGACTGACCATCTGACTGAGGATGATACGCCGAGCTAAATGCCAACTCCGTGCCAAGAGCTCGCTGGAAACTCCTCCAGAATCTAGAAGTGAAGCGCGGATCCCGATCAGACACGATCGAAATGGGAACCCCATGTAACGGCACGATCCGCTCCACATAAAGACGAGCCAACTTAGACACGCTCCAGCTGACCTTGACCGGTAACAACCGAGTCACCTTCGTCAGCCGATCCACCAGCAACCAAATACTATCCTGCCCACTCGGGGTCCTCGGCAATCCCACCACGAAGTCCGTGGTCACATGGTCCCACTTCCAAGCAGGAACATCCAAGGGCTGGAGAGTACCTCCTGGTTGCTGATGCTCTGCCTTCACCTGCTGACAGATCAGGCACCTGGCCACAAACTCTGCGACATCTCTCTTCATGCCAGGCCACCAGAACTGCCTTCGCAAGTTCTGATACATCTTCGTCGCACCCGGGTGCACAGTGTACCTGCTCCCATGAGCCTCGCATAACACCGCACAACGAACCTGCTCCTCGGCTGGGACGTACAGCCTGCCACGAAACCTCGCAGCACCGTCCTCGCCAAGCTCCACATCAACCATAGCCAAAATTCGGGACAACTCAGGGTCCGCATGCTGAGCCTCTGTCACCTGACGACGGATAGCAGGAGTGACAGTCAGACTCGCAAGCACCGCCAACCCTGGCTCCTGGGGAATCTTGAGCCTGAAAGATACTTCGGGCACTTGTTCCCAGAGCCTCCATCTTCTCAACATCAAGGCACTGACTGCAACCTTCCGACTCAAGGCATCGGCGACGACATTCATCCTGTCCGGCTGATAAGACAGGGTGAAGTCATAATCCTTCATGAACTCCATCCAACGCCTTTGTCTGAGGTTCAGATCTCTCTGCGAGAACACATATCTCAAACTCTGATGGTCAGTGAATACCTCGAACTTCTCGCCGTACAGATAATGCCTCCAGATCTTCAGCGCGAAGATCACTGCCGCCAACTCAAGGTCATGGGTAGGGTAGTTCTCCTCGTGGGGCTTTAGCTGTCGAGATGCATAAGCCACCACTCTACCATGCTGCATCAAAACAGCACCCAAGCCGACGCCGGAAACATCTGTACACACCACGAAACCTCCCGATCCAGAAGGCAAAACCAACATCGGAGCCGAGGTGAGCAATCTCTTCAGTTCCCTGAAGCTCTGCTCACACTCCTCGGACCAGACGAAAGGCACATCCTTCCGCGTGAGTCTAGTCATCGGGGTCGCAATGCGAGAAAAATCCTGGATAAATCGGCGATAATAACCCGCAAGCCCCAAGAAACTCCGGATCTCCGTCACCGACCTTGGCCTCGGCCACTGCATCACTGCCTCGACCTTGGCGGGGTCTACGGAAATGCCATCACCAGAAATCACGTGCCCCAGAAAGTGCACGTCGTTGAGCCAAAACTCGCACTTGCTGAGCTTCGCATACAACTGGTGATCTCGCAACGTCTGCAGCACCACACCCAAATGGTACGCATGCTCCTCGGCAGACTGCGAATAAACAAGGATGTCATCCACGAAGATGACCACGAACTGGTCCAAATACGGATGGAACACCCTCTGCATCAAGTCCATGAAGGCTGCAGGGGCATTGGTGAGCCCGAACGGCATCACCAAAAACTCATAATGCCCGTACCTCGTACTGAATGGAGTCTTCTCCACATCGGATTCACGAATCCTCAGCTGATAGTAACCGGATCGCAAATCAATCCGCGAGAACACTCGCACAGACTGAAGTTGGTCGAACAAATCATCAATCCGCGGCAACGGATACTTGTTCTTAATGGTCACTTCATTCAGTTGCCGATAGTCAATGCACAATCGCAGACTACCGTCCTTCTTCTTCACAAACAACACGGGCGCACCCCAAGGGGAAAAACTCGGACGAATATACCCCTTGGCCAACAGTTCCTGCAACTGCGCCCTCAACTCCCTCAACTCAGCGGGGGCCATACGGTAGGGAGCCTTCGCCAAAGATCCCGTACCAGGCACAACCTCGATCACGAAATCGATCTCCCGCTGGGGAGGTAATCCAAGCAACTCCTCGGGAAAAATGACGGGAAACTCGCACACCACCGTAATGTCCTCGACATCCGGCTCCATCCGGTCTGACACAACCACGGACGCGAGAAAACCCTGACAACCAGAATCAAGCAACCGACGGGCTCGAATAGCAGAGATAAGGAATCGAGAAGAGGTGGAACGGATACCTTGAAAATAGAAGGTCCGCTTGCTCGGATGCTGGAAGTAGACCCTCTTCATTCCACAATCCACCACCGCTCCATGAGTCTCGAGCCAATCCATGCCTAGAATCACATCGTAATCCCGAAGCTACAACGCATACAACCTGCCTGGCATACTCCGCCCATCGATCCAAACTGGAACCTGATCGAAGCAATACGGAGTGATCATAAAGTCACCCGAAGGTAACTCCACTGCCAAATCACAGGACAACTGGGTCACCGACTCCTCGACGTTTGACGCGAAATCCTCCGAAATAAACGAATGAGACGTGCCAGAATCAAATAAGACCCGAGCCGCACAACCCAAAGTCTGAACGGTACCTTCCACGAGCTGCGACGCCACTGCCTCTGCCTTGGTCATGTGCGTGATCTGGCCCCGAGCTCTCTGCCTGCCTCCCACGCTAGCTGACCTGGGTAGCGACGGATACTGTCCCTGCTGCTGCTGCTGTCTCTGCTGCTGGGGAACCTGCTGCTGTGGCGGCCTCTGAGGACAGTCACGCGCCATATGCCCTGGCTGGTCACACCGAAAATAGATGATCGGAGCCGTGCACTGCCTACCTGGGTGGGTCCCACCACACTGTGGACAAGGTCCTCGTGATCCACCCACTGATCCCTGACGCTGCAAAGGAATCGGCTGCTGTACACTGCCCGATGAAGCCTGCCCCTGGTCCTTGGACTTCTTCTTGCCGAACCCTCTCTTGAAGAACTTCTTGACCTTCGAGCAGAAGGACGCAGATCCTGTCACCGAAGCTGCCGATGCCGGTACTCCTGAACCACCCGACGCATGTTGGAAGAAACCCTGCTACTAGGTAGTCGACTGCTGGTTGCGACCTGACAAGGACTGCCCCTGGCTGATCGGTCCTCGAGTCCTCTACATATCCATCTCCAGGGAAATCGCAACACGAGACGCTGTCTCTAGATCAGTGGCCCCGTTCGCAATCAAATGGTGCCTCAGCTCCAGCCTCAAACCCTGCACAAACTGCGCGGTCCTCACCCTCTCATGCTCCATGATGTGAGGTGCGTACCGACCCAGCTCGACAAATCGGGCCCTGTACTGCAACACGGACATGTCACCCTACACCAGCTCCAGAAACTCCCGCATCCGCTGCGTGGCAATAACATCTGGACAGTACGTACGCTCGAAAACACCGACAAAGTCATCCCACTCGATCTGCTCAAGTGGACGAAGCTGAAAAGACGTCTTCCACTCGGAAGACCACCACCTCCGAGCCGTACCCTGTAACTGGTTGTAGGCCAACACCACTCTGTCCTCGGCAGCACTCTTCACAGAACTGAACACCCGCTCCATCTCATCAAGCCAATCACGAGCTGCATCAGGGTCTGCCTGGCTGCTGAAGTAAGGTGGATGGAACTGCATGAAGTCCCTCACTGCTCGGCCTGGCCCACCCCTGACTGACGAGCCCTCACCAGCCTCTCCGCCGAACTGCTGAGACATAAGCTGGTACATGCCACGGAAGAAATCCTCGGCCCCCGGAGCTCTCGCAGCATCCGCGGCCTTGGTAGCCCCCCGTGGTGCTCTACTATGCTCCTCCTGGTCCCTCTGGACCCCCTGCTGGATCTCCTGACCTCCAGCCGACTGTCCCTGCTGAGAGCGAGAACTCCTCCTCGGCGCCATAAGCACAAGACAGAAAACACGAAAATGGCAAGGTCAAGAAAAACGCACGATGCCCAATGCCAGCGTCACCTATACATCATCGTTGTGGACTAGTGGACCACTACAATTACCTATGATTCTCATGTAATTCCACAACCGCGTTCTGATACCAGCTGTAACGACCCGAGAATCCGATTACCGGGAAGGCCCGATAACCCGAGACTCGCACCGCCACCCACGAGCCCGAAAACTCGGAAGGGTTAAAAGGATGGTGTGGAGACTACACAAGTATCACAAATAATTGTAGAAATTAAACAGTTATAATATTAAGCAGGAAATAAATTAACATTTTACGTGGTCCACAATAGAAATTAACAACAATAACAATAGTCCACGACTAGTACAGAGACAAGGAAGAAAAGTACAACTACACGGGACATACCCCGGCTCTGACCTCTGGCACTACCTCTGGGCACCCGCACCACGCTGCACCCCAGACGCGCTCCCCTGGGGCGGCGCCTCACCTGAAACACGGTGAAAACACGCAGGGAATGAGTCTCGGAACAAGACTCAGTAGGGATCACTCGAACCCTACCTCGTAAAATGGGAAACCACTACACTAGCGGTAGGAAAGTACCTCGGAAAGGAAAGCCCTGTACTCTATAGAACTAGACCCTACGGCACACAAACCGACACACGTGCCACGGTACGAGAAGACCGAAACTCAACGGTCGAACCGCCAAAATCCGAAGGTCGGAAACACACGACTGACAGTCTGTCACTCCGTACTCGACAGGAGTACCACCCACTAGAAGCACAGCCGGTAGCGTCCCCTAACGTCTGACACCGCGCCGCAGGTGAGCCGCCTGACGTGGTAGGTCCTACCCGAGGCGCAAACACCGTACAAGTAACCACAAACAAGTAACTAGCTGGGGTCACGCCCGTCGACGTGGGTCCAACCGCCCCCAACCACGTGTGCACACACAGACCTTGCATCACTAGATCTGGTCCTCTGACCGGTTTTCCCCCGTAGTCGGACTCTGGCTACCGACGAGGGGCCTACGGTAACCGGTCCACAAACCGTCTCGAAAGGTGGGTGCCCGTACACCACTCCCAGGTGAGACCAGCACCTCGTACTGGTGGGCTACGACTAGTGGAGGGTCACAAAGGAGTAGACTCTCGAGTCAACGGAAAACAACGTCCGAATCTGACAACGTGTGGGAATCGCCCCACGCACCAGCCCCGTCGCACGGTGGCCACAGTCGGAGTAAAAACGGGGTTGCCACCCTTATGAGGCAACCAAGCATGTGACGGTCCACCCTAGGGCCGTCACAAGCAAGTAACGGTCTAGGCGAGACCGTTACATGCGCCTAACGGTTCAACACAGACCGTCACGCGGTCAGAGTGGAAAGGGATGTAACGGCCTGGTCCAGGCGCGTTACACGAATGTAACGCGCTTGGCCCCATGCGTTACACACCCCCACGCTCCCAAAGCCACAAGGGATGTAACGGCTCAGCCCCGACGCGTCACACGCATGTAACGCGCTTGGCCCAGCGCGTTACAAGGCCTGACCCCCAACGGTCACAAACCAACGGTCGAAAGCCCCAGACGGCCCTACCCAAGCGCGTCATAGGCAAATGGCGGTCTATCGTGAGGCCGTTACAGCCCCCGACCCCCAAAAACACTACTCAAGAATGTGACGCACCCCTCTAGGGGCGTCACAAGCTTGTGACGGTCACTGGAGTGACCGTTACACACTCCCGAGCACGCTACGGCGGGAAAACCCTAAAAACTTCGACCACGCCGCCGTGCCTCCACCGGAGAGGGGGAAAACAAAGGGGAAGACCCCTGGGGACCCCTAGCGTGCTTCTAAGCCACCAAAATATGAAATCATGCATCAAATCCATAGATCGGGCGAGCTCTCCCCAAATCATGGAAAAACCCCCAAAAGCTCAAACACGCCCCTCTCGGCCTCCCCGCGGCCTACAAACCACGAAAATGAACGGCAAGAGGCTAAGGAACGTCACCCTACCTCAATGGAGCGAATGCTCCGCCGGATCACCCACAAACCACGAAGAACGCCTTTGGAAACCTCGCCTCCTCATGCTCCCCACGCTCGCCGCACGCCCCCACGATCGCCTCACCGCCGTCCACGTCGCCGCGCCGTCGCCCCGCCGCTGTCAGCAGCCGGAGAGGAGCTAGCCGCGCTCGAACGGGAGGAAGAGATGGAGAGAGGGAGGGTCACGGTTGGGGAAGGAAGGAGGAAGAAGAAGAAGAAGAAAGAGAAGGAAGAAAAGAAAAAAGAAAAGAAATGGGATTATATAGGAAAATCCGATTTTTTGGGAAAATACCGAAAAATAGAAAAATACATTTTCGGAATCCTCGGAACGCACTGATCACAACGGTACCACTCGTGCATGGGGGAACCGCCCGGTTCGCCCGCAGCGAGCTTCCGAAGAAAAAGCCGAAACACACACCGGGAATCGGAAAACACACACGGAAAAGCCGCGGAACGCCTTCGGGCCTCCGAAACAAATCCGGATCGCGCCGATCCGAACACAAAAGATGTCCGAAATGAAATTTCGGACACAACAAAGTCGGACGCTCCGAAAACCAGATCCGGGACCCACGAAGAAGGATCCGAAAGGTCCGGGATATTACAACGACCGTCGCATCAACCGCCTTACACGGTCAACGCCCAGTCAAAGATCGATCAAACGAAATGTAACGGCCCAACCTGGGCGCGTTACAACACTCTGACGCGCCAGGACCAGGCCGTCAGAGGAACCGCCATAGTCAATCCGCAAAACGATAAAAGGCATTACCCCAGACGCGTTACCTGGGTGTGACGCGTCACCCTTGGACCGTCACACAACCAGAAGCCAAGAACTCCAAAACACCAAACAAAGTGACGGTCAGTCGTGAGGCCGTCAGAGACAAGTGACGGTCTCTGAAACGACCGCCACATCCAACACGGCGGGAAAATATGGGAATGGCCATACTGGCCCATTCCACGCCCCATTCACGCCGAAGCGCAACCTAGATGACGATAAACAACACAAGAAGGCTAAAAAGCCCACATGCAAGCTCAAAAACGCAAGATCTAGGCGATTTCCTCAAATCCACCCAAAATGGATCACCGAGGTTCCCGGGCTTCTATCGGCCTCGAATGAACACCAATCAACACGAAATTGGTATGGACGGGATCCTAACATCCCAGCGGTCAATTTAAAACTAACTAAGCCACAAATGGTCGTCGTTTACCGGCTGACCCTAAAAATCTCGAAAATCACGGTTTAGGCAACCCAAGCCCAAACTCGACCGTTTCCTTGCCGAACGACGTGTAATGGCAGGAAAAACGGAGAGGGAGAAGTGAGGATCAGTCACCCTACCTCCACCAAAGAAACCGTGCCCCGAAGGGACTAAATCACGCCGAATACCACTCACTAACCGATTTCACCAACTTTGAATCCACCGTTCGGGATCGCGCAAGAATCGATCTGATCCTCGCCCCATCGCGCACCTTGACAGCCCCCCGACGTCGTCACCTCACCCACGATCGTCTCCGTCTACAGTCGGAGCCGGAAGGGGGAGAGAACGAGAGAGAACGGGAGAGAGAGAGAGGAACGGCGAGAGTGAGGAGAGAGAAGGGGGGGTTAAAAATAAAAGAAATTAGAAAATTTTCTAATTTCTAAAAATCCGAAAATGCGCCGAAAATACAGTAACTCAGAAAAATACGTAAAAATAGTCGAAACGACCGGCTCGAAGAGTACATCGTCGCTGCAGCATCCACGAGCTCGAGAATTGACAAAAAAACTCACCGTAGGGTTCTGTAATTAGTACGTGAGAAAAACCCACACAGCTCGTCAAACTCAACTCGGAAGCCACCAAAGGGAACCGAAACTCAACGAAACCAATCCGAAAGATCCAATGAAGATCCAGCAAGACCTACCAAGGACCCAGGGCTTTACATCCTCCTCTCGTTTAAGAAATTTCGCCCTCGAAATTAAGGACAAATAAAGGAGAAGCAGGGAAGAACAACTCGACAACGCAAATCTCGAGAGACACCGCTTAGAGGAACACTGTCAGACCACAATTATAGGTACACGCTCCATCTTCCAAGACACAAGTCCGCAGCACGAGCAAGGCACCAAAGTGAACACATCTAACACCTTCAAAGCAAGGCAACGTCGTTTACGTCTCACCAAAAAAAGAGACACGACTGCCACAACAACAAACAACCGAGAAACACAACGACAAGCACGGCGAGTATCAGCTTACACAAGGAGACACGGTCCTCTTAGCTGATAGCTCGCAACATCATCGGCTCCAGTGCCACAGGCAACAGGGAACACCCGGCACACAGAACGCCAACGATAATAGCACCACTGGACCACAAACACGATCAAGTCAGTCCTCACTCAGATATTACATCTGATCGAGTCGCAAGCTAACTCTAGGGAAGAAGAGTACAGCAAGCTAACCGACATGACAATGGTCCAAAATAGAGACACAAAAAAAAAATCATAAAGAAATAGCGCCAAAACAACAACGGCAGCACCTGTAGGATTCCGGCTCCGCACAACACACAGGGCCACGGAACAGCACTGCAAGCTGGGTCACATCAAGGCACAAGAACAGTTGGGTACACGACCACGAGGGACAGGTTACGTATCAGACTGCTCACCAAGAGAAGACCCACAACAACGAAAAACAACAACGATCTCAGAGAACGCACCTCAAGGACTACAAACACGCCTCGAGAGCACAACCCCCAAGAAAGAAATGCAGAGTAGAGGGTACTCGATCAGCGAGGAATGCCGACAAATTTCCCAATACTCGCAAAATGTCGATGCCAACACCGGAAAACCACCAACAATGGCATGGCAACAGACGACATCAAGGCACCAGAAGCCAAGACGAAGTCACATCGAGAAAGAATAAACCTCTCGACCAGTGGGTAGCCAACCCACACGCTTCAGCTGCACTCTCGACAACGTGCATAGGCACCAGAACAACCTCGGTAGTCGCACCTCAGCACACACCAGGCGCAATCGCAATCAACAAAGATCGCAAACCACACGCCACAAGTACCGATCCCGCGAACAACCAATCACAAGGAGCCTAAGTGCAACAGGACATGAGCACCAGCTTCAGCACAAGGAAAGCATCAATCGCAGCTTACCTTCACGTCCCGAAAATGATAGATGAGCCTTCACGATATATCGGCCGTTGGACACGGCATGACAAACACGGTGCACAACAGCTCTTAACACCATTGTGGAGTCTAAAGCCAAGCAACCATATAGCAGAGAGCAGATCAGGCTCAAAACAAAGTTGTCCATACTTAAGCAGACACAGGACAAAGGCATCACTAAGACAGTAATTCCAAGGCAAACCTCGAAAAGATTCCACCAAAAGGGACGAGAAGCAGAAAGCTCAACCACAAAAGCTCACCAGGAAGGGAAAAATCCTAGCTTACTTGAGCAACTTCTCCAACACGGAATCTAATTGAGCACTTCAACAGAAGCGAAACACATCAGGAGCTGAACATACTTAAGCCAGGATGACCAAAATAACGTAAGAACGTACATGATCATCAAACCAAGGCCAAAAGGTCAACATCAACCTGAACAATACACGGAGAAAACCTCGAACAACGTATCACAGATTCAAGCCTTACGGCGAACATTGCCAAGTACAACATGATCGAGACAAACACTACGGCGAGAACGAAACACCTCGTCACATCCTGACGAGAGCAAAACCATCTCGCACAGTGCCAGAACAGCACACACAGAAACAAAGCGACAAAAATCACAAATCGAAGCCAGCTGAAGACTGTACTGGACTTTCACGACTCTGGATAATGCATATCTCGGATTCCCATGTACTTCACACGACAATGCCCTGATAGTTCAGAAAAGAACTCCGAACGTCTCAGAACACTGCTCTGATACCACTATGTAGCGACCCAGATTCCGAATACCAGATGTAACAACCCAGAGTTCAGGATACCGATATACCGATAACATCGATACACCGATACCAAGAACTGGAGAAGCCACCCAAGAGGCTGATGAGGCCCCTGAAGGGTTAGTAGGGTTATGTCGAGGGAATGTATAACGAACTGTAATTTAGAACGCGTAGATTATAATTAAGTAATAAAATTAACACAAGTGCGGAAGCAATTCAAAATAACCAGAGTGATATATGTATACTAGTCCAGATAAAAAAGAGTACTAGTCCACAAGGGTACAACTACACGGGGCATACCCTGGCAAAAGTACAACAAAAGCCTCAAAAGACGGCTCGACTAAAGTTGGCAGCTAGACGCGGTCTCCGAAACAGCTCACGAAGCACCGAGAGACGACGGGCGCGGCTCACCTGAAAAGAGAAGGGTGAGTCACAGCCAGACTCAGTAGGGGTCACGCGGATCCCTACCTCACACTAAACAAGCATACATGCATAAATAACGGCAATTAGAGCACGCATTTAAATACAATAACAAGCAATGACATGATTAACTAATCATAAGAAAGCTGTAAACTCTAACTACGCAGGTATAACAGCTAGCACATGCCAATAATAAATAAATGCAAGCGACTGAAACTAAATCTACCAGATAGAATAAGCCGTAACTAATCCAAGCAACAAGGAAGGACAACCACTGGGAGCAGAAACCAGATGCGTCCACTGATGACTTACACTACGTCTCAAGCACTCGCAGTCGGTAAAACGACAAGCTGAGCGCGTAAACAGTACCAACCCAAGTGACCAGTCGGAGTGGCGCCCGTCGGTGTCAGTCCACAGTCTCCGACCACGTGTGCACACACTGACTCCAGCCTGAGCCAGGCCCTCTAGCTAGTTTTCTCCCTTGGTAGGACGCTACCATTGGCTGGGAGCCCACGGAACTAGCTTACAAACCGTGTATGGGAAATACCCGTCCGCTATCCTCAAGCGGGTCGGCACTCAACAGACCTTAGGGCAACAACAGTGGCTCCATTGCATGGAAAGAAAAGCTACTCTATTGGTATGAGAAACATGCCATGGTACAATAAATCAATATAAATATGGCATATATATATATATATGGAATGGCACGCAAAATAAAAAGGCTGGCAAATTATTGAACCCAACAGGCAAGCAGCGGTCGGATGCCCACGCGCTACATGAAGGTAACGGTCGGGGATTGGCGCGTTACACCAAAAATGACGCGTCTGTCTCCATCCGTTACTTCCATCCGAGTTCCAGCTCAAAGGACCCTAAAGAGAACGTAACGGTAGGAGCCCAGCGTGTTACATCGATGCAACGCGTTGGATCACCGCCGTTACATCCACCCGAGGCCAAAAACCAACATGCCGCGGTCAAAAACCCACAGCAGGTGAAACGACGCGCTCGCCCAGGCGCGTCGGACGGAAACGACGGCCGATCGACAGGCCGTCGGGCGCACCGCCTCACCTGTTCAACGCACAAAGCAAGCTGAGTAACGGATGGGAACCCCACCGTTACTCTCCAAATAACGCACCCTCAACGGGCCGTTCTTTGGAAACGATGCGTCCTCTAAGGACCGTCAGGCGTGTGACGGTTCCTGGCAGGACCGTCACACCACCTGGAACACGGGCGGGTACGGTTTGAAAACCGGAGCCCTCCAGGACGATAGAAATCATCGGGTAACGTCGCGAAAACCTGTATCCTGTCAAACCATGCATTCCATACAACAATTTAACAGCTAGATACATCACATGCAAAGCCCATAAAGCATTAAACTCAAGGATTTAGCTAAAACCCCACAAATAGGAAAAATAAACATTATGCATGCTACGGGGCTCTAATCGAAAGAACGAGCTATAGGAAATGATCCTAGCGAGATCAGGATTCCATCCCCCTACCTTTTGCGAGCCGAAACCGACGATATGGCCGCATGCAAGGAGGTACGCTCACCGGGCCTTCAAGCTCCACCTCGCTCCCACGATCACCGAACCACGCCGAAATGGGTACCCACGCGTTCCTCCCGACATGAGGAATCCAATGGCGCCAACCACGCCTCGAACCGACGTCGTCTCGCCCGAATCCCAAGAGAGAGGGGGAGAGGCGATCGGCCTAGAGAGAGAGCGTGAGGGAGAGTGAGATCGACGAGGGAGAGAGAGGGGGTGAGGGTGAGAGATTAAAATAAAAAAATAAAAGTAAAATATATATAATATTATTATTATATATATTAAAATCTTATTAATTTCCAAAAACCCTCAACAACTCCAAATAAATCCGAAAAAATACCAAAAAAATTCCTAAAAATCTAGGAAAATGGCTGGAAATTCCAGAACAAATACAAAAATAAAATCCGTTAAGGATCCATTAAGGCACGGGCCTTACAGTCCCTCCCTCCTAATAAAAATTTCGCCCTCGAAATTTACAACAACGGAAAAAGGAGGAAACTGAGAAAGGACATATACCTCAATGGAATAAGAAAGGAAAAAGCTGACGCATCTCATCTTCGCGTTCCCAAGTGGACTCATTACGAGAGTGACACTGCCAAGCAACTCTTACCAGAGGAATAACCTTATTTCTCAACCGCTGCTCACGACGGTCTTCAATTCTAATAGGGAACTCTGGCACAGACAAATCAGTAGTCACCTCAGGCCAAACTGAATCATCGAGAACATGAGAAGCATCCTGCACATATTTTCTCAACTGAGATACGTGGAACACATCATGAATAGCTTGCATGGTCGCAGGTAGTTGCAGACGATAAGCCACTTGACCAATAGCTTCAACGATCGGAAAAGGGCCAACATACTGCGGACTAAGCTTTCCACGCTTCCCAAACCTGGAAACACCTTTCATCGGAGATATTTTAACAAACACCATATCTCCTGGCTCAAATTGTAGTGGACGTCTGCGCTGATCTGCGTAACTTTTTTGTCGACTCTGAGCCGTCAACAATCTCTGCCTGATCAGACGAACCACATCAGAACACTGCTGCACCATGTCAGGTCCTGTCAACAATCTGTCTCCAACATCGAACCAGTTCAAGGGAGTACGACAAGGAAGACCATACAGTGCTTCATAAGGAGCCATTCCAATACTGGAGTGAAAACTGTTATTATAGGCAAATTCAACAAGTGGCAAATGCTGACTCCATGAACCCTGCCAATCAAGGTAACACAATCTCAGCATGTCCTCTAAAGTCTGAATAGTCCTCTCTGACTGTCCATCTGATTGAGGGTGATACGCTGAACTAAATGCTAACTCAGTGCCCAAAGCTTTCTGGAAACTGCGCCAGAAGCCGGAGGTAAAACGTGCGTCACGATCTGACACAAGTGAAACAGGAACTCCATACAGTGGCACGATCTTCTGCACATACAGCTCGGCCAACCTCTGCACACTCCAAGTAATTTTAATCGGCAACAATCTGGCAGTTTTAGTCAATCTGTCGACAAGCAACCAGATACCATCAAAACCTTGAGAAGTCCGAGGCAAACCCACCACAAAGTCTATAGTAACATGGTCTCATTTCCACATCGGAATCTCTAATGGCTTAAGCAAACCACCTGGCTTCTGATGTTCGGCTTTAACCTGCTGACAAGTCAAGCACTTAAAAACAAATATAGCCACGTCTTTCTTCAAACCCGGCCACCAGAACTGCTTTTTCAAATTCTGATACATTTTGGTGACACCTGGATGAATAGCAAAACGGGAACCATGGGCCTCACTCAAAATCTCATGCCTCAAATCATTATCAGCGGGAACATACCATCTGCCCTGGAAACTGACAACTAGCTTGTCATCAAGTTCTACATCATATCTTGATATAACACGAGCCAAATCAGAATCATCTTGCTGAGCTTCTTTAATCTGCTGATATAGAGCTGAACCTAAAATCAGACTAGCACAAACTGCCATCCTTGGATCAGTAGAAAACTCTGCACTGAATGCCTCACTCGGAAGCCATTTCCACAATTTCCATTCATGAAGCAATAAATGATAGACCAGCACTTTCGTACTCAGAGCATCAGCCACAACATTCATTTTACCCGGCTGATAGGAGAGTGTAAAGTCAAAGTCTTTCATGAATTCCATCCATCGGCGCTGCCTGAGATTCAGATCTTTCTGGGAGAATATATATTGTAAACTCTGGTGATCAGTAAAAATCTGAAATTTCTCACCATACAGATAATGTCTCCAGATCTTTAAGGCAAAAATAACTGCAGCTAGCTCCAGATCATGTGTAGGATAATTCTCTTCATGTCGTTTCAATTATCGAGATGCATATGCGATAACTTTACCATGTTGCATCAGCACTGCACCCAAACCTACTCAAGAAGCATCAGTACAAACCAGAAAACCACCCGAGTCGGAAGGCAAAGTCAACACAGGAGAAGAAGTCAATAGTATTTTCAATTCAACAAAGCTAGCCTCACATTGACCCGACCAGATAAAAGGTACATCCTTACGAGTCAGTCTAGTCATCGGGGCTGCAATCTTCGCAAAATCTTGGATGAATCTGTGGTAGTACCTAGCCAAACCTAGAAAGCTTCGTATTTCTGTCACAGTTCTAGGCCTCTGCCAGCTCAACACAGCATCAATCTTTGCAGGGTCTACTGCCACTCCGTCACCAGAAATCACGTGACCAAGAAAATGGATCTCCCGAAGCCAGAATTCACATTTACTGAACTTCGCATAAAGCTCGTGATCCCTTAGAGTCTGCAGAACGATCCTCAAATGCTGCACATGATCTTCATCAGAGACAGAATAGATCAAAATATCATCAACAAAGATCACCACAAACTGATCAAGAAATGGACGAAAGATACGCTGCATTAGGTCCATAAAAGCTGCTGGGGCATTAGTCAAACCAAACGGCATCACCAGAAATTCAAAGTGACCATATCGAGTGCTGAAAGCCGTCTTCTCCACATCAGATTCCCGGATTCGCAATTGGAAGTAGCCAGATTGGAGATCAATCCGTGAAAAGACAGTAGCAGACTGTAACTGGTCAAACAAATCATCAATCCTAGGAAGCGGATATTTATTCTTGATAGTCACCTGATTCAATTGCCTGTAATCAATACAAAGCCTTAGGCTTCCATCTTTCTTTTTCACAAACAACACTGGGGCACTCCACGGAGAAAAACTGGGGTGAATATAACCTTTTTCCAGTAATTCAAGTAGCTGTGCTCGCAGTACTTTCAATTCAGCTGGAGCCATTCGGTACGGTGCCTTTGCTAAAGGAGCTGTACCCGGAATCAGTTCAATCACCATCTCTATCTCTCGCTCTGGGGGCAAGCCTAGCAACTCGTCAGGAAACACATCAGGGAACTCACAAACAACAGGAATATCACTGACTTCCTGTCGTGGTTTTTCAACAGCAACCACAGAAGCAAGAAACCCCTGGCAACCTGCACTAAGCAACCTATAGGCTCGAATAGCAGAAATAATCATACGAGAAGAACGGGATCGAATACATTGAAAATAAAAAGCTGATTTCCCCTGTGACTGAAAATAGACTTTCTTCGATCTGCAGTCAACCACAGCTCCATAATGCTCCAACCAATACATTCCCAAAATAACATCATAATCTGCCAGCTGCAATGCATATAATCTCGCCGGCCACTGGTGATTATTGATCATAACATGAGACTCTTCCAAACACAGAGGTGTAATCATGAAATCTCCCGAAGGCATCTCAACATACATCTCACAAGTTATCTCTGAAGTCGGTTCCTCAATACATGCCATGAAATCCTCAGAAATAAAAGAGTGAGAAGTACCAGAATCAAATAAGACACGAGCTGAATGACCATAAAGCATAATCGTACCTTCCACAAGATGGGCTGCAATAACATCAGCTCTAGTCACATAAGAAACCTTGCCCTTCTGCTTCTTGGATCCGGCTGAGGATTGCTGAGAAGACGCCGACGCTTGAGAAAAGAACTGTTGAGCTTGCGGTGCAGGAGGAGGTCTGAATTGCGACTGCTGAGGTTGAGAAAACTGAGGAGCTTGCAATTGTTTCGACCTCAGCGGGTAATCCCAAACCACATGACCCGGCTGGTCACATCGAAAGCAAACCACGGGAAGAGAACACGGCTGGCCCTTGTGATGACCACCGCATCTCCGACACGTCCATGGCTGACTGACAGCTGAGCTCTGACGAGTCTGAGTAGAAGGTGCTGTCGGCTACTGAACTGCATCTGTACCGGACGGCTGCTAGAAAAACTTCTTGTTCTTCTTGAACCTCTTAAACTTGGTCTTGGAAGGAGAGGAAGCACTGCTAACCTCTGACTGGACTGTGGGAACACCTGGCACTGGCGGTCGGTACGCCTGCTGAGATTGTACTACGGGCTGAACTGACCCTGCCTGAGGATATCCACCCGGTCTCGTCATCTCTAGCTCAAGTGCCACAGCTGTCTGGCACGTACTATCAAGGTCTGCAACACGACTTGCAATCAAGGGCATCTTCAATTCTGGCCTCAAACCTCGCAAGAATTGCTGTGTCTTCAAAGCTTCACTAGCCAGCACATGGGACGCATACTGACCCAATTCCATAAACTTATTCCGATACTGAAGCACAGTCATACTGCCTTGAGTCAGCTCCATGAATTGATACATCTTTGCCATTTGCAAACAGGCAGGAGTGTTGATGCGGGACGGGACCACGGACACGATAAGCTAGCGGTCGTCCCTTAGCGAGGGAAGCGTCGGATGTGCACGGTTGAACAACCGGCAGTGAGCTAGGGTGGTCGGCTCTCAATTGTGCCCGGATCGGGTCACGGGACGGTCACTCTCTCACTCGCAGCAGTGATATGATAAATTAAAAGCGAGCTAGGTAACCCTACACATGCTCTCTAGCAGCGGCATAAACAAGCATATATAGAAATAAGCGGAATGCCAAGCAAGGAGCGAATACGATACCTCCACGCGCTCGGCGTGGCGAAGATGGCACCCGGCCGAAACTCGTACTCCCGGGAACTTAATACATTAAGATTACAGCAATACAAGTAAGCCCACTCCACGCAGGGAGGTAACGGGCGACACAAGGGGGCCCGGGAGGACCAATTCCGGGTTGACGGGCGGTTTCCGGGCACGGCTTCGGCTTCGCGCGTACTCGTGCTAGTGGGGCCCACGTGTGGACCGGAGGGGTCGTGTGGGACCTGATGCCTCCTCTGGTGTGGGTACACTTGGGAAGCGCTCCCCTAGGATGGCGAGTTGCTGGAACGACCGCCGGACGCCGGGCGGCCCTCGGACGACGCTCGCGGGAAACCGGCCACAAGTCTGCACTTGCTGTCTTCTCGCGCGCTGTCCGGCGAGATCGGCTGCTGTGATCAACCCCGTCGTCGGAATGCAACGAGCTCGGCGCCGTTGGAAAGAGGACTCCAAATACTTCGACGTAGGGGCCTTCAGAAAAAATAATCAGATACGTATATCTGACTTATGGAATTTACACCCTTGCTGTAAACAGGCCAGAACTGCAGGGGCAGGTTCTGACTTCTCTGAAAATCACCGTTGACCGGTGGGAGGACCTTGGAATATGGAGATGAGTTCTTCAGAAAAGTTGAAGATCTCTGAGATAGAAAACCGGGACTATTTTTGGTTTTTGATTTGGATAGGAAATGGATTTTATGGGATTTTTTGAGTGGACCTGGGTCGGATCTGGGACACTGTGGAAAAATTGCTCACAGGAACTGGTACGAAATTTGAAAAATACCTAGAGACCTTATCAAAAATTAAGAAAATTCATGGTGGTAGACATATGTGGACAGAAGTCTCAGTAATTTTTAGAGCCCCAACAAAATTCAAAACATGGGTCGAACAAGGTAGACTCAGAACTGTTGAACAGTAGACAGAACCTGGACAGAACTGAAATTTGAACTTGGACGAAAATCTAAAAATATCTAAAGGACGAATTTTTGCCTGAAATTTTTTGTGGAGGTAAGGGTTCAAGAGGGGAACCAACCCTGAAAATTGGAGCTTCAGAAGATGAGGGAAGAGAGAGAGACAATTCGGAGAAGAGAGGTCTGTCCAGAGTGGACAGAAAACCGAATTCGTTGGTGAAGACGCGTCGGCGGCGAGACGGCGGCGGCGGCGATCACCGGAGCTGCTTCAGAAGTTGGAGGGGATCAAGGGGGAGGGATTACACTCTAGAAATGGGCTGGAGGTGGAAGAACACCAGGGAGAGAGGGGAGAGGGGCGCAAGCTTCAAGGAGGCAAATGCTAATTTCTTCTTCATTATTCTTTCCATAAGAAAATACAAGTATTTATATGAAAGGGTTCTAATCTAATATGAGCCCTTGGATCAAGGGTTGAAGAATGGAGGGTTGAGATGTGGTGTGAACACCACATTAAACCCAATAAACTAATAGGTTCGCCCCCCCCCTTTAAGAGACAATTGGAATTGTCTTCTTTATTTAATTCTTGGTCCAAGTCCAAGTTTGGACCATGGACCAGCCACCTTGGACCCAGGAGTCCAGGTGGACCAATAAGGAGGAGGGAGGGGGCCCCTGCAGGGCCTACAAGCATATTTGCAAAGAAACCCAATGGCCTTTTGCAAATAAACCCACTAAGACCTACTATTGTGTACGCATATATCACAAGGGCGTACATACAAATACAAAAGGACATAAATGCAAACACAAAGTGAGCTGGTTGTCGCTGATGTCCCCATCAATTCTCCCCGGGTGGGAGGAACTCGACCCCGTCGAGTAAGGGTGCGGCTGCTCAGGTCTCCGGCGGATCCGTCACCGTGCCAAGTAGCGCGGGTATGCTCCACTCCAAGTGATCGGCACCTGCTCATTCCACATATACTCGATATGCGCACTGCTATGGCCAAAGGTGGTCACTCCGAAGGGGCACTCTCAACGGAAGGAAACAGCTCAAAGACTCACTAGGAATCACTGCTGAGTCCCTATAGGTGACTGATCCGGGTATAGAAGTAAACCGATCCCATACTCGTCAAGTGAATCGACTCGCTTCACACTCATTCGGGAACGACAACGAGCTTGCACAAGACACATGCAGACTCACCATGCACTGACACACAACCATGCAAACAAACCACACAAACAAACCACACAAGAAAACACACAGACTCATATATGACCCTAGACACACCTAATGTTAGTCCGACCCGTACATGGGTGACGGCGGACCAGGACACCCGAATGTGTGCCATGCATGCATCTGACATAACCGGTGGTTGACATCATACGGAAATCCTAGACCTCCTAAGGTGGGCCATGCATGCATATGGGATGTGGATGTGGGAGGGCCAAGAGTATCTCCCCTAGATGATGGTGTATCTTGTATGGGTACGGGCTTGGTGGGCATAGACGACCCGGCCCGTGGGGAAGGGGTGTGGTAGCGGACTCCCTCGAAGAAGTGAAGTGAATGTGGAGGGTCTAAGGATCCACTAGGGAGTGGGTCAAAGGGATCAAAGAAGGTATGACCCCTTATGGTGGGTTCCCACAAGTCACGGTCCCACGTGTAGAAGTTTTGAAGGTGTGGATAGTCACCTTCTTGAATTGTGACGGGTGGGACGGGGATCATAGGCAAGAAGTATGATTCCTCCCTCGGACAAAAGGGTATGAATTCGGGCTCGTCCGGTAGCGGGAGAAGTAGAAGAACCTCCGTGGTGACACAACCCACGGTGCACTCAGAGGTAATGGACCCGAAGGCCGGATGGGTGAAGCTAAGACTAGCGGGTTGGTCAAAGCCTCGGGCCAAAAGATGCGTCAACTCCCATTGTGAATCTAATCCCATGACAAGATCGTCCAATGTGTCAACATGGTGACGAGATCGAAATGTGGTATGGAATGAGTTGACCTGCACTAGTGGTAGTGTGGGGTCCATTGATGGGAAGGGATGTGGGACCAAGCCATCCTTGAGCCATCTAAGAAGTGGCTCGACTATGTAAAGTGTTCCCGTAAGAAACACGGGTGGCTCGGGCTTTGGTAGTTCCCACTTTGATGGTTTCGAATGAAGACTGGAGGTAGATAACAATGGAGCATCCATGGGTGGTGGAGTAGCTTGTGTCCTTTCCCACCAATCCGAAATCATTTTCTTTATTTCCTCTAAGGAGCGGGTTGGAGGAGGGACCTTGGGGTGGACTAGCTCCTTAACTCTCGGCTCGGGTGTGGGCCTCGGCTCGGTTATAAGCGGGACTTCCACTCGGTTGGAGGTGCTTGAGTGGGTTGGGATGGGAGTGCCAAGGGGAGGTTGGTTGGTGGTGCATGGGCGGGCCACTAGATTGGGGTCACTTTGGTGGGCTTGGACGGCGGTGAAGGGGTGGGATTGGGTAGAGGTGTGGCCCACTTGATTGTGGGTGAGTTGGTGGGGTTGGTGAGTGGAATGACCTCCGTGGTTGGAGGTAGGTGGGCGGGGAACGTAGGCCCTCCTAAGCACTCTCTTCATTTCCCACCATGACTCGATGGGCCTTAGATTCCTATCCTCCCTCCAATATTTGATGTCCCTCCAAGTTGCAGCGGCTTCCCCAAAAAGTCGCCTTTTGGCAACATCGACTTGCATGGGCCCGTACATGATGTACACCTCGAAGTAATCATCCATAATGGCTTCCCATTCTAGATAGACACTCGGGTCATCGGACCCGTAGAAATCCCGGGTTTCGGGTCTCGTGGGGTGGTTCGGGTGGTCCTTCCATTTGAGATAGTATCGCCACCATCCGGGAGTTTGGGACTCCATGGGACACGGGGAAACTAGTGGATGGCCATGCCGACACTCGGACCAAAACACTAGACACGACACTAAGTAATGCAAAGTTGGAATGCACTAACTAATGCACACTAAGGACCCTAGACGTAAACCAAGACTCGGTACGCGGCGGAGACAATCGACCCGAAGGTCACTCGCACAAGTGTGCGGCCTTCCCGATAGGCGTAACCTAACGGTCGGACAACACCTTTTTATATACCGAGTAAAGGGATGTATGCGACCCAAAAACGACTCTTTTTGTTGTTTTAAAAATATGATGATTCTAAACATGACTTAGACCGACTAATGACTACATGACACTCTTTTTTTTTGAATGCAAACACCCTAGACTCAACTCGCTCTGATACCAAATTGATGCGGGACGGGACCACGGACACGACAAGCTCGCGATCGTCCCTTAACGAGGGAAGCGTCGGATGTGCACGGTTGAGAAACCGGCAAGAGCTAGGGTGGTCGGCTCTCACTTTGTGCCCGGATCGGGTCACGGGACGGTCACTCTCTCACTCGCAGCAGTGATATGATAAATTAAAAGCGAGCTAGGTAACCCTACACATGCTCTCTAGCAGCGGCATAAACAAGCATATATAGAAATAAGCGGAATGCCAAGCAAGGAGCGAATACGATACCTCCACGCGCTCGGCGTGGCGAAGATGGCACCCGGCCGAAACTCGTACTCCCGGGAACTTAATACATTAAGATTACAGCAATACAAGTAAGCCCACTCCACGCAGGGAGGTAACGGGCGACACAAGGGGGCCCGGGAGGACCAATTCCGGGTTGACGGGCGGTTTCCGGGCACGGCTTCGGCTTCGCGCGTACTCGTGCTAGTGGGGCCCACGTGTGGACCGGAGGGGTCGTGTGGGACCTGATGCCTCCTCTGGTGTGGGTACACTTGGGAAGCGCTCCCCTAGGATGGCGAGTTGCTGGAACGACCGCCGGACGCCGGGCGGCCCTCGGACGACGCTCGCGGGAAACCGGCCACAAGTCTGCACTTGCTGTCTTCTCGCGCGCTGTCCGGCGAGATCGGCTGCTGTGATCAACCCCGTCGTCGGAATGCAACGAGCTCGGCGCCGTTGGAAAGAGGACTCCAAATACTTCGACGTAGGGGCCTTCAGAAAAAATAATCAGATACGTATATCTGACTTATGGAATTTACACCCTTGCTGTAAACAGGCCAGAACTGCAGGGGCAGGTTCTGACTTCTCTGAAAATCACCGTTGACCGGTGGGAGGACCTTGGAATATGGAGATGAGTTCTTCAGAAAAGTTGAAGATCTCTGAGATAGAAAACCGGGACTATTTTTGGTTTTTGATTTGGATAGGAAATGGATTTTATGGGATTTTTTGAGTGGACCTGGGTCGGATCTGGGACACTGTGGAAAAATTGCTCACAGGAACTGGTACGAAATTTGAAAAATACCTAGAGACCTTATCAAAAATTAAGAAAATTCATGGTGGTAGACATATGTGGACAGAAGTCTCAGTAATTTTTAGAGCCCCAACAAAATTCAAAACATGGGTCGAACAAGGTAGACTCAGAACTGTTGAACAGTAGACAGAACCTGGACAGAACTGAAATTTGAACTTGGACGAAAATCTAAAAATATCTAAAGGACGAATTTTTGCCTGAAATTTTTTGTGGAGGTAAGGGTTCAAGAGGGGAACCAACCCTGAAAATTGGAGCTTCAGAAGATGAGGGAAGAGAGAGAGACAATTCGGAGAAGAGAGGTCTGTCCAGAGTGGACAGAAAACCGAATTCGTTGGTGAAGACGCGTCGGCGGCGAGACGGCGGCGGCGGCGATCACCGGAGCTGCTTCAGAAGTTGGAGGGGATCAAGGGGGAGGGATTACACTCTAGAAATGGGCTGGAGGTGGAAGAACACCAGGGAGAGAGGGGAGAGGGGCGCAAGCTCAAGGAGGCAAATGCTAATTTCTTCTTCATTCATTCTTTCCATAAGAAAATACAAGTATTTATATGAAAGGGTTCTAATCTAATATGAGCCCTTGGATCAAGGGTTGAAGAATGGAGGGTTGAGATGTGGTGTGAACACCACATTAAACCCAATAAACTACTAGGTTCGCCCCCCCCCCTTTAAGAAGACAATTGGAATTTGTCTTCTTTAATTAATTCTTGGTCCAAGTCCAAGTTTGGACCATGGACCAGCCACCTTGGACCCAGGAGTCCAGGTGGACCAATAAGGAGGAGGGAGGGGGCCCCTGCAGGGCCTACATGCACATTTGCAAAGAAACCCAATGGCCTTTTGCAAATAAACCCACTAAGACCTACTATTGTGTACCCATATATCACAAGGGCGTACATACAAATACAAAAGGACGTAGATGCAAACACAAAGTGAGCGGGCTGACGTTGATGTCCCCATCAATTCTCCCCGGGTGGGAGAAACTCGACCCCGTCGAGTAGGGGTATGGCTGCTCGAGTACTCTGGCGGATCCGTCACCGTGCCAAGTAGCGCGGGTATGCTCCACTCCAAGTGATCGGCACCTGCTCGTTCCACATATACTCGATATGCGCACTGCTATGGCCAAAGGTGGTCACTCCGAAGGGGCACTCTCAACGGAAGGAAACAGTTTAAAGACTCACTAGGAATCACTGCTGAGTCCCTATAGGTGACTGATCCGGGTATAGAAGTAAACCGATCCCATACTCGTCAAGTGAGTCGACTCGCTTCACACTCATAAAGAACGACAACGAGCTTGCACAAGACACATGCAGACTCACCATGCACTGACACACGAATGCAAACCATGCAAACAAACCACACAAAACAAACCACACAAGAAAACACACAGACTCATATATGACCCTAGACACACCTAATGTTAGTCCGACCCGTACATGGGTGACGGCGGACCAGGACACCCGAATGTGTGCCATGCATGCATCTGACGTAACCGGTGGTTGACATCATGCGGAAATCCTAGACCTCCTAAGGTGGGCCATGCATGCATATGGGATGTGGATGTGGGAGGGCCAAGAGTATCTCCCCTAGTTGATGGTGTATCTTGTAAGGGTACGGGCTTGGTGGGCATAGACGACCCGGCCCGTGGGGAAGGGGTGTGGTAGCGGACTCCCTCGAGAAGTGAAGTGAATGTGGAGGGTCTAAGGATCCACTAGGGAGTGGGTCAAAGGGATCAAAGAAGGTATGACCCCTTATGGTGGGTTCCCACAAGTCACGGTCCCACGTGTAGAAGTTTTGAAGGTGTGGATAGTCACCTTCTTGAATTGTGACGGGTGGGACGGGGATCATAGGTAAGAAGTATGATTCCTCCCTCGGACAAAAGGGTATGAATTCGGGCTCGTCCGGTAGCGGGAGAAGTAGAAGAACCTCCGTGGTGACACAACCCACGGTGCACTCAGAGGTAATGGACCCGAAGGCCGGATGGGTGAAGCTAAGACTAGCGGGTTGGTCAAAGCCTCGGGCCAAAAGATGCGTCAACTCCCATTGTGAATCTAATCCCATGACAAGATCGTCCAATGTGTCAACATGGTGACGAGATCGAAATGTGGTATGGAATGAGTTGACCTGCACTAGTGGTAGTGTGGGGTCCATTGATGGGAAGGGATGTGGGACCAAGCCATCCTTGAGCCATCTAAGAAGTGGCTCGACTATGTAAAGTGTTCCCGTAAGAAACACGGGTGGCTCGGGCTTTGGTAGTTCCCACTTTGATGGTTTCGAATGAAGACTGGAGGTAGATAACAATGGAGCATCCATGGGTGGTGGAGTAGCTTGTGTCCTTTCCCACCAATCCGAAATCATTTTCTTTATTTCCTCTAAGGAGCGGGTTGGAGGAGGGACCTTGGGGTGGACTAGCTCCTTAACTCTCGGCTCGGGTGTGGGCCTCGGCTCGGTTATAAGCGGGACTTCCACTCGGTTGGAGGTGCTTGAGTGGGTTGGGATGGGAGTGCCAAGGGGAGGTTGGTTGGTGGTGCATGGGCGGGCCACTAGATTGGGGTCACTTTGGTGGGCTTGGACGGCGGTGAAGGGGTGGGATTGGGTAGAGGTGTGGCCCACTTGATTGTGGGTGAGTTGGTGGGGTTGGTGAGTGGAATGACCTCCGTGGTTGGAGGTAGGTGGGCGGGGAACGTAGGCCCTCCTAAGCACTCTCTTCATTTCCCACCATGACTCGATGGGCCTTAGATTCCTATCCTCCCTCCAATATTTGATGTCCCTCCAAGTTGCAGCGGCTTCCCCAAAAAGTCGCCTTTTGGCAACATCGACTTGCATGGGCCCGTACATGATGTACACCTCGAAGTAATCATCCATAATGGCTTCCCATTCTAGATAGACACTCGGGTCATCGGACCCGTAGAAATCCCGGGTTTCGGGTCTCGTGGGGTGATTCGGGTGGTCCTTCCATTTGAGATAGTATCGCCACCATCCGGGAGTTTGGGACTCCATGGGACACGGGGAAACTAGTGGACGGCCATGCCGACACTCGGACCAAAACACTAGACACGACACTAAGTAATGCAAAGATGGAATGCACTAACTAATGCACACTAAGGACCCTAGACGTAAACCAAGACTCGGTACGCGGCGGAGACAATCGACCCGAAGGTCACTCGCACAAGTGTGCGACCTTCCCGATAGGCGTAACCTAACGGTCGGACAACACCTTTTTATATACCGAGTAAAGGGATGTATGCGACCCAAAAACGACTCTTTTGTTGTTTTAAAAATATGATGATCCTAAACACAACTTAGACCGACTAATGACTACATGACACTCTTTTTTTTTTCAATGCAAACACCCTAGACTCAACTCGCTCTGATACCAAATTGATGCGGGACGGGACCACGGACACGATAAGCTAGCGGTCGTCCCTTAGCGAGGGAAGCGTCGGATGTGCACGGTTGAACAACCGGCAGTGAGCTAGGGTGGTCGGCTCTCAATTGTGCCCGGATCGGGTCACGGGACGGTCACTCTCTCACTCGCAGCAGTGATATGATAAATTAAAAGCGAGCTAGGTAACCCTACACATGCTCTCTAGCAGCGGCATAAACAAGCATATATAGAAATAAGCGGAATGCCAAGCAAGGAGCGAATACGATACCTCCACGCGCTCGGCGTGGCGAAGATGGCACCCGGCCGAAACTCGTACTCCCGGGAACTTAATACATTAATATTACAGCAATACAAGTAAGCCCACTCCACGCAGGGAGGTAACGGGCGACACAAGGGGGCCCGGGAGGACCAATTCCGGGTTGACGGGCGGTTTCCGGGCACGGCTTCGGCTTCGCGCGTACTCGTGCTAGTGGGGCCCACGTGTGGACCGGAGGGGTCGTGTGGGACCTGATGCCTCCTCTGGTGTGGGTACACTTGGGAAGCGCTCCCCTAGGATGGCGAGTTGCTGGAACGACCGCCGGACGCCGGGCGGCCCTCGGACGACGCTCGCGGGAAACCGGCCACAAGTCTGCACTTGCTGTCTTCTCGCGCGCTGTCCGGCGAGATCGGCTGCTGTGATCAACCCCGTCGTCGGAATGCAACGAGCTCTGCGCCGTTGGAAAGAGGACTCCAAATACTTCGACGTAGGGGCCTTCAGAAAAAATAATCAGATACGTATATCTGACTTATGGAATTTACACCCTTGCTGTAAACAGGCCAGAACTGCAGGGGCAGGTTCTGACTTCTCTGAAAATCACCGTTGACCGGTGGGAGGACCTTGGAATATGGAGATGAGTTCTTCATAAAAGTTGAAGATCTCTGAGATAGAAAACCGGGACTATTTTTGGTTTTTGATTTGGATAGGAAATGGATTTTATGGGATTTTTTGAGTGGAC
The DNA here is from genome assembly GCA_022559845.1 of Amorphophallus konjac. Taxonomy (NCBI): domain Eukaryota; kingdom Viridiplantae; phylum Streptophyta; class Magnoliopsida; order Alismatales; family Araceae; genus Amorphophallus; species Amorphophallus konjac. The sequence continues at coordinate 199,500 of JAHNEJ010003008.1, forward strand.
CTGGGTCGGATCTGGGACACTGTGGAAAAATTGCTCACAGGAACTGGTACGAAATTTGAAAAATACCTAGAGACCTTATCAAAAATTAAGAAAATTCATGGTGGTAGACATATGTGGACAGAAGTCTCAGTAATTTTTAGAGCCCCAACAAAATTCAAAACATGGGTCGAACAAGGTAGACTCAGAACTGTTGAACAGTAGACAGAACCTGGACAGAACTGAAATTTGAACTTGGACGAAATTCTAAAAATATCTAAAGGACGAATTTTTGCCTGAAATTTCTTGTGGAGGTAAGGGTTCAAGAGGGGAACCAACCCTGAAAATTGGAGCTTCAGAAGATGAGGGAAGAGAGAGAGACAATTCGGAGAAGAGAGGTCTGTCCAGAGTGGACAGAAAACCGAATTCGTTGGTGAAGACGCGTCGGCGGCGAGACGGCGGCGGCGGCGATCACCGGAGCTGCTTCAGAAGTTGGAGGGGATCAAGGGGGAGGGATTACACTCTAGAAATGGGCTGGAGGTGGAAGAACACCAGGGAGAGAGGGGAGAGGGGCGCAAGCTTCAAGGAGGCAAATGCTCATTTCTTCTTCATTCATTCTTTCCATAAGAAAATACAAGTATTTATATGAAAGGGTTCTAATCTAATATGAGCCCTTGGATCAAGGGTTGAAGAATGGAGGGTTAAGATGTGGTGTGAACACCACATTAAACCCATTAAACTACTAGGTTCGCCCCCCCCCTTTAAGAAGACAATTGGAATTTGTCTTCTTTAATTAATTCTTGGTCCAAGTCCAAGTTTGGACCATGGACCAGCCACCTTGGACCCAGGAGTCCAGGTGGACCAATAAGGAGGAGGGAGGGGGCCCCTGCAGGGCCTACATGCACATTTGCAAAGAAACCCAATGGCCTTTTGCAAATAAACCCACTAAGACCTACTATTGTGTACCCATATATCACAAGGGCGTACATAGAAATACAAAAGGACGTAGATGCAAACACAAAGTGAGCGGGCTGACGTTGATGTCCCCATCAAGTGTAGGCACGCTCGAAAGTAGCTGTGAACTCTGGCCATGTGATCTGCCGAAGAGGTCTAGAATGAAAAGCGATCTGCCACTCGGCTTTCCACCACGTAATGGCCGTACCCTGGAGTTGAAAAGCGACAAGCATAACCTTCTCATCTTAAGCACATTCCATTGAAACAAACACACGCTCGATCGAATCCAACCATTGCCTCGCAACCTCTGGATCAGCTTGACCATCGAAAGAAGACGGATTGAACATCAGGAATTCTTTCAAAGCCTTGCCTCGACTGCCAGGCGCTTCAACCTGAGGAGCAACAATCGGTGCTGGAGGAGGAACAACTGGAACAGCAGGAACTGCAGGAGGAGGTGCAGAACCACTATCTTCCCTGGGCGCATCTCGAGGAGCACGAGGAACTCGAGGAGGTCTTCCTCGACGAGGCGGCATAATTACTCTGTCGAGAACATAAAACAACAATAAAATCCATTAATCATACAGAAAACACCCTAAGCCAGCAATAGACGACATAGGACTAGCTCTAGACAAACACAAATTTCAATTCCTTATACAATTCCTCAAACATCGCTCTGATACCAACTGTAACGACCCAGAGTTTAGGATATCGATATACCGATAACATCGATACACCGATACCAAGAACTGGGGAAGCCACCCAAGAGGCTGATGAGGCCCCTGAAGGGTTAGTAGGGTTATGTCGAGGGAATGTATAACGAACTGCAATTTGGAACGCGTAGATTACAATTAAGTAGTAAAATTAACACAAGTACGGAAGCAATTCAAAATAACCAGAGTGATATATGTATACTAGTCCAGAAAAACAAGAGTACTAGTCCACAAGGGTACAACTACACGGGGCATACCCCGGCAAAAGTACAACAAAAGTCTCAAAAGATGGCTCGACTAAAGCTGGCTGCTAGACGCGGTCTCCGAAACAGCTCACGAAGCACCGGGAGACGACGGGCGCGGCTCACCTGAAAAGAGAAGGGTGAGTCACAGCCAGACTCAGTAGGGGTCACGCAGATCCCTACCTCGCACTAAACAAGCATACATGCATAAATAACTATAATTAGAGCATGCATTTAAATACAATAACAAGCAATGACATGATTAACTAATCATAAGAAAGCTGTAAACTCTAACTACGCAGGTATAATAGCTAGCACATGCCAATAATAAATAAATGCAAGTGACTGAAACTAAATGTACCAGATAGAATAAGCCGTAACTAATCCAAGCAACAAGGAAGGACAACCACTGAGAGCAGAAACCATATGCGTCCACTGACGACTTACACTGCGTCTCAAGCACTCGGAGTCGGTAAAACGACAAGCTGAGCTCGTAAACAGTACCAACCCAAGTGACCAGACGGAGTGGCACCCGTCGGTGTCAGTCCACAGTCTCCGACCACGTGTGCACACACTGACTCCAGCCTGAGCCAGGCCCTCTAGCTAGTTTTCTCCCTTGGTAGGATGCTACCATTGGCTAGGAGCCCACGGAACTAGCTTACAAACCGTGTATGGGAAATACCCCTCCGCTATCCTTAAGCGGGTCGGCACTCAACAGACCTTAGGGCAACAACAGTGGCTCCATTGCATGGAAAGAAAAGCTACTCTATTGGTATGAGAAACATGCCATGGTACAATAAATCAATATAAATATGTCATATATATATATGGAATGGCACGCAAAACAAAAAGGCTGGCAACTTATTGAACCCAACAGGCAAGCGGCGGTCGGATGCCCACGCGCTACATGAAGGTAACGGTCGGGGACTGGCGCGTTACACCAAAAATGACGCGTCTGTCTCCATCCGTTACTTCCATCCGAGTTCCAGCTCAAAGGACCCTAAAGGGAACGTAACGGTAGGGGCCCAGCGCGTTACATCGATGCAACGCGTTGGATCACCGCCATTACATCCACCCGAGGCCAAAAACCAACGTGCTGCGGTCAAAAACCCACACAGGCGAAATGACGCGCGCGCCCAGGCGCGTCGGACGGAAACGACGGCCGGCCGACATGCCGTCGGGCGCACCACCTCACCTGGTCAACGCACAAAGCAAACCGAGTAACGGATGGGAACCCCACCGTTACTCTCCAAATAACGCACCCTCAACGGACCGTTGTTTGGAAACGACGCGTCCTCTATGGACCGTCAGGCGTGTGACGGTTCCTGGTAGGACCGTCACACCACCTGGAACACGGGCGGGTACGGTTTTAAAACCGGAGCTGATGCGGGACGGGACCACGGACACGACAAGCTCGCGATCGTCCCTTAACGAGGGAAGCGTCGGATGTGCGCGGTTGAGAAACCGGCAATGAGCTAGGGTGGTCAGCTCTCTTTTGCGCCCGGATCGGGTCACGGGACGGCTTCGCTCTCTCTCGCAGCAGTGATATTTTAAATTAAAAGCGAGCTAGGTAACCCTACACATGCTCTCTAGCAGCGGCATAAACAAGCATATATAGAAATAAGCGGAATGCCAAGCAAGGAGCGAATACGATACCTCCACGCGCTCGGCGTGGCGAAGATGGCACCCGGCCGAAACTCGTACTCCCGGGAACTTAATACATTAAGATTACAGCAATACAAGTAAGCCCACTCCACGCAGGGAGGTAACGGGCGACACAAGGGGGCCCGGGAGGACCAATTCCGGGTTGACGGGCGGTTTCCGGGCACTAGCTTCGGCTTCGCGCGTACTCGTGCTAGTGGGACCCACGTGTGGACCGGAGGGATCGTGTGGGACCTGATGCCTCCTCTGGTGTGGGTACACTTGGGAAGCGCTCCCCTAGGATGGCGAGTTGCTGGAACGACCACCGGTCGCCGGGCGGTCCTCGGACGACGCTCGCGGGAAACCGGCCACAAGTCTGCACTTGCTGTCTTCTCGCGCGCTGTCCGGCGAGATCGGCTGCTGTGATCAACCCCGTCGTCGGAATGCAACGAGTTCGGCGCCGTTGGAAAGAGGACTCAAATACTTCGACGTAGGGGCCTTCAGAAGAAATAATCAGATACGTATATCTGACTTATTGAATTTACACCCTTGCTGTAAACAGGCCAGAACTGCAGGGGCAGGTTCTGACTTCTCTGAAAATCACCGTTGACCGGTGGGAGGACCTTGGAATATGGAGATGAGTTCTTCAGAAAAGTTGAAGATCTCTGAGATAGAAAACCGGGACTATTTTTGGTTTTTGATTTGGATAGGAAATGGATTTTATGGGATTTTTTTAGTGGACCTGGGTCGGATCTGGGACACTGTGGAAAAATTGCTCACAGGAACTGGTACGAATTTTGAAAAATACCTAGAGACCTTATCAAAAATTAAGAAAATTCATGGTGGTAGAAATATGTGGACCGAAGTCTCAGTAATTTTTAGAGCCCCAAAAAAATTCAAAACATGGGTCGAACAAGGTAGACTCAGAACTGATGAACAGTAGACAGAACCTGAACAGAACTGAAATTTGAACTTGGACGAAATTCTAAAAATATATAAAGGACGAATTTTTGACTGAAATTTTTTGTGGAGGTAAGGGTTCAAGAGGGGAACCAACCCTGAAAATTGGAGCTTCAGAAGATGAGGGAAGAGAGAGAGACAATTCGGAGAAGAGAGGTCTATCCAGAGTGGACAGAAAACCGAATTCGTTGGTGAAGACGCGTCGGCGGCGAGACGGCGGCGGCGGCGATCACCGGAGCTGCTTCCGAAGTTGGAGGGGATCAAGGGGGAGGGGATTACACTCTAGAAAGGGGGCTGGAGGTGGAAGAACACCAGGGAGAGAGGGGAGAGGGGCGCAAGCTTCAAGGAGGCAAATGCTAATTTCTTCTTCATTAATTCATTCAAAATGAAAATTACAACCTTATATAGGATGCCAACCAAACTCAATCTCAACCCTTGGATCTAGGGGTTTGGATTGGATGGCTGGGATACAATGAGAATCCCACATTGAATACACTAGTTTAATCAAATTGACCACATGTGTTCAAACTTGGTGTAATTCCATTCAAACACAACCTAACTACAACTACCAAGCCTAATAAGGCCAAAAGAGCATGCGCCCCCCTTCTTGGGCCAAGCCCATTCTTGGGCCAAGAGCCACTCCATATGGCATGCTAGGCATGGGCCATTCCCACTTTGATGGCCCATGAGAGGATGGAATCCCATTTGGGCTTTAAGAGCCTTAATGACCCACTTTGAAACCAAATGGCCCAATATGAAGGAGCCATCTTAAATGGACCTTAAACATGCTACCTAGTTATGGACTCTTCCTAGAAAGAGGCCCATTGGCTTAATTAAGCCTTACAAGGATGGCCCAAAAGAAGGAAATCAAAAATTACACACTTTCAAGCTAATACAACCCATAAAACACACCTATACAAGCTAATACACACTAATACAATCCATAAGCTCATGATGTCCTCATCAATTCTCCCCGGGTGGGAGAAACTCGACCCCGTCGAGTAGGGGTATGGCTGCTCGAGTACTCTGGCGGATCCGTCACTGTGCCAAGTAGCACGGGTATGCTCCGCTCCAAGTGATCGGCACCTGCTCGTTCCACATATACTCGATATGCGCACTGCTATGGCCAAAGGTGGTCACTCCGAAGGGGCACTCTCAAAAGGAAGGAAACAGCTCGAAGACTCACTAGGAATCACCGCTGAGTCCCTATAGGTGACTGATCCGGGTATAGATGTAGAACCGATCCCATACTCATCGAGTGAGTCGACTCGTTTCACACTCATAAGAGAACGACACGAGCTTGCACAAGACACATGCAGACTCACCATGCACTGACACATGAATGAAAATCACACAAACAATCGACTCAAAATCACCACACAAACAAACCACACAAAGAAAACACACCGACTCAACTATGACCCTAGACACACCTAATGTTAGTCCGACCCGTACATGGGTGATGGCGGACCAGGACACCCGAATGTGTGCCATGCATGCATGTTATGTAACCGGAGATGGGTGGCATGAGGTACACCTAAATGTCCAAGTATGACCCAGTCATGCATGGACGGCCCTTTGGATTTGGGAGACTTGAGAGGGCTAGGAAAGCCGGGTGTGGAAGAGCTGGGTGGAGGTGTATCGTGGACGGGCTTGGTGGGTATGGAGGACCCGGCCCGTAGGAAAGGGGTATGAAAGTGGACTTCCCCGATAAGGTATGAGGGAAGTGATGGGTCACGGGGCCCACTAGAGTAGGGGTCAAATGGGTCAAAGAATGTGTGACCCCTTGTGGTGGGTTCCCACAAGTCACGGTCCCACGTGTAGAAGTTTTGAAGGTGTGGATAATCACCTTCTTGAATTGTGATGGGTGGGACGGGGACCGTAGGCAAGAAGTATGATTCCTCCCTCGGACAAAAGGGTATGAATTCAGGCTCGTCCGGTAAGGGAAGGAGTAAGAGGACCTCCGTGGTGATACAACCCACGATGCACTCGGAGGTAATAGACCCTAAGGCCGGATGAGTGAGGCTAAGACTAGTGGGTTGGTCAAAGCCTCGGGCCAAAAGGTGCGTCAACTCCCATTGTGAATCCAATCCCATGACAAGATCGTCCAATGTGTCAACATGGTGACGAGATCGAAAGGTGATATGGAATGAGTTGACTGGCACTAAAGGTAAGGTGGGGTCCATTGATGGGAAAGGAGGTGGGACCAAGCCATCCTTGAGCCATCTAAGAAGTGGCTCGGCTATGTAAAGTGTTCCCGTAAGAAACACGGGTGGCTCGGGCTTTGGTAGTTCCCACTTTGATGGTTTCGAATGAAGACCGGTGGTAGATAACAATGGAGCATCCATGGGTGGTGGAGTAGCTTGTGTCCTTTCCCACCAATCCGAAATCATTTTCTTTATTTCCTCTAAGGAGCGGGTTGGAGGAGGGACCTTGGGGTGGACTAGCTCCTTAACTCTCGGCTCGGGTGTGGGCCTAGGCTCGGTTATAAGCGGGACTTCCACTCGGTTGGAGGTGCTTGAGTGGGTTGGGATGGGAGTGCCAAGGGGAGGTTGGTTGGTGGTGCATGGGCGGGCCACTAGATTGGGGTCACTTTGGTGGGCTTGGACGGCGGTGAAGGAGTGGGATTGGGTAGAGGTGTGGCCCACTTGATTGTGGGTGAGTTGGTGGGGCTGGTGAGTGAAATAACCTCCGTGGTTGGAGGTAGGTGGGCGGGGAACGTAGGCCTTCCTAAGCACTCTCTTCATTTCCCACCATGACTCGATGGGCCTTAGATTCCTATCCTCCCTCCAATATTTGATGTCCCTCCAAGTTGCAGCGGCTTCACCAAAAAGTCACCTTTTGGCAACATCAACTTGCATGGGCCCGTACATGATGTACACCTCGAAGTAATCATCCATAATGGCTTCCCATTCTAGATAGACACTCGGGTCATCGGACCCGTAGAAATCCCGGGTTTCGGGCCTCGTGGGGTGGTTCAGGTGGTCCTTCCATTTGAGATAGTATCGCCACCATCCGGGAGTTTGGGACTCCATGGGACACGGGGAAAACTAGTGGATGGCCATGCCGACACTCGGACCAAAACACTAGACACGACACTAAGTAATGCAAAGTTGGAATGCACTAACTAATGCACACTAAGGACCCTAGACGTAAACCAAGACTCGGTACGGGGTGGAGACAATCGACCCGAAGGTCACTCGCACAAGTGTGCGGCCTTCCCGATAGGCGTAACCTAACGGTCGGACAACACCTTTTTATATACCGAGTAAAGGGATGTATGCGACCCAAAAACGACTCTTTTTGTTGTTTTAAAAATGTGATGATCCTAAACACGACTTAGACCGACTAATGACTAGACGTAAATGACACTCTTTTATTTTTTATTTTTTAATGCAAACACCCTAGACTCAACCTGCTCTGATACCAAATTGATGCGGGACGGGACCACGGACACGACAAGCTCGCGATCGTCCCTTAACGAGGGAAGCGTCGGATGTGCGCAGTTGAGAAACCGGCAATGAGCTAGGGTGGTCAGCTCTCTTTTGCGCCCGGATCGGGTCACGGGACGGCTTCGCTCTCTCTCGCAGCAGTGATATTTTAAATTAAAAGCGAGCTAGGTAACCCTACACATGCTCTCTAGCAGCGGCATAAACAAGCATATATAGAAATAAGCGGAATGCCAAGCAAGGAGCGAATACGATACCTCCACGCGCTCGGCGTGGCGAAGATGGCACCCGGCCGAAACTCGTACTCCCGGGAACTTAATACATTAAGATTACAGCAATACAAGTAAGCCCACTCCACGCAGGGAGGTAACGGGCGACACAAGGGGGCCCGGGAGGACCAATTCCGGGTTGACGGGCGGTTTCCGGGCACTAGCTTCGGCTTCGCGCGTACTCGTGCTAGTGGGACCCACGTGTGGACCGGAGGGATCGTGTGGGACCTGATGCCTCCTCTGGTGTGGGTACACTTGGGAAGCGCTCCCCTAGGATGGCGAGTTGCTGGAACGACCACCGGTCGCCGGGCGGTCCTCGGACGACGCTCGCGGGAAACCGGCCACAAGTCTGCACTTGCTGTCTTCTCGCGCGCTGTCCGGCGAGATCGGCTGCTGTGATCAACCCCGTCGTCGGAATGCAACGAGTTCGGCGCCGTTGGAAAGAGGACTTCAAATACTTCGACGTAGGGGCCTTCAGAAGAAATAATCAGATACGTATATCTGACTTATTGAATTTACACCCTTGCTATAAACAGGCCAGAACTGCAGGGGCAGGTTCTGACTTCTCTGAAAATCACCGTTGACCGGTGGGAGGACCTTGGAATATGGAGATGAGTTCTTCAGAAAAGTTGAAGATCTCTGAGATAGAAAACCGGGACTATTTTTGGTTTTTGATTTGGATAGGAAATGGATTTTATGGGATTTTTTTAGTGGACCTGGGTCGGATCTGGGACACTGTGGAAAAATTGCTCACAGGAACTGGTACGAATTTTGAAAAATACCTAGAGACCTTATCAAAAATTAAGAAAATTCATGGTGGTAGACATATGTGGACCGAAGTCTCAGTAATTTTTAGAGCCCCAAAAAAATTCAAAACATGGGTCGAACAAGGTAGACTCAGAACTGATGAATAGTAGACAGAACCTGAACAGAACTGAAATTTGAACTTGGACGAAATTCTAAAAATATCTAAAGGACGAATTTTTGACTGAAATTTTTTGTGGAGGTAAGGGTTCAAGAGGGGAACCAACCCTGAAAATTGGAGCTTCAGAAGATGAGGGAAGAGAGAGAGACAATTCGGAGAAGAGAGGTCTGTCCAGAGTGGACAGAAAACCGAATTCGTTGGTGAAGACGCGTCGGCGGCGAGACGGCGGCGGCGGCGATCACCGGAGCTGCTTCCGAAGTTGGAGGGGATCAAGGGGGAGGGGATTACACTCTAGAAAGGGGGCTGGAGGTGGAAGAACACCAGGGAGAGAGGGGAGAGGGGCGCAAGCTTCAAGGAGGCAAATGCTAATTTCTTCTTCATTAATTCATTCAAAATGAAAATTACAACCTTATATAGGATGCCAACCAAACTCAATCTCAACCCTTGGATCTAGGGGTTTGGATTGGATGGCTGGGATACAATGAGAATCCCACATTGAATACACTAGTTTAATCAAATTGACCACATGTGTTCAAACTTGGTGTAATTCCATTCAAACACAACCTAACTACAACTACCAAGCCTAATAAGGCCAAAAGAGCATGCGCCCCCCTTCTTGGGCCAAGCCCATTCTTGGGCCAAGAGCCACTCCATATGGCATGCTAGGCATGGGCCATTCCCACTTTGATGGCCCATGAGAGGATGGAATCCCATTTGGGCTTTAAGAGCCTTAATGACCCACTTTGAAACCAAATGGCCCAATATGAAGGAGCCATCTTAAATGGACCTTAAACATGCTACCTAGTTATGGACTCTTCCTAGAAAGAGGCCCATTGGCTTAATTAAGCCTTACAAGGATGGCCCAAAAGAAGGAAATCAAAAATTACACACTTTCAAGCTAATACAACCCATAAAACACACCTATACAAGCTAATACACACTAATACAATCCATAAGCTCATGATGTCCTCATCAGGAGCCCTCCTGGATGATAGAAATCATCGGGTAACGTCGCGAAAACCTGTATCCTGTCAAACCATGCATTCCATACAACAATTTAACAGCTAGATACATCACATGCAAAGCCCATAAAGCATTAAACTCAAGAATTTAGTTAAAACCCCACAAATAGGAAAAATAAACATTATGCATGCTACGGGGCTCTAATCGAAAGAACGAGCTATAGGAAATGATCCTAGCGAGATCAGGATTCCATCCCCGTACCTTTTGCGAGCCGAAACCGACGATATGGCCGCATGCAAGGAGGTAGGCTCACCGGGCTTTCAAGCTCCACCTCGCTCCCACGATCACCGAACCACGCCGAAATGGGTACCCACGCGTTCCTCCCGACGCGAGGAATCCAACGGCGCCAACCACGCCTCAAACCGACGTCGTCTCTCCCGAATCCCAAGAGAGAGGGGGAGAGGCGATCGGCCTAGAGAGAGAGCGTGAGGGAGAGTGAGATCGACGAGGGAGAGAGAGGGGGTGAGGCTGAGAGATTAAAAGAAAAAAATTAAAATTAAAAAATATATAATATAACTATTATATATATTAAAATCTTATTAATTTCCAAAAACCCTCAACAACTCCAAATAAATCCGGAAAAATACCAGAAAAATTCCTAAAAATCCAGGAAAATGGCTGGAAATTCCAGAACAAATACAAGAACAAAATCCGTTAAGGATCCATTAAGGCACGGGCCTTACACCAGATGTACCCGGTAGGAACTACTGAATACACGTGATACCACTTGGAAACCGCGAGGCCTCCCAAGCGCGGGACAGTGCCGAAGGGAAAAAGGAGTGTGTGGAATACATTGAAGCCACAGATATAACAGTTTCAATTTAACAATTATAACCCAGAGTCAGTCTAAAGCTAAAGACAACAAGTCTAGCACAGTACAGTCGACAAAAAGAAAGTCGTACCTGAAAGTCGGGGGAAGCCCGACGTAGGTACCAGCTGGAAGCAACAGCACGCACACCAGGAACCACGAACAGAGACGACACCCACCTGAAAAGTAGGGGTGAGTCTCCAAGCAGAGGCTCAGTAGGGGTCACGCGAATCCCCACTGAAAAGCATGCAGAAACACGGAAGCAACAGAAACAGCAGGCGTAGCAAAGCAGAAAAAGCTATACTACAAAGCTGTAAATAGAACAGGGACAACAGGAGTAGGGAGCAGGCAAAGAGCAAGGGGAGCTCAACAACAAAGAAGTGCGAGGCCGTAAAACATGGAACACGGCCACCGAGAAGAACTCGGCACCCTAAGCTACTCCAAACAGCAACAGACAGTCAACCCCAAACTCACACAGTAGGGTAACCCAGTCCGTCAACCAAAACAAAGGCAAAGGCAGACGCCAACGCCGAAAACGCCGACAAACACGACAGAAAACGTCGTGCACATAGCCCCACGCATGACTAGAACGTCATGCAAATGACTAAACACTGACCTTGAGTACAGCCACGAGAGGCAACTCGCAAAGGTCAGAACACGCAAGAAAACGTCGAGAGTCACAGGCCAAGTGACATGAGCACCCTCCTCCCAGAAGAATAGCCAGATGCGTCCACTGACGTCTTACACTGCGCCACAAGTGTCATGTCTACTCAAGGACTAGACACACCAAGAACCAGGTCTGAGGAACAACAGTTCCAAGGAAACAGGGTACCACAGCACAAGACTACATCACTAACTGCGAGTGACTAGTTAGGGCCACGCCCGTCAGCGCAAGTCCCCAGTCCCAGACCATGTGTGCACACACTGACCCGTACCTAGGCCAGGCCTCTAGCTAGTATTCCCCTCGGTAGGATGCTACCGTTGGCCGGGGCCCACGGAACTAGCTTAAGAACCGTACGTACCAAACACAACGGCAAACACCCTCCACCACTCCCGGTGGGTCGACACTCGAAGGCCGAGGGCTACAACTAGGGGAGGCTCACAAGGCACAAACTCTGAAACACAGGCGCTACAGCACAAACAATCAAGAAAAGCCCTGTCTCGTGCACAACAGAGCACCAAGGCAGTCAAACAACCACCAACAGACTCAGGACCAGGCAACTAGACCTACAATGTAACGATCCCTGAGTCGGACGACTCAAAGGCAAGATCGTCACAACCAGCGGAACAAGCCGCCAATCGGTCTAATCCTAAGCCATAGAAACCACGCTCCGTAGAAAATAACACACGGAGACCTGAGGGAACACCAAAACTCCCTCAGACACAACTGGACACGCAAATTGAGGTAAGGCAATATCTCGAGGCATCCAGAACCAGTGTCTCAGACTGGACAGAATCGCGAAGACACCCACACATAAGGTCGCCTGTCAACCACTGGGTCACCCCGGGTTGACCGGAACCAGACCCAAAACACAAGCAAAGATAGGATAGAAAATCCTACCTCAAGCAAGAAGACTCCTGGCTACCTTACAACGTAGTCATAGCCCTCATAGGACGTCAGGAGACATCCACGGGACAACGGGCAGATCACAAGGCCAAGCCAAGACAAGCAGAAACTGAAATCACGAAAAATCGGAGCACAAGGCATGTAACGCGCCACCCCTAGACCGCTACAAGTATATAACGGTCTAGACCAGGGCCGTTACACACCAAGTGACGGTCGGGAGAACAACCGTCACACACACCACCCTAACCAACTCTAAAATGCAGAAAACAGCATGTAACGGCTAGCACAGGCACGTTACACACACCTGACGCGCCAGACCGGGGCCGTCAAGTCCAACACAACCCCAAATCAAATGGAGCTCGAACGATGTAACGCGCTAGGCCAAGCGCGCTACACACGCCTAACGCACGGGAGCAGGCACGTTACACTGCCCTGACGCACCCCCACCTGGGCCGTTACGGCCAGCATACCACGAACGAACCAACAGGTTCAAAATAAAGGCCAGGGGCATGTAACGGTCCACACTGGACGTGTTACATCCAAATGACGCACGGGGCACGGCCGTTACACCATAGGAATAGCACAACACCCAGCCCTCAGCCAAACAGCATGTAACAGCCTACACTAGGCGTGTTACAACGCTGTGACGCACTGGGACACGACCGCTGCATCAACCACCTTACACGGTCAACGCCCAGTCAAAGCTCGATCAAACGAAATGTAACGTCCCAACCTGTGCGCGTTACAACACTCTGACGCACCGGGACCAGGCCGTCAGAGGAACCGCCATACTCGATCCGCAAAACGATAAAAGGCATGTAACACATTACCCCAGACGCGTTACCTGGGTGTGATGCGTCACCCTTGGACCGTCACACAACCAGAAGCCAAGAACTCCAAAATGCCAAACAAAGTGACGGTCAGTCGTGAGGCCGTCAGAGACAAGTGACGGTCTCTGAAACGACCGCCACATCCAACACGGCGAGAAAACATGGGAATGGCCATAGCGGCCCATTCCACGCCCCATTCACGCCGAAGCGCAGGGGAAACAAACCTAGACGACGATAAACAACATAAGAAGGTTAAAAAGCCCACATGCAAGCTCAAGAACGCAAGATCCGGGCAATTTCCTCAAATCTACCCAAAATTGGTCACCGAGGTTCCCGGGCTTCTACCGGCCTCGAATGAACACCAATCAACACGAAATTGATATGGACGGGATCCTAACATCCCAGCGGTCAATTTAAAACTAACTAAGCCGCAAATGGTCGTCGTTTACCGGTCGACCCTAAAAACCTCGAAAATCATGGTTTAGGCAACCCAAGCCCAAACTCGACCGTTTCCTTGCCGAACGACGTGCAATGGCAGGGAAAACGGAGAGGGAGAAGTGAGGTTCAGTCACCCTACCTCCACCGAAGAAACCGTGCCCCGAAGGGACTAAACCACGCCGAAGACCACTCGCGAACTGATTTCACCGGCTTTGAATCCACCGTTCGAGATCGCGCCAGAATCGATCCGATCCTCGCCCCATCGCGCACCTCGGCAGCTCCCCGACGTCGTCACCTCGCCCACGATCATCTCGGTCTGCAGTCGGAGCCGGAAGGGGGAGAGAACGAGAGAGAACGAGAGAGAGAGAGAGGGACGGCGAGAGTGAGGAGAGAGAAGGGGGGTTAAAAATAAAAGAAATTAGAAAATTTTCTAATTTCTGAAAATCTGAAAATGCGCCGAAAATGCACCAACTCAGAAAAATATGTAAAAATAGTCGAAACGACCGGCTCGAAGAGTACATCGTCGCTGCAGCATCCACGAGCCCGAGAATTGACAAACAAACTCACCGTAGGGTTCCATAACTAGTACGTGAGAAAAACCGACACGGCTCGTCAAACTTAACTCGGAAGCCACCAAAGCGAACCGAAACTCAACGAAACAAATCCGAAAGATCTAATGAAGATCTAGCAAGACCTACCAAGGATCCAGGGCATTACAGAATGGGTGGCCCTAAATATGAATTCAACTTCAATTTTGTCACGGTAGCACAAATGACTTTAATCATACGTGAGAGAAGGCGTAAGAATAATTATTTTCACAAAACAGATGGAAAGGAGCAAGAATAGAGAAGATGATGAAAATAGACCCGATTTGACACTTTTTAAAAATATTTTCTACTAAAGAATTTATGATGAAAAGAGCGACTCAAAATCTCACTGGGTCATAAACTCTCTCGTGGTCACGCGTATTACCCTTATTATGCCCTATCAAAGGGAGTGAGAATAAATGAAGGGGGGTGAAAATAACAAAGGATTGACGGGGTTGAAAATATTATACACAGAAGAAGTTATGATGGAATGGGTGGCCCTAAATATGAATGGGACATCAGTTTTGGCATCGTAGCACAAATGACTTTAATCATACGTGAGAGAAGTCGTAAGAATAATTAATATCATAAAACTGATAGAAAGGAACAAGAATAGAGGAGAGGATAGAAATAGGCCCAATTTGACACATTTTAAAAATATTTTCTACTGAAGAATTTATGATGAATAATGTGACTCAAAACCTCACTGGTCATCAACTCTCTCACGGTCACGCGGGATACCCATATTATACCCTATCGAAGGGAGTGAGAATAAATGAATAGGGTGAAAATAACAAAGGATCGACGGGGTTGATAATACTATACACAGAAGAAGTTATGATGGAATGGGTGGTCCAAATTATGAATGTGACTTTAATTTTGGCACAGTAGCACAAATGACTTTAATCATACGTGAGAGAAGACATAAGAATAATTGTTATCATAAAACTGATGGAAATGAGCAAGAATAGAGGAGAGGATGGAAATAGGCCCGATTTGACACATTTTAAAAATATTTTCTACTAAAAACTTTATGATGTATAGAGCGACTCAAAACCTAACTCGGTCATAAACTCTCTCACGGTCACGCGGATTACCCTTATTATACCCTATCGAAGGGAGTGCGAATAAATGAAGGGGGGTGAAAATAAAAAAGGATCGGCGGGGTTGAAAATACTATACACAGAAGAAGTTATGATAGAATGGGTGGCCCTAAATATGAATGGGACATCAGTTTTGGCATAGTAGCACAAATGACTTTAATCATACGTGAGAGAAGGCGTAAGAATAATTATTTATCATAAAACTGATAGAAAGGAACAAGAATAGATGAGAGGATAGAAATAGGCCCAATTTGACACATTTTAAAAATATTTTCTACTGAAGAATTTATGATAAATAGAGCGACTCAAAATCTCACTGCCTTATAAACTCTCTCACGGTCATGCGGGTTACCCTTATTATACCATATCAAAGGGAGTGAGAGTAAATGAATGGGGTGAAAATAACAAAGGATCGGCAGGGTTGAAAATATTATACACAGAAGAAGTGATGATGGAATGGGTGGTCCTAAATATGAATGTGACTTCAATTTTGGCACGGTAGCACAAATGACTTTAGTCATACGTGAGAGAAGGCGTAAGAATAATTATTATCACAAAATAAATGGAAAGGAGCAAGAATAGATGAGAGGATGAAAATAGGCCCGATTTGACACCTTTTAAAAATATTTTCTACTAAATAATTTATGATGAAAAGAGCGACTCAAAATCTCCCTGGGTCATAAACTCTCTCACCGTCACGCGTGTTACCCTTATTATACCCTATCGAAGGGAGTGAGAATAAATGAATGGGGGTGAAAATAACAAAGGATCGGTGGGGTTGAAAATATGACACACAGAAGAAGTTATGATGGAATGGGTGGCCTTAAATATGAATGGGACTTCAATTTTGACATGGTAGCATAAATGACTTTAGTCATACATGAGAGAAGGCGTAAGAATAATTATTATCATAAAACTGATGGAAAGGAGCAAGAATAGAGAAGAAGATGGAAATAGGCCCGATTTAACACATTTTAAAAATATTTTCTACTGAAAAATCTAGGATGAATAGAGCGACTCAAAAACTCACTGGGTCATAACCTCTCTCACGGTCACGCGTGTTACCCTTATTATACCCTATCGAAGGGACTGAGAATAAATGAATGGGGGTGAAAAGAACAAAGGATCGACGGGATTGAAAATACTATACACAGAAGAAATTATGATAGAATGGGTGGCCCAAAATATGAATGCGACTACAATTTTGACACGGTAGCATAAATGACTTTAATCATACGTGAGAGAAGACGTAAGAATATTTATTATCATAGAACTAATGAAAATCAGCAAGAATAGAGGAGAGGATGGAAATATACCCGATTTGACACATTTTAAAAATATTTTCTACTAAAGAATTTATGATGAATAAAGCGACTCAAAACCTCACAGGGTCATAAACTCTATCACGGTCACGCGGGTTACCCTTATTATACCCTATCAAAGGGAGTGAGAATAAATGAAGGGGGTGAAAATAACAAAGGATCGACGGGGTTGAAAATACTATACACAGAAGAAGTTATGATGGAATGGGTGGCCCTAAATATGAATGGGACATCAATTTTGGCACGGTAGCACAAATGACTTTAATCATACGTGAGAGAAGACATAAGAATAATTATTATCATAAAACTGATGGAAATGAGCAAGAATAGAGGAGAGGATGGAAATAGGCCCGATTTGACACATTTGAAAAATATTTTCTATTAAAAAATTTATGATGTATAGAGTGACTCAAAACCTCCCTCGGTCATAAACTCTCTCATGGTCACGCGGGTTACCCTTATTATACCCTATGGAAGAGAGTGAGAATAAATGAAGGGGAGTGAAAATAACAAAGGATCGGCGGTGTAGCGACCCGGATTCCGGATACCAGGTGTACCCGATAGAAATATCGAATACACGTGATACCACTTGGAACCCGCGAGGCCTCCCAAGCACGGGAAAGCGCCGAAGGACAAAAGGCGTGTGTGGAATACATTGAAGCCAACAGATATAATAGTAAGCAATTAAATTTCATTAGATCGGATTGCTAAAGTAGCAGAAATAAAATTACTTTTTCATTAATAATTTCAATAATTACAATTATACACCAGAGTCCAGCCCCAAAGGAAAGACAACAAGTACAGTCTGACAAAAAAAAACGTACACAGAAGTCGGGGGAAGCCCGACGTAGGTACGGCTGGCAGCTACAGCAAACGCGCACCTCCAAGAACAGCAGAGGCAGACGGCGAAACCCACCTGAAAAGCAGGGGTGAGTCTCTAAACAGAAACTCAGTAGGGGTCACGCGGATCCCCACTGGAAAACTCACAGAGTAACGGAAGCAACAACAAAAACAGCAGGTGCAGCAAAGCAGGAAAAGCTACACTATAAAGCTGTAAACAGAACAGGAACAGTAGGAGTAGGGAACAGGCAAAGAGCAAGGGGAGCTCAACAACAAAGAAGAGCGAGGCCGTAAAACACGGCCACCGAGGAGAACTCGGCACCCTAAGCTACTCCAAATGACAACAGACGGTCAACCCCAAACTCACACAGTAGGGTAACCCAGTCCGTCGGCCAAAACAAAGGCGAAGGCGGACGCCGACGTCAGAAACACAGAAAAAACACGACAGGAAACATCATGTACGTAGCCCCACGCATGACTAGAACGTCATGCACACGACAGAACACTGACCTCGAGTACGGCCACGAGAGGGCTAACTCGGGAAGGTCACAACGCGCAAGAAACGTGAGGGTCACAGGCCAAGTGACAGGAGCACCCTCCTCCCAGAAGAATAGCCAGATGCGTCCACTGACGTCTTACACTGCGCCACAAGTGTGACGTCTACACAAGGACAAGACACACCAAGAACCAGGTCCAAGGAACAACAGTCCCAAGGAAACACGGTTACCACAGCACAAGACTATAGCAACAATTGCGAGTGACTAGTCAGGGCCACGCCCGTCGGCGCAAGTCCCCAGTCCCTGACCACGTGTGCACACACTGACCTCTACCTAGGCCAGGCCTCTAGCTAGTATTCCCCTCGGTAGGACGCTACCGTTGGCCGGGGCCCACGGAACTAGCTTAAGAACCGTACGTACCAAACGCAACAGGAAACACCCCTCCACCACTCCCGGTGGGTCGGCAAAAAACCTAGGGCTACAACTAGGGGAGGCTCACAAGGCACGAACTCTGAAACACAGGTGTTAAAGCACAAACAGTCCAAGAAAGGCCCGTCTCGTGCACCACAAAGCACCAAGGCAGCCAGACAACCGCCAATAGACTCAGGAGCAGGCAACTAGACCTACAACGTAACGATCCCTGAGTCGGACGACTCAAAGGCAGGATCATCACAAACGGCGGAACAAGCCACCAATCGGTCTAATCCTAAGCCAGAAGAAACCATGCTCCGCAAAAAACAACACACGGAGACCTGAGGGAAACACCAAGAACCCTCAACACACCTGGACATGCAAACCGAGGTAAGACAACACCCCGAGGCATCCAGAACTAGTGTCTCGGACCAGACAGAACCGCCAAGACACGCACACACAAGGTCACACGTCAACCACTGGGTCACACCGGGTTGACCTGAACCTAACAACAATGCTCGAAAAGTAGGAAAGAGAATCCTACCTCAAGCAAGAAGACTCCTGGCCACCTTACAACGTAGTCTTAACCCTCATAGGACGTCGAGAGACATCCACGGGACAACGGGCAGACCACAAGGATAAGCCAAGACAAGCCAAAATGAAAACACGGAAAACGGAGCATAAGGCATGTAACGCGCCACCCCTAGACCACTACAAGCATGTGACGGTCTAGACCAGGGCCGTTACTCACCAAGTGACGGTCGGGCGATAGGCCGTCACTCACACCGCCCTAACCTACCTCGAAAAACACAAAAGCATGTAACGTGCAGCACCAGGCGCGTCACACTGAGATAACGCACGGGAGCGAGCGTGTTATAGCCACCCGACGCACAAGACCAGGCGCGTCAGAGGCAACACACCTACAACCAAAAGCCAAGTAACGCGCAACGCCAGGCGCGTTACAAACAAACAATGCGGCAAGGGAGATGCGTCAGAGCCAAATGACGCACGGGGGCAGGCGCGTTATACACAACGGGCACAGCCACCCTCAACCCAGCACAAAACAACGTATAACGGCCAGGAGCAGGCGCGTTATACAACAATGACACATAGGGGGACGGCCGTTACAAACAAAACGGCACGCAGCCACCCAACTCGGCCAAAAATAGAGTATAACGGCCAGGGGCAGGCGCGTTACACTCACCCAACGCATAGGGGCACCACCGTCAGAGGCACCGCGTCTAATGGTCAACGTCGGTCAAACGGAAAGTAACGGCCAGGGCAGGGCGCATTACATCAATCTAACGCGCTAGGTCAAGCACATTAGACTAACCGACTTAACCCCAAAACCAAGAAAGACGAAGCGAATGTAACGCGCTAACCTAGGCTAGTTACATGGGTGTGACGTGCCACCCCAGGGCCATCACTCACCCAGAAGCCAGAAAACTCAAGAACACCAAACGAAGTGGCGGTCTATCGTAGGGCCGTCAGAGCCAAGTAACGGCCTCTAAAATGACCGCTACATCGATCACGGCGGGAAAATAGAGGAACGGCCAAATCGGCCCGTTCCACGCCCCATTCACGCCGAAACGCAGGGGAAACAAACCTAAACGACCAATAACAACACCACGGGGCCAAAACGCCCACATGCGAGCTCAAAAAATGGTAGATCAGGGCGATTTAGACAAATCGACCCTAAGTGGGTCACCGAGGTTCCCGGGCTTCTATCGGCCTCGAATGAACACCAAACCACACGAAATCAACGTGGACGGGATACTAACATCCCTGCGGTCAGTTAGAAACTAACTACGCCGCAAACGGTCGCCGTTTACCGACTGACCCTACAAATCACGAAAATCACGGTTTAGGCAAAACAAGCTCAAACTCGACCGTTTCCTTGCTGAATGACGTGCAATGGCAGGGAAAATGAAGAGGAGGAAGTGAGGATCAGTCACCCTACCTCCACCGAAGAAACCGTGCCTCGAAAGGACTAAACCACGTCGAAAACCACTCGCGAACCGATTTCACTAGCTTTGAATCCACCGTACGGGATCGCACCAGAATCGATCCGATCCTCGCCCCATCGCGCACCTCGGCAGCTCCACCTCGTCGCCACCTCACCCACGAGTGCCTCCGTCTGCATTCGGAGCTGAAAGGGGGAGAGAACGAGAGAGAACGGGAGAGAGAGAGGAGAGATGCGAGAGTGAGGAGAGAGAAGGGGGGTTAAAAGAAAAAGAAATTAGAAAATATTTCTAATTTCCAAAAATCTAAAAATGCGCCGAAAATGCACAAATTCATAAAAATACACAAAAATAGTCGAAATGACCGGCTTGAAGAGTATATCGTCGCTGTAGCATCCACGAGTTCGAGAATTGACAAACAAACTCACCGTAGGGTTCCGTAACTAGTATGAAAGAAAAACCCACACGGCTCGTCAAACTCAACTCGGAAGCCACAAAAGTGAACCGAAACTCAACGAAATCAATCCGGAAGATCCAACAAAGATCCCACAAGACCTGCAAAGGATCCAGCAAAGATCCACCAAGGATCCAGGGCATTACATCCTCCTCTCCTTTAAGAAATTTTGTCCCCGAAATTAAGGACTAACAAAGGAGAAGCAAGGGAGAACAACCCAGCAACACAACCACGATAAACGACACAAATCTCAAAAAACACAGCTCAGAGGAACACCGTCAGATCACAATTACAGGTACACACTCTAGCTTCCAAGATAGCAAGTCCACAGCATGAGTATGGCACCAAAGTGAACACATCTGACACCTCCTAAGCGAGGGCAACGTCGCTTACGTCTCACAGGACATGAGACACGACTACCACAACAACAGACATCGGAAAGACACAACAATTGCACGGCAAGTAGTAGCTCACACAAGGAGACACAGTCCTTACAGCTGACCGCTCGACCACATCATCGGCTCCAGTGCCAAAGGTAACAGGGAACACCTGGCACACAGGACACCAACGACAACAACAACACTGCTGGACCAGAAACACAATCAAGTCAGTTCTCATTCAGATATCACATCTGATCAAGTCGCAAGATAACTCTACCCAAGAGAGGGAGTATATCAAGCCAACTGACAAGACCATGGTCCAAGGCAGGGACACAAAATCATAAAGAAACAGCGCTCATAAAAACAACACAGCGGCAACACCTGTAGGATTCCGGCTCCGCACAACACATAGAACCATGGAACACAACTGCAAGCAGGGTCACAACAAGGCACAAGAACATCTGAACACACGACCACAAGGAATGGGTCACGCATCAGACTGCTCACCAAGAGAAGACCCACAACAACGAGAAACGACAACACTCTCGGGGAACGCATCTCAAGGACTACGAACACGCCTCGAGAGCACAACACCCAAGAAAGAAATATAGAGCAAAGGGTACTCAATCAGCAAGGGATGCCGACAAATTCCCCAACACTCGCAAATGCCAATGCCAACACCAGAAAACCACAAATAATGGCACGGCAACAGATAAAGTCAAGGCACGAGAAGCCAAGACGAAGTCACATCGAGAAAGAACAAACCTCTCGACGAGTGGGTAGCCAACCCACACACTTCCGCTGCACTCTCAACAACGCGCACAGGCAACAGAACAACATCGATAATCGCAGATCAGCACACACCAGGCGTCATCGCAATCGACAAAGATCGTAATTAACACGCCACGAGCACCGATCTCGCGAACAACCGATCACAAGGAGCCTAAGTGCAACAAAGGAAGAGTACCAGCTTCAGCACAAAGCACGCGGAAAAACTAATCTCAGTTTACCTTCACGTCCTGAAAACGGTAAATGAGCCTTCACAACACATCAGCCGCTGGACACGGCACGACAAATACGGTACACGACAGCTCTTAACACCATTACGGAGTCCAAAACCAAGCAACCGTACAACAAGGAGCAGATCGGGCTCAAAACAAAGCTGTCCACACTTAAGCAGACACAGGACAAGGGCACAACCAAGACAGCAATTCCAAGGTTCACCTCGAAAAAGCTTCACCAAAGAGGGATGAGAAGCAACGAGCTCGACAACAATAGCTCACCAGGAAAGGAAAATCCTAAGTTCGCTCGAGCAACTTCTCAATCGAGGCAACACAACGACCGATTCGACAGAAACAACGGCACTACAGGAGCTGAACAGACTCAAGCTGGGACAACCAAAGCAATGTAAGAACGTGCATGGCTATCACACCAACGCTGAAAGTCATAAGCCACCTGAGCAAAAGCACAGAAAACAGCTCGAACAAGGCACTGAAGGTTCATGCCAACCGACAAACACTGCCAAGTGCAACATGATCGAGACAACTTCAAAACCGAACGAAGCACCTCGTCACAACCAGACGAGAGCAAAAACCATCTCGTACAGTGCCAACAAAGCATGTACAAGACCACTTGCAAGAGCACCGCGATAAACATCGCAACACCTACGCCAGCAAGAGAATCTACTGGACCTTACGGACTCTGGTAACTGTATATCTGGATTTCCATGTATTTCACACGATAATGATCTGATAGCTCAGAAAAGAAACTCCGAACATCTCAGAACACTGCTCTGATACCACTCTGTAGCGACCCAGATTCCGGATACCAGGTGTACCCGATAGAAATATCGAATACACGTGATATCACTTGGAACCCGCGAGGCCTCCCAAGCGCGGGAAAGCGCCGAAGGGAAAAAGGCGTGTGTGGAATACATTGAAGCCAACAGATATAACAGTAAGCAATTAAATTTCATTAGATCGGATTGCTAAAGTAGCAGAAATAAAATTACTTTTTTATTAATAATTTCAACAATTACAATTATACACCAGAGTCCAGCCCCAAAGGAAAGACAACAAGTACAGTCTGACAGAAAAGAAACGTACATAGAAGTCGGGGGAAGCCCAATGCAGGTACGGCTGGCAGCTACAGCAAACGCGCACCTCCAGGAACAGCAAAGGTAGACGGCGAAACCCACCTGAAAAGTAGGGGTGAGTCTCTAAACAGAAACTCATAGGGGTCACGCGAATCCCCACTGGAAAATGCACAGAGTAACGGAAGCAACAACAAAAACAGCAGGTGCAGCAAAGCAGGAAAAGCTACACTACAAAGCTGTAAACAGAATAGGAATAGCAGGAGTAGGGAACATGCAAAGAGCAAGGGGAGCTCAACAACAAAGAAGAGCGAGGCCGTAAAACATGGAACACGGCCACCGAGGAGAACTCGACACCCTAAGCTACTCCAAATGACAACAGGCGGTCAACCCCAAACTCATACAGTAGGGTAACCCAGTCCGTCGGCCAAAACAAAGGCGAAGGCGGACGCCAAAGCCAGAAACACAGACAAAACACGACAGGAAACGTGGTGCGGACACCAGGGCGATCACGTGACACGTCGGCGAACCGACGGTGCCATACGCGGAGCACCAAGTTGACTACATCGACTTCCCTTCAAATTGGGGACACTTTGGCTTCAAATTGGACCTTTTTTAGCATTAAATTGGGCTTGTAATGTCACATTATATGTGGGTTTTCATATTGGGCTGCTTGTAAGGCCCTTAAATGGCCATTTTGGTTAAAGCCCCTTAGAATGTCTTAAGAAGGAATGGCCTTGGACCATTATGATGGATCCATTAGCCATGAAAGGCCCAATTGGGCTTCCTTCATTCTTGGGCTATCTAGATTAGAATGGCCTTAAGCCATATTGGTTCCATATTGGCTTAATAGGCTTAAGGAAGACCAAGGCCAAACTTGGCCCATTCAAGGCCCAAGAAGGGGGGCGCCCCCTTCCTTGTTGTATTAGGCTAGCAACTTTGAATTTTCTTCTTCCATTTACCACATGGGAGGCTAGAAAGGCTGCTGGTCATATTCAAATGGCTGCCACCTCCCTCCTTTTTACAAGAAATTCAAAGTTTGGTGAACACCCATGTCCCCTTGCCCCTCCTTTCCCTTTCACCAAGTCCCCTTGTCATGAACCATGCGCACCCAACCCTCCCTCTCCATGTAACCCACGAATTTCCCCTCCCCCTACCCCTTGCATTGTCTATAAAAGGGCATGTATAGTGTTTGTTCACAATAGAATGAAATTTTGTTGAAAGAAAATTGTTAAGAGAGTGATTCTCCCTCTTTCTCTTGCCCTTTCCCTTGGTGTGGTTTTCCCAGAAATCTGGTCGTGGACTCGACCTTCTCTTTCCATCCCCCTCTTATCATCTTGTTCTCTCCGATTTATCCTTGATACTACTACAAGATTGCAAGATTTCAGCGCTGGTTTGATGCCGTTTGGAGTTCGGGAGCATCAGCGGTGATTTTTCTCGTGGCGGCGCGCAGATCTGTCCTAGAGTGCAGTCCAGATCTGAGGTTGACTGTGTTTTGAGTTATGCAGCCCAACCACGATGTGATCAGGAGCTGGTGTGTGAAGATCAATTAAAGTATTGCAAGTCATCTTCACGTGGCCTCTGGTTTCGTTGCATTTCAAGGTCTGTGCTGTCCGTGGCGTTAATTCTCGTGAGGTCGCGCAAGAAGATCTGAACAGACTCAGTCCAGATCCAGAGGCGACTTCCCACATCTGTCCTGCCTCATCCAGCCAATATCTGAGAGAAAGGTCTTCAGAGGATTTGTTCCTATGGACGTCACCAACAACCTCCCATAGACGGAGTTCCATTTCGACATCGGCAACCCTTTTTCCACTATTTATTTGTCTGTCTGTGCAGTTCTGTGAACACCAAATCAGATGCTGAAAGAAATCATTGCTGCACCAAGATCTGAAAGGATCTGAATGCGCCCTCTGGAGTGAAGAAACTACGTCCAGTCACCGTCATTCTCCAACAAACAGCGCTCCGATCGGGCTTCGGATCTAGCCGTACCAGCCTCCGCAAGCTCGCTGCGCAGGGTGACCAGCGCGGGCAGAATCGGGTCGGCTTTCCGTCGGCATATCCGAGCGGCTCCGGCGCGCGTTCCTCGCCTCCTGCGAGTGTGGCCCGTCAACCCGGGTTCCAGCAACCCCATATTTGGCCATTGTAACCCTATACCTCCCTGCGTGGAGTGGGTATTAAGTTCTGGAATTGTAATTGTAACAATCGTGTGTATTGGGGTTGTTCGGATTCGGCCGGGAATTCTTCCCCACGCCTAGGCGTGGAGGTACGCGCTTCAATTCCTTTCTCACTTGCTGATTTAGTATATTATCTATTTCTGCGTTTGTGAGATTAGGGCCGTTAGCCAGTTCAAAATACACCGCGTTTGTGAGTTGTGAGCGCCCGTTCCATAGCTCCAATTGAGCATCGAGCGCGAATTAGCACCCTAGGCGACGGTGGTTTCTTAATCGCCATGATCCCCACGTTTTCCCTCGCAAGGGACGATCACTGGGCTAAAGAGAGAGCGCTGTTGAGAGGCGTCTCCACCCGAGAATACCACAGTGGCTAGCCGCCTGGCTTGCCTTAACGTGCTAGTGCTGGCCGCACTTGTGTCCGTCGTACGTTCTAGCCCGGTCGAGTCATCCGTCCCGCATCAATTTGGTATCAGAGCAGGTTGAGTCTAGGGTGTCAAAAGAAAAAAAAAAGAGTGTCATGTAGTCATTAGTCGGTCTAAGTCGTGTTTAGGATCATCATATTTTTTAAAACAACAAAAAGAGTCATTTTTGGGTCGCATACATCCCTTTACTCGGTATATAAAAGGTGTTGTCCGACCGTTAGGTTACGCCTATCGGGAAGGCCGCACACTTGTGCGAGTGATCTTCGGATCAGTTATCTCCGTCACGTACCGAGTCTTGGTTTACGTCTAGGGTCCTTAGTGTGCATGCATTCCAAACTTGCATAGCCGGTCTAGTGTCTTGTCACCGTGTGTATGCATGTCCATGTCCACTACCCATGGTCGATCCCCAAGACCATACGTCCGAGTGGTCAACTTTTGTGGCCAAAATGAATGTCCTCATGGACCGAGCCTTTGGTTTTGCCCCTCTCATTATGAAAGCCGCTCTACCCAACGGGTCCACAACGGAACTCCATTTCACCGATAGGGAGTCGGATAATTGGGTTTCTCTTGACATCGTGGAGTCTCTCTCCAAGACAGGCGAGATTGTCCGCGATGGTGATTTTGCTTGTGTTGAGTTCTATAAGAGGATCGGCTCTGTTCTCTACACCGATGGCGCATAGTGCAGGATCGGCACACTTGCTGGTTCATGCATCATTTTAGGGCAAAAGTGGTTAGGAGAGAGAAGGGCCAATCTTGACTGGGACAAGAGGACTTGCACCTTATGCCCACCATACCTACCCGGTAAGATCACCCTTAGGGACCCCGTGTGTCCAGCCACCCAGCCCCAGCGGCCCACTCCACCTTCGGATTCACGCTTGGAGCCACCTCATCCCGAGCCACCCGTATTTCTAACGGGTACATTATACATAGCCGAGCCGCTTCTTAGTTGGCTCAAGGATGGCTTGGTCCCACTCCCTTACCCGTCTATGGACCCTACCCTACCTTTGGTGTCCATCAACTCCTACCACACAACTTTTCGGTCTAGTCACCATGTCGATACTTTGGATGACCTTATTATGGGATTAGATTCACAATGGGAGTTGACGCATCTTTTGGCCCGAGGCTTTGACCAACCCGCTAGTCTTAGCTTCACCCATCCGGCCTTAGGATCCATTACCTCCGTGTGCACCGTGGGGTGTGTCACCACGGAGATTCTTCTACTCCTCCCGATGTCGGCCGAGTCCGACTTCATTTCCTTTTGCCCGAGGGAGGAAGTTTATTTTCTTCACATGACCATTGTCCCAGTTACCATAACGGATGAAGGTGACTACCTACACCCTCAAGAATTTCACAATTGGGACCGAGTCATGGGGGAACCCACTTCATGGGGTCATAAATTCTTTGACCCTTTTGACCCTTTCACTAGTGAACCTCCCGAGCTATCATATTCACTCCACTTCTTCCAAGGAGTTCACCATCCCATCCCTACCCCTCGGTCTAGTTGGCAAGCCGTACCTACGTCTAGGGGTAATGACGAGGGTAGTTTTGGATCTCCTAGTCCTTCCCCACCCAAATCCCATAGGTCGCCAATGCATGATTGGTACATCTTAGGGTGTCTAGGAATCGTCCATTCCGTCAAGCATCGAGTACATCTAGTGTATGCATGGCACATATTCGGGTGCCCTGGTCCACCATTGCATATGCATGGTCTACATCACCATAGGTTTGTCTAAGTTCAAGTGTGTGTGTTTGTTTCTATGGTTTGTTTTCTTTCATATGGTTTGCATTAAGTCGTGTCAATAAAAGGCCAGTCAAGCACATATAAGGAGGTAGCCGATGCATGCTACATATTCGTGGATTCAAAGGGAGAGTACGTCTAGGTCAGGGTCATACCTGATTGGTTTCCTCCCGGAGACCGAAAGCCACTCTAAGTCCATGATTCCCACCCTTTCCGGGTTATGAAACAAGTGGGTCCGAAAGCGTACGATATTGAACTACCGGGTGACTATGGTGACAGTTCGACGTTCCATGTTTCAGATCTGGTAGCATATTGGAACCCGCGGTGATCCCTAAGTGAGCTTTGGGCTTTCTCCTTCTATTGTGAGTGATACACCACCCGAGAGTCCACCTCTTCCAGCCTCAACGCATGCGTATAGATTGTATACTGGATGAGCAGGTGATCACCACAAGGAATGGCGCATATCCACACGTCCTAGTGCGTTGGCAAGGATGCCCCACGATGACCAACACCTTGATCACATGCGGAGAATGCAAGCTTCGGGACACTTACTCGACGGGGTCGAGTTCCTCCCACCCGGGGAGAATTGGTGCGGACACCAGGGCGATCACGTGACACGTCGGCGAACCGACGGTGCCATACGCGGAGCACCAAGTTGACTACATCGACTTCCCTTCAAATTGGGGACACTTTGGCTTCAAATTGGACCTTTTTTAGCATTAAATTGGGCTTGTAATGTCACATTATATGTGGGTTTTCATATTGGGCTGCTTGTAAGGCCCTTAAATGGCCATTTTGGTTAAAGCCCCTTAGAATGTCTTAAGAAGGAATGGCCTTGGACCATTATGATGGATCCATTAGCCATGAAAGGCCCAATTGGGCTTCCTTCATTCTTGGGCTATCTAGATTAGAATGGCCTTAAGCCATATTGGTTCCATATTGGCTTAATAGGCTTAAGGAAGACCAAGGCCAAACTTGGCCCATTCAAGGCCCAAGAAGGGGGGCGCCCCCTTCCTTGTTGTATTAGGCTAGCAACTTTGAATTTTCTTCTTCCATTTACCACATGGGAGGCTAGAAAGGCTGCTGGTCATATTCAAATGGCTGCCACCTCCCTCCTTTTTACAAGAAATTCAAAGTTTGGTGAACACCCATGTCCCCTTGCCCCTCCTTTCCCTTTCACCAAGTCCCCTTGTCATGAACCATGCGCACCCAACCCTCCCTCTCCATGTAACCCACGAATTTCCCCTCCCCCTACCCCTTGCATTGTCTATAAAAGGGCATGTATAGTGTTTGTTCACAATAGAATGAAATTTTGTTGAAAGAAAATTGTTAAGAGAGTGATTCTCCCTCTTTCTCTTGCCCTTTCCCTTGGTGTGGTTTTCTCAGAAATCTGGTCGTGGACTCGACCTTCTCTTTCCATCCCCCTCTTATCATCTTGTTCTCTCCGATTTATCCTTGATACTACTACAAGATTGCAAGATTTCAGCGCTGGTTTGATGCCGTTTGGAGTTCGGGAGCATCAGCGGTGATTTTTCTCGTGGCGGCGCGCAGATCTGTCCCAGAGTGCAGTCCAGATCTGAGGTTGACTGTGTTTTGAGTTATGCAGCCCAACCACGATGTGATCAGGAGCTGGTGTCAAGTCATCTTCACGTGGCCTCTAGTTTCGTTGCATTTCAAGGTCTGTGCTGTCCGTGGCGTTAATTCTCGTGAGGTCGCGCAAGAAGATCTGAACAGACTCAGTCCAGATCCAGAGGCGACTTCCCAC
Organism: Amorphophallus konjac; assembly: GCA_022559845.1. Taxonomy (NCBI): domain Eukaryota; kingdom Viridiplantae; phylum Streptophyta; class Magnoliopsida; order Alismatales; family Araceae; genus Amorphophallus; species Amorphophallus konjac. Next base: position 229,035 of record JAHNEJ010003008.1, read on the forward strand.
ATCTGTCCTGCCTCATCCAGCCAATATCTGAGAGAAAGGTCTTCATAGGATTTGTTCCTATGGACGTCACCAACAACCTCCCATAGACGGAGTTCCATTTCGACATCGGCAACCCTTTTTCCACTATTTATTTGTTTGTCTGTGCAGTTTTGTGAACACCAAATCAGACGCTAAAAGAAATCATTGCTGCACCCAGATCTGAAAGGATCTGAATGCGCCCTCTGGAGTGAAGAAACTACGTCCAGTCACCGTCATTCTCCAATAAACAGCGCTCCGATCGGGCTTCGGATCTAGCCGTACCAGCCTCCGCAAACTCGCTGCGCAGGGTGACCAGCGCGGGCAGAATCGGGTCGGCTTTCCGTCGGCATATCCGAGCGGCTCCGGCGCGCGTTCCTCGCCTCCTGCGAGTGTGGCCCGTCAACCCGGGTTCCAGCAACCCCATATTTGGCCATTGTAACCCTATACCTCCCTGCGTGGAGTGGGTATTAAGTTCTGGAATTGTAATTGTAACAATCGTGTATATTGGGGTTGTTCGGATTCGGCCGGGAATTCTTCCCCACGCCTAGGCGTGGAGGTACGCGCTTCAATTCCTTTCTCACTTGCTGATTTAGTATATTATCTATTGCTGCGTTTGTGAGATTAGGGCCGTTAGCCAGTTCAAAATACACCGCGTTTGTGAGTTGTGAGCGCCCGTTCCATAGCTCCAATTGAGCATCGAGCGCGAATTAGCACCCTAGGCGACGATGGTTTCTTAATCGCCATGATCCCCACGTTTTCCCTCGCAAGGGACGATCACTGGGCTAAAGAGAGAGCGCTGTTGAGAGGCGTCTCCACCCGGAGAATACCACAGTGGCTAGCCGCCTGGCTTGCCTTAACGTGCTAGTGCTGGCCGCACTTGTGTCCGTCGTACGTTCTAGCCCGATCGAGTCATCCGTCCCGCATCAAAACGTCGTGCACGCAGCCCCACGCATGACTAGAACATCATGCACACGACAGAACACTGACCTCGAGTACAGCCCCACGCTAACTCGGGAAGGTCACAACGCGCAAGAAATGCGAGGGTCACAGGCCAAGTGACAAGAGCACCCTCCTCCCAAAAGAACAGCCAGATGCGTCCACTGACGTCTTACACTGCGCCACAAGTGTCATGTCTACACAAGGATAAGACACACCAAGAACCAGGTCCAAGGAACAACAGTCCCAAGGAAACACGGTACCACAACACAAGACTATAGCACCAACTGCGAGTGACTAGTCAGGGCCACGCCCGTCGGCACAAGTCCCCAGTCCCTTACCACGTGTGCACACACTGACCTCTACCTAGGCCAGGCCTCTAGCTAGTATTCCCCTCGGTAGGACGCTACCGTTGGCCGGGGCCCACAAAACTAGCTTAAGAACCGTACGTACCAAACGCAACAGGAAACACCCCTCCACCACTCTCGGTGGGTCGGCAAAAAGCCTAGGGCTACAACTAGGGGAGGCTCACAAGGCACGAACTCCGAAACATAGGTACTAAAGCACAGACAGTCTAAGAAAGGCCCGTCTCGTGCACCACAAAGCACCAAGGTAGCCAGACAACCGCCAATAGACTCAGGAGCAGGCAACTAGACCTACAACGTAACGATCCCTGAGTCGGACGACTCAAAGGCAGGATCGTCACAAACGGCGGAACAAGCCGCCAATCGGTCTAATCCTAAGCCAGAAGAAACCACGCTCCGCAAAAAACAACACACGGAGACCTGAGGGAAACACCAAGAACCCTCAACACACCTGGACACGTAAACCGAGGTAAGACAACACCCCGAGGCATCCAGAACTAGTGTCTCGGACCGGATAGAACCGCCAAGACACGCACACACAACGTCACACGTCAACCATTGGGTCACACCGAGTTGACCTGAACCTAACAACAATGCTCGAAAAGTAGGAAAGAGAATCCTACCTCAAGCAAGAAGACTCCTGGCCACCTTACAACGTAGTCTTAACCCTCATAGGATGTCGAGAGACATGCACGGGACAACGGGCAGACCACAAGGATAAGCCAAGATAAGCCAAAACCAAAACATGGAAAACGGAGCACAAGGCATGTAACGCGCCACCCCTAGACCGCTACAAGCATGTGACGGTCTAGACTAGGGCCGTTACTCACCAAGTGACGGTCGGGCGATAGGCCGTCACTCACACCGCCCTAACCTACCTCGATAAACACAAAAGCATGTAACGTGTAGCACCAGACGCGTCACACCGAGATAACGCACGGGAGCAAGCTCGTTATAGCCACCCGACGCACAAGACCAGGCACGTCAGAGCCAACACACCTACAACCAAAGCCAAGTAACGCGCAACGCCAGGAGCATTACAAACAAACAACGCGGCTAGGGAGACGCGTCAGAGCCAAATGATGCATGGGGGCAGGTGCATTATACACAACGGGCACAGCCACCCTCAACCCAGTACAAAACAACGTATAACGGCCAGGCACAGGCGCGTTATACAACAACGACGCATAGGGGCACAGCCGCTATTCAACCTGACTCACTCGGTCAAACACACTCAAATGGAAAGTAACGGCCTGCACCAGGTGCGTCACTCACACCCGACGCGCTAGGGCAGGCGCGCCAGGGGAACCGCCTTAAAAGGTGAACGTCGGTCAAATGGAAGTAACGGCCAGGACCAGGCGTGCTACATTCATCCAACACGCTGGGTCAAGCGCGTTAGAAGAACCGACTCAACCCCAAACAACAAACGACAAAAGGGAAATAACGCACGAACCTAGGCGCGTTACATGGGAGTGACGCGCCACCCCAGGGCCGTCGCTCACCCAGAAGCCAGAAAGCTCTAAAAATGCCCAGCCAAGTGACGGTCAGTCGTGGGACCGTCAGAGCCAAGTAACGGCCTCTGAAACGACCGCTACTTCCATCACGGCGAGAAAACATAGGAATGGCCAAATTGGCCCATTCCACGCCCCATTCACACCGAAGCGCAGGGGAAACACACGTAGATAATGAAGAACAACATTAGGGGGCTAAAAACCCCACATGCAACCACAAAAACACAAGATCCGGGCGATTTCATCAAATCAACCCTAAGTGGGTCACCGAGGTTCTCGGGCTTCTACCGGCCTCGAATGAACACCAAACCACACAAAATCAACGTGGATGGGATCCTAACATCCCAGCGGTTAGTTAGAAACTAACTACGCCGCAAACGGTCACCGTTTACCGGCCGACCCTAAAAACCACGAAAATCACGGTTTAGGCAAACCAAGCCCAAACTCGACCGTTTCCTAGCCGAACGACGTGCAATGGCAGGGAAAATAGAGAGGAGGAAGTGAGGATCAGTCACCCTACCTCTACCGAAGAAACTGTGCCCCGAAAGGACTAAACCACGTCGAAAACCATTCGCAAACTGATTTCACCGGCTTTGAATCCAACGGACGGGATCGCGCCAGAATCGATCCGATCCTCGCCCCATCGCGTACCTCGACAGCTCCACCGCGTCGCCACCCAGCCCTTGCACCGCTCTGTCTGTAGCCGGAGGCGAGAGGGGGGGAGAACGAGAGAGAACGGGAGAGAGAGAGAGAGGAACGTCGAGAGTGAGGAGAGGGAGAGGGAAAAAGAAATAAAAAGAAAAGAAATTAGGAAATTTTCCTAATTTCTGAAAATTCCAAAAATGTGTCGAAAATGCACAAATTCAAAAAAATACGCAAAAATAGCCAAAACGACCGGCTCAAAGAGTACATCGTCGATGTAGCATTCACGAGTTCGAGAATTGACAAACAAACTCACCGTAGGGTTCCGTAACTAGTACGTGAGAAAAACCCACACGGCTCGTCAAACTCAACTCGGAAGCCACAAAAGCAGACAGAAACTCAACGAAACCAATCCAAAAGATCCAATAAAGATCCAACAAGACCTGCAAAGGATCCAGCAAAGATCCACCAAGGATCTAGGGCATTACAATAAATGACTTTAATCATACGTGAGAGAAGACGTAAGAATAATTATTATCATAAAACTAATGAAAATCAGCAAGAATAGAGGAGAGGATGGAAATAGGCTCGATTTGACACATTTTAAAAATATTTTCTACTAAAAAATTTATGATGAATAAAGCGACTCAAAATCTCACTGGATCATAAACTCTATCACGGTCACGCGGGTTACCCTTATTATACCCTATCAAAGGGAGTGAGAATAAATGAAGGGGGTGAAAATAACAAAGGATCGGCGTGGTTGAAAATACTATACACAGAAGAAGTTATGATGGAATGGGTGACCCTAAATATGAATGCGACTTCAATTTTGGCACGGTAGCACCAATGACTTTAATCATATGTGAGAGAAGACATAAGAATAATTATTATCCTAAAATTGATGGAAATGAGCAAGAATAGAGGAGAGGATGGAAATAGGCCCGATTTGACACATTTTAAAAATATTTTCTATTAAAAAATTTATGATGTATAGAGCGACTCAAAACCTCCCTCGGTCATAAACTCTCTCATAGTCACGCGGGTTACCCTTATTATACCCTATGGAAGGGAGTGAGATAAATGAAGGGGGGTGAAAATAACAAAGGATCGGCGGGGTTGAAAATACTATATACAGAAGAAGTTATGATGGAATGGATGGCCCTAAATATGAATAGGACATCAATTTTGGCACGATAGCACAAAGGACTTTAATCATACATGAGAGAAGGCGTAAGAATAATTATTATCACAAAACTGATAGAAAGGAACAAGAATAGAGGAGAGGATAGAAATAGGCCCAATTTGACACAATTTAAAAATGTTTTCTATTGAAGAATTTATGATAAATAGAGCGCCTCAAAATCTCACTGGGTCATAAACTCTCTCACGGTCATGCGGGTTACCCTTATTATATCATATCAAAGGGAGTGAGAATAAATGAAGGGGGTGAAAATAACAAAGGATCGGCGGGGTTGAAAATACTATACACAGAAGAAGTTATGATGGAATGGGTGGCCCTAAATATGAATGCGACTTCAATTTTAACACAGTAGCACAAATGAATTTAATCATACGTGAGAGAAGGTGTAAGAATAATTATTATCACAAAACAGATGGAAAGGAGCAAGAATAGAGGAGAGGATGAAAATAGGCCCGATTTGACACCTTTTCAAAATATTTTATACTAAAGAATTTATGATGAAAAGTGCGACTCAAAATCTCACTGGCTCATAAACTCTCTCACGGTCACGCGGGTTACCCTTATTATACCCTATCGAAGGGAGTGAGAATAAATAAATGTGGGTGAAAATAACAAAGTGGAGAGGAGGATTTCTGTGGCCCACCCAAAGAGCAGCCCAACAAGACCTAACAGGGTCCAACGAGGCAAGCTCACCTGAGTGACAGCCCACAGGGCCCACTCAGGGAAGAAAAGCCCAATGAACAAACACTCGAGGAACCAACTCTCCCCGGCGGCCCCTAGGCTCGGAGGGCCCGAGTGATGGTCAGGTCACAAGGAGGGTCCGGCCCAAGCCGTTTCCCCGCCCGGGAGAGATAGGCATTAGCCGACCTATCCGACCCCTCTTTCGCCGAGCTATGCTCATCGCCCGGACAGGGCTGGCATTTCAGAAGCTCGGCCAGACCAGACATTATCCGTTCGTGCTGCCGTTAAGAGTCCCCAACGGACAGGGGAATCAAGAAGCCGCTAGACTTCAAGGCGATAACATTCCTACGATAAGGCCATGAAAGCCCACGTTGAGGACGTAACTCCCGCCGGAGACCCCTCAGCTTGCAGGACTCTTGAAGACAGCGCACTATTTAAACCAGGGACACCCTCCGGTGGAAGGAGAGAGCCATCAAGGTACTCATACACCCAAACTCTTGAGCAATCCGCTTCACCCTCTGGTGGAGAGGAGTCTCGCACACTAGTTTTTCTCCTCCCTATTACTACTTCCACCACAACTCTACTGACTTAACCATCGGAGGGTTTTTCCCCAGGGAAACCCCCTGGGCCCTCTGATACGTTTCCCTGTTTTGTAGTTCATCTTCTGGTGATCCACAGCCCGCTCAGGACACAGCGCGAGATCTCGCCTCTTCATCTGGCGCCGTCTGTGGGAAACGCACGAAGAGCCAAGATGGTGAGAAGAAGCTCAGGGAGGAGGTCCGCCGCCGAGAGGGGTAAGGCCATGGTGGCGACAGGAGATGGCCCCTCTAGGGCCTCACAGAACCCTCCCTCCAACGCCAGCGTCCCCACCAACGGACCGCCGCCCCCTCCGCCGGCGACGGGGGCACCCCCCAACGGTGGCGACGAGGTCTTCCAGGCCCTCAATAAGAAGCTCGACGTCCTCGTGGAGCTCATGAGGGCCCAGGCGGCAAGGGATGCCAGGTCCCGCGCCCCATCTGGGAGCCCCCCCCGTCGAAGTGCGTCCCAGCATACCGCTGGGGGCCGCTTCACCCTCCGCGGTCAGCAACTCATCCGCAACAACGTGGGAGGACCCTCGCAAGCTCCGCCCCCAGAGCAAGAGGCTTCCTCCACACCCAGAAAAGGGAAACAGGGGGCGAGGCCTCCACGCCCGAGCGCTGACGTTCCTGAGGATCGCCACGACGCTCCCCCAAGTCCCACGGCACGACCGCAGCCGGAACTATCCCTCCGACTAAGGGATTTCAAAAGACGTTTTGCAGAGCAAGAGCGCGCCCTCCGCGCCCTGCAGAAAACCTCTTTCCCAGAGGACGAGGAGAAATTCCCTTTCTCTGAATACATCTTGAAGGCAGAGGTGTCTCCCAGAACCTCCATTCCGACCTGCAAGCTCTATGATGGCCAGGGCGACCCAGCCGACCACTACGACAGCTTCGACGCCCTGGTGACTCTGCATGGAACACCGTATCCTATGAAATGCCGAGCCTTTGCGGCCACCCTGGTCCAAGGTGCTCAGGCATGGTTCCGGGCCCTCGCCCCTGGGTCCATCCGGGACTTCAGGCAATTCGGGCGAGTCTTCAAGGAGAGCTTCCCCAGAAGCGCCCCCCCAAGGTCAGTAGCAGGGCTCCTGGCCCTCAAACAGGCACAAGGGGAAAGGCTCCGGGCTTATGTCCACTGATTTAAATCGGAAGCCCTCAGAATTCCTCGTCTGGATGTGGCCTCGGCCACGACCGCTCTGACCGGGGGCACCCGGGACGAGAATCTCCACCGCGAACTGGTCCTCCACCCTCCCTCGACCCTTGCCGAGCAAGTGACTCTGGCACTGCGCCACGCCGAGTGCGAAGAAGTACTCAGCACCTGCCGAGACACAACCGGCTCGGGTCGGGAGGGGGACAAGAAGCGGGCCTCCGAGCCAAATCATGGCTCGGGCAAGAAGCGCGATCGGGATGGAGAGTGCAAATGGAAGTATGAGCATTACACCCCGTTGACCGCGCCAGTCTACGAGATCTATGAAGACATCAAAGACTCGGGACTCCTCCGCCAGCCCGAACCAATGAGATCGAAGAACCGCAAGCGCGACAGGCATTGCCTGTTCCACGGCGACCACGGGCACCACACCGGCGACTGCCACCAGCTCCAAGACGAGATCGAACGTCTCATCCGTCAGGGGCACCTGGCCCAGTTTGCAGCCGGGCGCAAAGAAGACCGAGACGCCGCCGAGGAGATCGACAACGCCCCCCGAGGGGTCCACATCAACATCATCTCTGGAGGAATGGCATCGGGCGGCGACACCAGCCGAGGAAGGAAGCGTCATGCCGAGCGGGCCAGCCGGGTCTTAGAGCCCTCAGGGGGCCCGCCGAGGGAGCCCCAGGTCATAGTCTTCTCCGACCAAGACCTGGAAGGGATGAACACCCCGCATGATGATGCCCTCGTTATCTTGGCCACAATAAACCATTGTAACGTAGATAGAATTCTGGTTGACAATGGGAGCGCCCCCGATGTATTATCTTATGACTGTTTCCTCAAGATGGGGGAAGGCCCATCCAAACTCCGCCCGATCCGAACACCCCTTTGCGGGTTTAACGGCCTGGCCACCTACCCCGAGGGAGCCCTAAGCCTGCCGGTCACCATCGGCACCCCACCCAAAACCGTTACGGTCATGGCGGACTTCATAGTGATCAAGGGTATGATAGCGTACAACGCCATTTTCGGCCAGAAAATTCTCAGCCGAATAAAGGCCGTACCATCTACCTATCACCAGAAAATGAAGTTTCCCACCAAAAACGGGTTGGGGGAAGTCCGAGGTAACCAGGCCACGGCTAGAAGGTGCTACAACATCTCGGTGGAAGCCTCAAGGCTGGACGGGAAGGAAAAGGGCCCCAAGGGAATCGAAGGGAAGACCGTAACCGCCGAGCCCGGTGGCGAATTGCTAACGGTATTCCTAAACGATGACCCGGCCCTCGGAGTAAGGATCGGAGCCGACCTACCACCCAAGGAACAGCAGCAATATAAGAAATTCTTTCTGAGTACGTCCAGGTCTTTGCTTGGTCCGATGATCAACTCCCTGGCATACCAGAGAAGACCGTGATGCACAAGCTCAGCCTCGACCCCACCGTGAGGCCCGTACAGCAACGGAGAAGGAAGCATGCGCCCGAGAATCAGGCGATCATCAAGGCGCAGGTCACCAAGGGACAAGAGACTGGCCTCTTCAGACCAGTCCTGTACCCTACGTGGCTAGCCAATGTCGTCCTGGTGCCAAAAACCACAGGTAAATGGCGAATGTGCGTGGACTTCACCGATCTGAATAAGGCTACCCCCAAGGACTGCTATCCGCTACCGAGCATCGACCAATTGGTTGATTCAACCTCAGGCAACGAGATACTCAGTTTCCTGGATGCCTATTCGGGTTATCACCAGATCAGAATGAATCCAGAAGACATCGAGAAGACCGCCTTCATCACCGACTGCGGCGTGTACTGCTACACCCGGATGCCCTTCGGGTTAAAAAACGTCGGAGCCACATATCAGCGACTGGTAAATCACATGTTCGAGGGACAGCTAGGTCGGAACGTCAAGGCTTACATTGACGACATGCTCGTCAAGACCCCCAAGGCCCAAGACCACTTCACCGACCTTGCCGAAACTTTCGGCACCCTCCTGAAGTACAACATGAAGCTCAACCCCGCCAAGTGCGCCTTTGGAGTAAAATCCGGGAAGTTCCTGGGTTTCCTGGTCACTCAGCACAGGATCGAAGCCAACCCCGACAAAGTCCAGGCCATCCTAGACATGCGCCCGCCCATGTGCGTGAAGGACGTCCAGCGTCTGACAGGGCGTGTCGCCGCTCTCAGCCGTTTCCTATCCCGTGCGGCCGAACGATGCTTGCCCTTGTTCAAACTGATGAGGGGACCCAAGCTAGCATCTGCTACGTTCGCATGGGATGAGGAGTGCCAGACAGCATTCGCCGAGCTTAAGAAGTTCCTGGCTTCGCCACCGGTGCTCTCCAAGCCCGTCCCAGGCGAAGCCTTGCTGCTCTACCTCTCGACTACGCCATCCACGATCAGCTCGGTCCTAGTCAGAAATGACTCGGGAATCGAAAGACCGGTCTACTACACCAGCAAGGTGCTCAATGAGGCCGAACGGAGATACCCCGCAACCGAGAAACTCGTGCTAGCGTTGGTTACCTATGCAAGGTGCCTCCGCCCCTACTTCCAGGGGCACCCCATCACCGTGCTAACCGACGATCCGTTGAAGAAGATTCTGGCCCACCCCGAGGCCTCAGGGTTACTCGTCAAATGGGCCATTATGCTCGGGGCCTACGACATCTTGTACCGACCGCGATCAGCAATCAAAGGCCAAGTGCTCGCCGACTTCATTGTCGAAAGCACCATCCCAGCCGAGGACAGGCCTCCGACCACGACCGGGCCAACCTGGGAACTGTTCGTCGATGGATCGTCCAATTCGGCAGGCAGCGGTGCGGGGGTCCTCCTGAGGTCTCTCGAAGGGATAGAGCTACAGTACGCCTTGAAATTCAACTTTCAGGCATCCAACAATGCTTCCGAGTACGAGGCCCTTATCTCGGGAGCACGCATGGCCCGACGGTTGGGGGTCGAGCGAGTCAGGATCCACACCGACTCTCAACTAGTCACAGGTCAGGTCAACGGTGAGTACGAAGCTCGGGAGGCACCCATGATCAAATACCTTCAGTTGGTCCGGAGCCTGGCCCAACAGTTCGAGGAATTTGAGGTAGTCCGAATAGCTCGGGAGCAAAACTCTCGGGCGGACGCCCTCTCTCGATTGGCCTCCTCCCTAGACCCAGAAGGTACACGATCGGTCCTCCTAGAAGAGCTAGAGCGCCCGAGCATCGACACGGAGCTCCTCGCTGTTGACTCAGCCACTAAAAGCCACTGGCGCTCCCCCTACCTGTCCTGGCTACAAGACTCCCAAGAGCCCTCCGACCCTCGAGAAGCCCGCCGAATGAAGTATCAAGCTCGGTGCTTCGTCGTCCTCGACAACACTCTCTACCGAAGATCGTTCTCCGGTCCCCTCCTGAAGTGCCTCGGTCCCGACGAAGCAAGCCGAGCCATCCAAGAGATTCATGAAGGCCTGTGCGGAGCGCACTCAGGGGCAAGATCGCTGGACAGAATCTTATTACGACAGGGGTACTGGTGGCCCACCCTGTAGCGCGACTGCTCGGCCTATGTTCAATAGTGCGACCGATGCCAGCGGTTCGACCACTTGGTCCATCGGCCGGCCACGGAACTTGTCACCCTAGCCGAGCCTTACCCTTTCGCTCCGTGGGGGATCGATATCCTTGGGCCATTCCCGACGGCCCAGTCCCAGAAGAAGTTCATCATCATCGCCATCGACTACTTCACCAAGTGGATCGAGGCCGAGGCTATGGCAAGGATCACCGCAGGAAGGCGTTGCACGGTCCTATCTGAATCGCGTATCCTTGCAGACGGACAGACGACGACCGTGTGATGCTACCAAACTCCAAGATGTAGGACTTGATCCTCCACCACTTTCGGTCGACCAGAGGGGATGGGCCTTGCGCTGTGCTGATGCTGACCTGCAAAACAACGTGGAGACACGAAAAATAGCACCCAAATTAGCCCTGGAATGTGTGGTAACTATAGAAAAGAATGGAAAATCGACATAATAGCATGGAATGGGCGATACCTGGGGTGATTTTTTAAACCCATATAGGGTGTGAAAAAGATAGGAGGGGTATAGAATGATGTGAAGTAGTGAAACCCGTGGATGAAAGAGTGATGAAAAGAAGCATGCAAAGGATAAACTAATGACTAAACACAAAGACTAGGACTCAAAACAAAAGACTACTCCATGAACTGGAGGCTTAAGAGGATGTAGAAAGCCTCCCTCCATGGCTACAGTTCGCTCAAGATTTCGACAGAGCTTCGACGTCGATGTTGGATCTCCCCCTTTTCAAGCTAGGACTAGGGGTTCTATTTATAAAGCCCTAAAATTCTAACCTCGAAATTGGATTTTCCAATGGATATTAATCCGAGAATACAAAATGAAATTCATGGATAATACTCCTATCTCCCACCAGGATCAAACGGCACCTCATTTGGTTGAGAAACCGCGGAGAAATGAGTGGGAGAAGTTAGGGGTTTCACAACGGATAGAGAGAGAAAATCCTAACAATCCTAAGATCTCGAGCATGTACGCGGTCGCACGATAGACCGCCCAGACATGTAAACGGTCCATTGCTAGACTGCTTAATGCTGTCAGTGATAAATAAAATAAATGAAAAATTATCCAATTATCCACCGAACTGATCGGCCATCACGTCGTTGGACTCTTCAAGATAAAATGGTCGAATGGTAGACCACTCAATGAATGGAACGGTCCAATGCTAGGCCGTGTACACTCTGTCGGTGATAAATCTAGAAAAATAGGATAAATAGATAATTATCTGAAAAATCCACTGGCGTAGGACTCTGGGAGCTAGACGGTCTACAGACACGCCGTTCAATGGCATTAAACGGTTGAACCCAGACCGTGCAAAGCTTGTCGATGGAAATTCAGAAAATCAAATAAATATCTAATAAATCAGTAAACGGTTCCAAGAAAACCGCCCCATCATTGAACGGCTGGTCGCTAGACCGCGTACATCCTGGATGTTTGAAATTGATAAAATGGGATAAATGAGCCCATTTAACCCAAAACCAAGTGAAATCAAGGCCCATTAAGCCCAAATCCGAGAGCAGACCTAGCCAGAGAGGGAGATACCCATAAAATAAGCCTAAAAGACGTGTCTGGAAATAGCCCAATGAGTAATGGACAACTCGAGATAAGAGGAATGACTCAACTCATAGGTAAAAAATGGGTGTCAACTATCCCTACTACTGGAAAACGAAATCAAAACCGCAATCGGGGCCCAAATCGGGCGAAAATCGCCGCTGACCCTAAACATGCGATTTTGACCCCGGCGTGAAATAAACCCACACTCGGCTCGCCTCGGCCTACCAAACTCATGGGAAATAAAGTACAGGTGTAATACCCTGGATTCTTCGGATTAGAATATGAGAGTTTTCAGAGCGCTTTCGTGGGTCCCTGGTTGTGTTTTACTATCCACTCGGGTTTTTTCCCTATATAACTTGCAGAATCCCGTGGAGAGTGAACCGTTGAGTTTTGAGACTCCGGGACAGTACAGGTGCATTGTGTTCTTTTCGAGGATCACGGAGGCTATTTTTACATATTTTTTCGATTTCATAGAATTTTGGGCCAAAAATCAGATTTCACAAATATTTCTATTTTATTTTCTTTTTAACCCTCACCCTCTCTCCTCTCTCTTCTCACGTTCTCATTCTCTCCCTCCGTTCTCTCCCCTCTCTTCTCCTCTCCCCTAGGGCGTACGACCGTGGCGGAGGTGGACGAGGTGGTGATGGCGTGGAGCTGACTTGGAGCGTGATGGAGCGAGGATCGGAGCGTGGTGCTTGGCACGATCCCGAGCGTGGATTTGAAGCCGGCGTGGGTTCCTGTGATGGTTTTCGGTGTGGTTTGGCCATTTTGGCATGTGAGATCTTCGGTGGAGGTAGGGGGATAGGTGCCCTACTTATTTCCTACTTCATCTTGCAATTTGGAGCTGAACAATGTGAGTTTGAGCGGGTTTTCCTGCTTTAAGGGCAAATGCATATTTTGAGGGTGTGAGCCGAGATCGCCGTTCTAGGTGACGCTTTTTAGTTTAAATGGTATCATTTGAACCCCTGGAATGTTAGGATTCGATTCTCGCCAGTTTAATTCCGTTTGAGCGCGATTTGGCGCCGGTATGAGGCTGGACGCTCACGTGAGTCGTTTTGGGTCGATTTGTGGAAATCGCCCATTTCTTGCCGTTTTGTGGTTTGTTGGCCCCTTCCGGCTTGTGGAAGGTTGGCATCATGTCTATGTATGTCTTTCCGTCATTATGGGACGATTGGGGCGTGGAAAGATTGAGTTTTGAGCCTTCCTACGATTTTCGCACCGGTAGGAAGTAGCGGTCAAAGCAGAGACCGCTACTTGGAGAAATGGTCCAAGGAGGACTGTTATTTGGCTCTTAAAGGTTCCTATGTCAGTTTCAGGTTACGGTCTTGTGATCGACCGTAACTTGGTAGTGGCAGCCCTGGGATGACCGCCACTTGTGCGTAACGGTCCAAGGGAGACCGTTATTTGGTTTTAAGTTGGTTTAGGTCGGTTCCTAATAGCGGCCTTGCGGCTAACCATCTTTTGAAGTAACGGTTAGGCAAAGGACCACCACCAGTATGGCTTTTCATATTTTTGAGGCGATTTGGAGATGACGGTCTGGCCATGACCGCCACCTTCAAGAGACGGCCCTGTGAGGACTGCAACTTGTTAGTAGAGGCCCTAGGAAGACCGTCTCCTGCCTGTTCAGGTTTACAAATAGCAGCCCTGCTAAGACCGTCACTTGGCTAGGCAGTCAAGCAGCGGCCAAGGTTAAGACCGCAATTTGTCTGGGATGTCTAGTAGCGACCAAAGAGATGACTGCCACTTGCCCAGAGTATTCTTTTGTGTTGGTTTGGTTTCCGGTTGTTGTGACTTCGACCCCTTGGTTAGCCCATTGTTCTATGGATGTCTTGGACGTCCTATGAGGGCTGTGACTGTGTTATAGGGTGTCCGGGAGTGCCATTGTACCAAGCGGTATTCTATGTTGTTTTGAGAGTCATTATGGTTTTCGGTCAATTCGGTTGTGACCTAGTGGTTGATACGTGACCTCGTGAGTGTCTCGGCTATTCCGTGAAGATCGAGACTTGGTTTTGGACGTTTGGAGGTATTGTCTTATCTCGATTTATGTGTCCATGTGGTTTGAGGGCTTCGGTGATCCCTCGTGTTCCGTGTTTCATGTTATGCGGAATTATGAGTCCGATGAGCGGCCTAGGGGCCGAGGACTTCCAATTGATGTGGATCTGGCTATTGTGTGCCGCTTCCATGTTTATCAAGGATTGACTTAGGGACTAGGCTGATTGGCGGTGTGTTACCGCTTTGTGCGATGATCTTGACTCGAGTCTTGTGACTCAAGGATCGTTATATTAGCAGGTCTAGTTGGATGTCCCGAGTCTGGCAGTTGTATACTGCATTGTGTTCTGAGTACTTGCGACAAGTGCGTGCTTAGCCTGTCCGTACTTTGGTGTTTCTGTTTGAGAGTCTCTATGTCTAGTGAGCCTCCACTAGTCGTAGCCTGACGACACTTTCGTGTGTCGGCCCACTTGGGAGTGGTGGCTGGGCGAGTTCCCGATAGAGACGATTTGTAGGCTGGTTGTCATGGGCCCCTGTGTCTAGCCGTTAGAGTCCAACGGGAGGGGAAAACCAACTAGAGGCTTGGCTCAAGACATTAAGCTTGTGTGTGTACACGTGATCAGGGGCGTTTGGACAGACGCCGATGGGCGTGACCCTAACTGTCACTCGTTACTGTAGTTCCTTGGTTACTTGTTTAGTGTCTCAGTTACCGCGTTCGAGACGCGTGGGAGACGCTTGAGACGCAGTGTAAGATGTCGGTGGACGCATCTGGCTTTTCTTCTAGTGAGAATGTGCTTCTGTCACATGACACATGACTTGTGACTTTCGTGACTGATTTCCATCATGGTTGACGTGACTTGTCGGGTAGTCTGTGTTTGACTTTACCTGAGGTCAGCGTAGCATACACGACGGTGAGATCGTGTATGTATTGGTGTTTTTAGACCATGTGGTCTTGAGTTGGGCTTTTGTCTCTGTAGACGAGCCTGCATGACTAATGTAGCGACCTGGATTCCGGATACCCGGTGTACCCGGTAGGACTACCGAATACATGTGGTACCGCATGGGACCCGCGAGACCTCCCAAGCGCGGGAAAGCGCCGAAGGGAAAAATGAGTGTGTGGAATACATTGAAGCCACAGATATAACAGTAAGTAATTAAATTTCATTAGATCGGATGCTAAAGAAGCAGAAATAAACTTACTTTTTAATTAATAATTTCAACAATTACAATTATACACCAGAGTCCAGTCCAAAGGAAAGACAACAAGTACAGTCTGACAGAAAAGAAATGTACACTGAAGTCGGGGGAAGCCCGACGTAGGTACAGCTGGCAGCTACGGCAAACGCACTCCTCCAGGAACAGTAGAGGGAGCCGGCGAAACTCACCTGAAAAGCAGGGGTGAGTCTCTAAACAGAAACTCAGTAGGGGTCACGCGGATCCCCACTGGAAAACGCACAGTGCAACGGAAGCAACAACAGAAACAGCAAGTGCAGTAAAGCAGGAAAGGCTACACTAAAAAGTTGTAAAACTACGCTACAGGCAGTAGTAAACAGACGGGAGGTAGGAGTAGGGAACAAGTAAGAAAGGGGAAGAACCCGTGCCAGACAAGCGGCGACCGAACTAACCTCGGCACCCCAAACTACTCCAAGCAACAACAGAAGGGCAACTCTGATCCAGCAAAGTCAGAAGTTACCAATCTGTCGACCCGACACCAGGTCCAAAACGACGACCTGCAAGGACGGATAAAACAATCACAACGGCCTACACTATTGGAACATCGTGCACGCAACCCCAGGCTCATTTGAACACAGCCAAGAACAGACCATACAGCTAGGGAAGCAAATCTTGGACAAGGCCAAGACTAGCCGACACGAAAAGGAGAACACTGGCTCCGAAAAATGCGAGAGTCACTAGTCAAGTGATAGGAGTACCCTCACACTAGAAGAACAGCCAGATGCGTCCACCGACGTCTTACACTGCGCCACAAGTGTCATGTCTACCCGACCGCGTGCAGCACGGGGGAGACTAGACACACCAAGAACCAGGTCCAAGGAACAACGACGTTCCAAGGAAAAACACGGCAACTACGGACACAGGACCGCAGCACCAACCACGAGTGACTAGTCAGGGTCACGCCCGTCGACGCAAGTCCTCAGTCCCTGACCACGTGTGCACACACTGACCCCTACCTAGGCCAGGCCTCTAGCTAGTATTCCCCTCGATAGGACGCTACCGTTGGCCGGGGCCCACGGAACTAGCTTAAAAACCGTGTAACGGGAACTGCCCGTCTACCACTCCCGGTGGGTGACGTACTAAGAAAAGCCTACGTCACAGGCTACGACTAGTGGAAGTTCACAAGACACAGACTCCAAAACACAAGTGCTAGAGTATAAATAGTCTAAGGAAAGCCCTGTTGCACGTACTACAAAGCACCATTGACAGTACAACCACTGCCAACAGACTCAGGACTAGGCAACTAGACCTACCTCGTAACGATCCCGAGTCGAACGACTCAAAGGCAAGATCGTCACACACAGCGGAACAAGCCGTCAAGCGGAACAAGCCCTCTTTCTAGAGTGTAATCCCTTCCCCCTTGATCCCCTCCAGCATCTGAAGCAACTCCGGTGATCGCCGCCGCCATCGTCTCGCCGCCGACGCGTCGTCGCCAACGGTTTCGGTGTTCTGTCCACTCAGGACAGACCCTTCTTCTCCGAATTCCTGCTATCACTCCCTTCGTCTTCTGAAGCTCAAAATTTCAGGGTTGGTTCCCCTCTAGAACCCTTATCCCCACAAAAAAAAATCACGTCAAAATTCATCCTTTAGCTATTTTTTGATTTTCGTCCAAGTCCAAGTTCCAGATCTGTCCTGGTTCTGTTTACTATTCACCAGCTCTGAGTTTACCCCATTCGAACCATATTTTGATTTCTGTTGGGTCGCCCAAATTTACTGGGATCTCTTTCCACATCCCTCTACCACCAGGAATTTTATTAATTTTTGGTTCACCCTCCAAGTATTTTTCAAATTTCGTTCAAGTTCCCAAGAACAGTCTGCCCACAGTTTCCCAGATCCGACCCAGGTGTAGTAAATAAATCCCAGAAAATCCATTTCGTCTCCAATCAGAAAACCAAAAATAGTCCCGGATTTCTATCTCAGAGACCTTCAACTTTTATGAAGAAATTATTTCAAGATTCGGAGGTCTTCTTTCCGGTCAACGTCAATCTTCAGAGAAGTCAGAACCTGCCCCTGCAGTTCTGGCCAGATTCCAGCAAGATTGTAAAATGCATGATCAGAAATACAGATCTGATTATTTTTTTTGAAGACCCCTACGTCGAGGTATTCTGAGTCAGCTTTCCAACGGCGCTAATCTCGTCGCATTCCGACGACGGGGCTGATCGCAGCAGCAGTTTTCTCCGAGTCGCGCGCCTGCAAACAGAATTTTCAGATTCGTGGCCGAGTTTCCGCGAGTGTCGTCCGAGGGCCGCCCGGCGTCCGGCGGTCGTTCCAGCAGCTCGCCATCCCAGGGGAACGCTTTCCAGGTGTCTCCACAGCAGAGGAGTCATCAGGCCCCACACGACCCCTCCGGTCAACACGTGGGCCCCCACTAGCACGAGTACGCGTGAAGCCGAAGCATTGCCCGAAATCGCCCGTCAACCCGAACTTGGTCCTCCCGGGCCCACTTGTGTCGCCCTTTACCTCCCTGCGTGGAGTGGGCTTATTTGTACTGCTGTAAACATAATATACTAAGTTCTCGGGAGTACGAGCTTCGGCCGGGT
The DNA here is from genome assembly GCA_022559845.1 of Amorphophallus konjac. Taxonomy (NCBI): domain Eukaryota; kingdom Viridiplantae; phylum Streptophyta; class Magnoliopsida; order Alismatales; family Araceae; genus Amorphophallus; species Amorphophallus konjac. Next base: position 246,955 of record JAHNEJ010003008.1, read on the forward strand.
GCCGTCTTCGCCACGCCGAGAGCGTGGAGGTATCGCCTTCACCCTTACACTTGGAATTAGCTTAATTCTTTATATGCTTTATATGCCGCTGCTAGAGAGCATGTGTAGGGATACCTAGCTCGCCTTCAATTTATAATATCACTGCTGCGAGAGAGAGCGAAGCCGTCCCGTGACCCGATCCGGGCACGAAAGTGCGAGCCGACCACCCTAGCTCTTGCCGGTTTCTCAACCGCGCACATCCGACGCTTCCCTCGTTAAGGGACGATCGCGAGCTTGTCGTGTCCGTGGTCCCGTCCCGCATCAGAGCCTTTCCTTCTTCTTTCCTTTCAGATCTTCTCTTCGCTTCTTCGATTGCCTTTTCCTCGGGCTCTCTCTTTCTCTTTTGGTTTCTGGCTATCCTCTGGATATCTCCCTTTTCTTTCTTTTTTTCTTCTGATTTCCTTCCTCTTCTGTCCGCCCCCCTTCGTTTCATCGAAGGAGTGGGTTTATATAGGCCCCTTGACTGACTTCTTGGCCGATAGCAACCGGCGCGCCCTTGACGAGGCTCCCGGCGCGGCAGGTGGTGTCGATGGCAGCTCCCGGCGCGCCTTAGTCGGAAGCAGTAGGCTTCTCGGCGCCCCTTCCCCATATGGGCCTTGTTGGGCTTTCGGCATGGCCACTATCGGTGCGCCTTTTGGTGGCCGTGGGCCTCTTCAGCAGCTTCTCGGTGCCACAGGTATTGGCCCATTTAGGGATTTTGGGCTTCTTATGTTCATTTCTTCAGTTGTGAGGGCTGACTCATCGGCTGACATATCTTATCGGCTGGGCTTCTTTCTTGCTCGTTCGGGGATGGCCCCGAGTATCTTCCGAGATCTTGTGTCTCGCTTCAGTGGTTCTCTATTAGAGCCGGCCGTCTCTTCTTTTCTTCTTTTCTTCTTCTATTCCTGAAAACAAGATAACAGAAATAAGACATTTTGTCAGAAATAAAGGTATTTTAGGGTTATTATTATTGTTTCATCGCTGCTATTATTATTATTTTTATTTTAGGCGTCAACAAATGCCCCCCACCCGTAGGTGGCGCGAATGAGGGACAAGTGAGCGGGACCTGCGGGTGCAACCCCCATCTGAGAACGCGTCTTTTTATTCTTCATTCATGCGAACATGCAGGCACTTATTGATTCACACGCATATCTAGATGTATATAGGATAGCTCCCTTGTTTTAGGGATAGGATAAGGATGGCATCCATGATTCATGGACGAAGTGCAGCTCACGAAGCACAACTAAGGGAGATGTGCATACGTAAAGGGGATGCCGCGTAGAACGCATGCATAGCATAAATCACAATCCACACCCATGACTATTCCTCCATAGCGTGAAAGTGCAATCGTATAGGTAGTGAACCCTAGTCATAGGGACGTGCAGACGCTCTAAGTAACACTAGAGGATTGGTTTATCACCTATGCACACATTCAGGGATCTCGATTTTTGGTAGTTTTGCACACCCCCCTTGTTGATTCTTAATTTGAGATTTCACTGTTCGGTGCGAGTTTCCTCATATGTCTCAATGGGGATTCCCGGCTACTAAGATTCATCCCTTTATTGGCAGTGTTTTTTTATAGACTTCACCATTCGGCACGAGTCTCCTCATGTGTCTCAATGGGGATTCCCGGCTATTAGGATTAGTCCTTTTGTTCATAGTGGCATAATGGATTTCACCATTCGGTGCGAGTTTCCTCATATGTCTCAATGGAGATTCCCGGCTACTAGGATTCGTCCTAGTATTATTCACAGTGACATAATGGATTTCACCGTTCGGTGCGAGTCTCCTCATATGTCTCAATGGGGATTCCCGGCTACTAGGATTAGTCCTTTTGTTCATAATGGTATAATGGATTTCACCGTTCGGCGCGAGTCTCCTCATATGTCTCAATGGAGATTCCCGACTATTTGGATTCATCCTAGTATTATTCAGAGTATTATCATGGACTTCGCCGTTCGACGCGAGTCTCCTCATGTGTCTCAATGGGGATTCCCGGCTACTAGGATTAGTCCTTTTGTTCATTTTTTTTTTCTTCTTCTTTCGTTTCCTTCTTCTTCTTTTTTTGGGGTGGGTAGGTGGCTTTTCCCTCACGGTCACCCTTTATGCGAGTGTTGAGATTTAAGCATCCAAGAAGTGTTAAGAAGAATTTAAGATGTCCCTATGACTAAGGACCATAGCTCGTATCGTGTGTGAAGTGTGGGAGTTTCGTCTATGGCGTATTCTGTGAATTGCGCACGCAACGTAACCACGACTCTTTCCCTTGGCCGCATGCACTCACCGGGAATTGGCTTTTCAACTCTTAGTATGTGACGTGGCGCACACAGTCATAGAATCTGGATAGCGTTATTTTAGCAAGGGACTGCGGTCATAGAAATTTGAAGGAAGGTGTATTAATACTATACTTCAAGCAGACATGCACGTAAAACATGCAAGCAAGCAAACCATATTATTATTTTTTTCTCTTTTTTTTTCTTTTTCTTTCTATTCTTCTTTTCTCTTCTTCTTCTTCTTCTTCTTTTTTTTCTTTTCTCATCTCTTTTTTTTTTCTTCTTTTCTCATCTTCTTTTTTTTTCTTCTTTTCTCATCTTCTTTTTTTTAGAACTCAGTGGATACATCCTTAGGTCGACTTTCTTATAAGTGGACGACCGATGCCATGGTGACAGGGAGAAGTTGTCACATGTTGTGACGAATCCCTGGAGGGACCAAGGGCTGGCGTGGAACCAAGGGGTCTTTTTGTTCATTGGTTAGGATAACAATTCCAAGCTAATGGTAGGATATTTGTTGTCTTAGCCTGAAGGTTATGATGTTGGGTGACTTGGCTTAGACGTATGGTCGTGACACCAAGGCAGAATTTTTAAACGGCTTAGGCAAATTGCCATGACGCTATACAGCTTGGCTTAGGCGGAAGGCCATGATGCCAAGGTAGGATATTTAAACGGCTTAGACATATGGTCGTGACGCCGTACATCTTGGCTTAGGCGGAAGGCCATGACGCCAAGGTAGGATATTTAATGGCTTAGACGTATGGTCGTGACGCCGTACATCTTAACTTAGGCGGAAGGTCATGACGCCAAGGTAGGATATTTAAACGGCTTAGACGTATGGTCGTGACGCCGTACATCTTGGCTTAGGTCGAAGGCCATGACGCCAAGGTAGGATATTTAACGGCTTAGACGTATGGTCGTGACGCCGTACATCTTGGCTTAGGCGGAAGGCCATGACGCCAAGGTGGAATATTTAACGGCTTAGACGTGTGATCATGATGCCGTACAGCTTGGCTTAGGCGAAAGGCCATGACGCCAAGGTAGGATATTTAACGGCTTAGACGTATGGTCATGATGCCGTACAGTTTGGCTTAGACGGAAGGCCATGATGCCAAGGTAGGATATTTAACGGCTTAGACGTATAGTCATGACGCCGTACATCTTGGCTTAGGCGGAAGGCCATGACACCAAGGTAGGATATTTAACGGCTTAGACGTATGGTCATGATGCCGTACAGCTTGGCTTAGGCGGAAGGCCATGACGCCAAGGTAGGATATTTAACGGCTTAGACGTATGGTCATGATGCCGTACAGCTTGGCTTAGGCGGAAGGCCATGACGCCAAGGTAGGATATTTCACGGCCTAGACGTATGGTCATGATGCCGTACAGCTTGGCTTAGGCGGAAGGCCATGACGCCAAGGTAGGATATTTAACGGCTTAGACGTATGGTCATGATGCCGTACAGCTTGGCTTAGGCGGAAGGCCCGTACAGCTTGGCTTAGGCGAAAGGCCATGACGCCAAGGTAGGATATTTAACGACCTAGACGTATGGTCATGATGCCGTACAGCTTGGCTTAGGCAGAAGGCCATGACGCCAAGACAGAACAGTAGGTTTCATCATCGCTACTAGATTTATACTGATGTAAAGAAGTCCATAAGTTTCATCAGAATAGACGTAAGGTCTAATCTGGGTAAGTTTCATCCTCTTTTTTTTTATCACAGGTGGGACATGAGGATATATACGGGTTTCATCATCAATGGGACTTAAGGAAACACATGAGTTTCATCAGAAAAGATGTAAGGTTTATCCTGGACATGTTTCATAGTTGAACAGGCAATGCGCCGGTCAATCAACGGGAGGGTTTCATCGTCGGTGGCACATATAGAAATATGCGGGTTTTGTGAGGATAGACGTAAGGTCTATTCCAGATAGGTTTCATCGCCAGTCTAGACTGATGGTCTGGGTCAAGGGTGAAAGTTTCTTATTGACTGACTGGACGAAAGGTCCGAGCCAGAGGCAGAAGGGTTTCTCTTTTTTTTTTATTGACTGACTAGACGAAAAGGTCCGAGCCAGAGGTAGAAGGGTCTCTTCATTCATCGACTGGACGGAAGGCCTGTGCCGCATATAAAATATTAATGTCGGTCCGACGGGACATCAGAGTCAACAAACCTTGCTTGGACGGTATGTTCAGAACAAGGGCAGACGTAAGACATCATTGTCGTATTGATGCCATGTCAAAATGGCTAACCTGGAAGAGACAAAGGGTCTGGGTCAGGACAGAGGTAGCTGTTGACTTGACAGACTTGTCAAAGTCAACCAACTTAGCAAGGGCGTGAGGCCATGAGCCAAGGGAGGAATATAGGATAGGTGTTGACTCGACATCCTGTCAAAACCAACGAACTTGACAGAGGCGTGAGGCCTAAGCCAAGGGCAGAATATAGAAAAGGTGTTGACTCGACGTCTTGTCGAAGTCAACCAGCTTGGCAAGGGCGTGAGGCCATAAGCCAAGGGAGGAATATAGGATAGGTGTTGACTCGACGTCCTGTCGAAACCAACGAACTTGACAGAGGCGTGAGGCCTAAGCCAAGGGCAGAATATAGAAAAGGTGTTGACTCGACGTCTTGTCGAAGTCAACCAGCTTGGCAAGGGCGTGAGGCCATAAGCCAAGGGAGGAATATAGGATAGGTGTTGACTCGACGTCCTGTCAAAACCAACGAACTTGACAGAGGCGTGAGGCCTAAGTCAAGGGCAGAATATAGAAAAGGTGTTGACTCGACGTCTTGTCGAAACCAACGAACTTGACAGAGGTGTGAGGCCTAAGCCAAGGGCAGAATATAGAATAGGCGTTGACTAGACGTCTTGTCGAAGTCAACGAACTTGGCAGAGGCGTGAGGCCTACGCCAAGGGCAGAATATAGAAAAGGCGTTGACTCGACGTCTTGTCGAAGCCAACGGACTTGGCAGAGGCGGGAGGCCATAAGCCAAGGGAGGAATATAGGATAAGTGTTGACTCGACGTCCTGTCAAGGTCAACGAGCCCTTACCCTGATAGAAGGTTTAAGGTAAGGGTAAATAAGATGATGAACGCATTAGAGGCCCAGACCCAGGGCTAAGTATTGATGTTGATCTGACGAAAAGTCAGATTCGATGAACCTTGCTCATACGGAAGGTCTACAACAGGGGTAGAATGCGCAGATAAGGATGTCAGCCCGACATCATGTCGAAGTTGACCAACCTAGCATAGACGTGAGGTCCAAGCTGAGATAGAATATGAATTTTGACCCATGGAGGTATCAGGGTCGACAAACCTTGCTCAGATAGAAGGTCTAATGCCAAGTGAAGGAATCTTTTGTTGGTTTATTTATTTGAGTTTATTAAGTTTATTGAGTTTGTTGAGATGTTTGTTTATTCATCATTTTTCTCGGGCCTCTTGGGTTTGTTGAGTTCATTAGGGTTTATTTTGTTGGGTTTACTAAGGTTTGTTAGAGATTTTTTTTGTTGAGTTCATTAGGTTTATATTTTTTTTATTGAGTTTATTAAGTTTGTTTGGTTTATTGAGCTCATTAGTCGACTGAATTTGTCAGGATTTATTTAGTTTGATGATGTTCGTTGAGCTCATTAGATTGATTATTATTATTTTATTATTTTATTATTTTTTATTTGTTTGTTTTATTTTATTTATTTATTTATTTATTTATTTATTTTTTAATTTTTATTACTTTTTATTATTTATTTTTTTTAACTTGGCCCAGTGGGACAAAAGAGTTTTATAGACCCAGACGGGTGGGATAAACTAGCTTGGTTAGGACGGAGTGTCCCGAGCCAATGAAAAGGGCTTTATGGGGATAGTCCGGTGAGACTGGTGGGATTATTTTCAGAGCTCGACAGGGGCGGAGTACCTCGTGTCAAGGGGCAGGTTTGTATGAGCCCAAGTTGGGCAGGGGGACTGAGACAACAGTAGTGGAAAGCCCCGTTGGGCCAATGCAACGGGTGTTGAGATATTTGGTGTAATTGTTGGCTGAATGCCGGAAGCTAATGAAGATGTGTTGGCCGGGGCCCAGGACCCGTATCAAGGGTAGATGGTCAATCCCGGTGGGACAAATGGGAGATATCTCTATAGGATGGGAAGATGGCGATACGCCATGCATCCCAGTGGGCCATTTTATGTTAATAATAATAAAATCATCCCAGTCTCCATAAACGGGACGGACATTTTGTTCTCCCTTGTTACTTCGGGGCTCGTCCCCCTTCTCTTCTTTTTATTGACCAAGGCGGGGATGTAGGAGAGCGCTCACCTCCTCAGGGAGGGGATGAGTAGCTCGCTCCACCACATAAGCCCCACAATGGTAGTTGTATCTAGTACAAATTAGGATATAGAGGGAGTGTCGGTTCCCTCAATAGATACGGCCATCATGATCTTTTCATTTCTCTCTCCTTTTTTTGGTGTGTGCCTGCCCCAGAACAGGCTCTCTCTTTTTCTCTTCTTCTCTTTTTTCTTCTCTTTTTTTCTCTATTATTATTATTTTTTTTACAACCCTTCGAGCTGTGAGATAACGCTCAAATGCTGGCTTTTAGCCGAGTTTGCGGGGGATAGCAAGGCCAGTGACGCCACGCGAGACTGCTTGCCTGAAGACGGGTTTTTGGTGAGGGCGTGGCGGATCCACCTTATATTCGCCCATTTGCAGTTCACCTTTCTTGATCGTGCCTTCGATGATGTCCTTGAACACGTAGCAATCCTCGATAGGATGTCCTACTACTTGGTGATACGGACAAAAGCACGAGTTATCTTTTCTTGCGGAGTTGCTTGATCTCTTTGGCTCCGGAAGCACCACTTTACCGCATTTTAGGGCCCACTCAAAGAGAGCTGAGGTCATATCTTTTGTAAATGAATAGGGCTTCATCATTTTACCCCTTAACGAGGACCCTTGTGTGTCCGGCTTGGTAGAAGTGATACAAGCAGTCTCTGCTTTTTTCTTCTTCTGTCGCTCGAAGGCTTCAAAGCTTGGAATGCAAACTTCCTACGCTGGCTGCTTATCGGCTGGTTTGTAGTTTTGACCCATGCTCGTGGAGGATGGGTAAATCCTTGCAATGACCGCTTCAGCTTCAGTTGCGAAGTCATCTAGACTTTCAAAGGTCGTGACTTCGAAGTCAATGACCCATCGTAGAATCTCTAATTTCATATTCTCTTTACAGATTTGGACAGATTCACTGTAACTTGGTGGGTGCCTACACCTTTCACGCAGGCTCCTCCATCTGCTTATGTAGTCCCTGACGGACTCATTATCATTTTGTTTGGTCATTTGCAGCTCGGCCTCAGTGACTTCTTCTTTGGCCATCTTTGTATCCATTGTTTGCTCTGCTTTGGTCTTATCCCTTGTGGCTGGACCCACTGATCTTGAATGTAGGGTAGTCGACTGCATATGAGGCCTTGTCGATGTCTTTATCGGATACACTTTAGTTGCCCCCCTGACTTGCCCAAGGGAGTGTGTGTTGGGATGATTAAGGGAGGATGCCCCCTGAATGATCATGTGTTGTTCGGGGCATTGATGACCGCGCTGAAGCTTCAGATGAGCTAGAACTGTCTTGCGATGCCTCGCATTGATGCCTCGACAGTCGTGACATATGTGGCTTTATGTTCATTTCATTCAGTTGTCCTTGTAGCATTTCAATCTCCTGCTGCTTCTGGTGGAGTAGTGCCATTATTGTAGGGTCTTGTAGGAAGGGACTGGGAGCTCTACTGCCCCCTGCCTCTGATTTGTGCAAAATGGATTTCCTCTCGCCATCATTGCTGGCCATAGGTAGCTTCTTTGGGACAAACCCCCTCTGTTCTATGCCTCTGGGCGGAGGAGGAATATGGCACTGAGCCTCCTTATTAGCTGGTGAGTGCTGCTTTGGCATCCTCCCAGACCTGATAGACTGAAGAGAAGCAGAAGCATTGGCTGGAACTACTTCCTTCGGCACAAAGCAAATTTCTTCATCTTTTTCATCAACAGTTTGGGCCTCACTAGAGGATGCTGACAATGTGTTGCAGGAGAAAATAAGATTCCTCCTTTCAGTATTTGTATTCTTATTTCTCTTTCCCTTCATGGTTGGCACCTGCCCCCACAGTGGGTTATTTGATGCATTCAGCTTTTCTGCCTTTTCTTCAGCTCTTTCTGTTAATTGGCGAGACTCGCTGCCTATTTGAGGGGTAGGCTTCTTGAGCAACATAGTTTGATTCTTTGGCTGCTCATGGTTACCAGGCTCATGTGTAATGGCTTGTAGCTGTGGGTTAACTTCTTCATGTGCCCACAATGGGGTTTGTCTCTTCTTACTGTCCATTGGCCTTTTAATGATTGTTGGTAGAGTGGGACGGGCCATAACTCCGTAAACCCAGGCTTTTGGAGGTAAGCGAGGCACCAGTCTTATTTTCCTTCCCGTTGACACGGCTTGCCAATTTCTTTGTTCTTTTTCATGCTTAGGAATATTGTCTTCATAGGTGTGCCGGCTACAAGCCTCTGGCATTTCTTCAAGCAATTGTTGACATATAGATATCATATTGACTGACGCCCTTGGCACAGACATTTCGTGCGGGTGTGGGGGATCAACTTTGTATTCCCCTATTTGTAGCTTACCCCTTTTTATTAAGCCTTAGACGATGTCCTTGAATATTTGACAGTCTTCGATAGGATGTCCGAGGATCTGGTGGTAAGGGCAGAAATTCGGATCATCTCTTCTCCTGGCATCATCAGGCCTCTTTGGCTTTGGCAGGATGACCTTGTCGTATTTGACAGCCCACTCGAATAATGTTCGAGTCTCGTCTCTTGGGAAGGCATAGGACTTCTTTTCTTTATTCCAGTGTGGAGGCGTTTCTTGACATTCAGCAGGCCCATTGAGAGGATAATGGTGCACCCATTTCTACCTTTTTGCCGCGACGCTAATAGCGTGTACAGCTTTCAACATCGGCCTCTTATTAATTTGTTTAGCCTGATGGCTTGAGTTGATAGGAACTAATGGATATCTTGCACAGAAGTCTTCAATCTCTGTTGCAATATTAATCAATCGGTCAAAAGACCAGACTTCCGCTCCAATTAACTTTTCCAAGACTTCTTTCTTCAGATTTTGTTTACACATCTATACTGCATCTTCTAGATGCGGAGAGCGCCGGCATCTCATACTAAGATCCCTCCATCTTTTGATATATTCTGCAGCAGCTTCATTATCTTCTTGCTTGGTTGCCAACAGCTCAGCCACGGTCACCCTTGCCTGTGTGACATGGAATCTTTCTATGAATTTTCGCTGCATATCCGGCCAGTTGTTGACAGATCCAGCCGGCAAGCTATCATACCATTCAAAAGCATGTCCCGTTAGAGAACACCCAAAGAACTTCAATAGGTATGACTCATCTGTTGCCAAGTCACCCAGGACTGTTACATAGTGTGCAATGTGTTCCTTCGGGGAGCCCTGCCCATTGAATTTGTCAAACTTAGGAATTTTATTGATGCTAGGCGGCAATCTCTTAGTAACATGGTAGGCCGGATATGGCACTTTATACATGTCAAAGGGGGCGCAATTAGCACTACCCCTTTTGGCTAGCCTCTCTTCAACCATCTTTTCCACCATTGATTTATTCACCACGACTGGCAGTGCTGATTCAGGACAGAGGTGGGTGGGCTGCATTTCTTGTGTGGCTGGAGTTGCAACATGAGATGGCAGAGGTTTTGACAAGGGAACCTGCCGTTGCATTTGAAGAAGCTTCAGTTGTGCTGGCTGGAGCGACTGGAAATGATCCTGGGAAACAACCCAACTCTGACCGTCAGTTTGCAGAATAGTCTGTGAAAGAGCAGTCGAGGGGTTAAACCCTCCCAGCGATAGGTCAGTTTGTGCCCCCAGTTGCTTGGGTGCCACATCCTGTTCAGTCTTCTCTTTTAGTTGCTTCTTCAGCAGTTCTACCTCCCGCTGATATCTTTGCATGGCTATTAGGATGGTAGGGTCCATAGCTATTTTGCTGGTAATGGTCTCAAGTGTTTCGCCAAAGCCGCATCCGGACAGGGGCACCCCTTCTTCTTCAGATGCCATTATTTTGGTGCCGAGAGTAGTGTTGTTTTCATCGGTAGCCTGTTTGCCCTTAGAGGTCTGCAGTAACCCAGCTTCATTTTTGCTTTGTCCTGTCACAGGATCTTCTCTTTCGATAACCTTGGCTAGTTCTTTTTGCCCATTTAGCAGGGCGTCATGCCTGCCCATCACTCCTGTCATATTACACGCGAGGACTTGCATTCTTCTTTCATGCTTTTTAACTCTCCTTCGGGACTGGCGAGGGAAAGTTGGCCCTTCATTTGTCAGAACTCTTTTCATTTCTTCCCTCTGTGAAAGACTTTCAAAACTCCTGAACTCAGCTTGCTTTTTCTCTTTATCTATCCCAATAGGTGATATCTTATTTTTTTCTTCTCCTTCAGCCTTGAAGGCATGGAGTGACCTTTGTCGGCCTATGACGGGACTTCTAAGGTCATGGAAGTATTCCCATACCCTCTTAACCATCCCCTCTTGACTGTACTCTGAACAGATAATAGGAGGCAACGTCTAGTCTTGGGCGGGTGGCATGTATGCCAATCGTGTCAGCTTGGCAACTTGGTTGAGGTTCTTTGAGTTTTTGGAAATATCAGCCTGTCTTGCACAGACCCTGGCAGCGAGTGGAGGAGTTGTGACTATGACTTCTTCCTCATTCATGACTTTATTATCCCTTCTCTTGGGGACATCAACAGAACTGTTATAATTTTGTAGGGTTGACATGACACTCCGGGTCTTCTTGGGAACCCACATTTGCTTGCGTCTTGGCAATTTTGAGGTTGGCTTCCCTTGCTTGCTATCATCACTGTTCGCCCTCCGGCTAGCCAGCACTTGGAAAGCATTGCGGGTAGGAATGGTCCGAACCCCCCCAATCAGCCGAACCACGTCTAACAACGTCTAAACTGGACGTTGAAGAAGATCTGAACCCCCCCAATCATCATGGACTTCCCAGATGCCGAAAGCTGACATTGGGAAGCGACAGAGGCTCTTCCGCTTCTGAAGTTCTTTTTGTTGCCCCCAGTGGGCCCCTTCTCATGTGCTTCAATCGGGTTGGTAGCATGGTGAACATAACAGCTCACGGTGACTAGATTCTTGAGTAGGGATTTCTTGATCTTATCCTCGCTCTGACAAGAAGCAGCTTTATCATCCTTCAGCTCTACAGGCTTCGGACTTTCTTTGCTCAGAATATCCACGGACACAACTCCCAGGAAGTTGGGGCAGCCAACGACCGGAGGAAAGTCACCAAAAGTGGTGGGCGAAGCAGAGGATGCGCTTCTTTTCGCCTCGTGATGGACGAAGTAGGGCACGACCTCCGGAGCATCCTTCATCATCTGGCCTATCTTGGGGCCGGTAGCTTGCGGCGAAGTCTCGACAACAGTTTTCGGCTCCTGGTTGTCGATCTCGAGCAGGTCGGTGAAGATGAGGCCCAGGCAGTTAGGCATCCCGACAGCAGGTGGCATCGATCCGAATGACAGAGGTACCGCCAGGTAGCTTTCTTGAACATGCGCATCGACCGGTTGCTGGTTAAAGCATACAGACACGATTCCAGCCGTCATTGTAGCTTCCTGGGAATAAAGAAAGCGCACAGAATCAGAAATTTGAGGGGGGCCCGCTGGGCCTCCTATTTTTGGCGTAGAGATGAAGGGAGACTAGGTCCCACCGGGCGTACCAGACTTGTGGACGCGGATTTTCCGTGGGATTTTTATCCTTTTATTTTTGTTGTTTATTTATTGGCGTGTCAGTCACATGTGTGACGATTTCATTGTGCGCTCGATCTGACTTCTAATCAGTCGATTGTGAGTGATCGTGTCTGGACCAACAGTCTGTCATACCATAAAGGTTATGACGTTAATTACGCCCTTCCTAAGAAGGACAACCCTTGATTAAACGCCAAAAAATAGGAGGCCTCGAGAGGCAAACATATATTCATGTGTGCAAATGGAACTTCATATCGGAGCCAGGAAGGCGGGCAAGATAATAACAGATGATATCGTTAAGTCAGCGGTTCGAAAACCGAGTGAAAGGGAAGAAGGAGGATATTTCAGTCACAGACAGGCTGAGCCATGGCCATAATGGGGGTTTAAAACATCGATCGACGTTTCGGCAGCATCTCCCCTTTTATCTGGATTGTGCCCAGGGGGAAATAGGCTATCACCCACGGAGTGCCGGGATGAAAGCCAAGAGAGAGAGAAGTGTTGAATTTCCCGAACCGCATATCTGCCATGGGGCAATGTTTGATATTCCCTGTAGAAGTCGGCGGAACTCATGCAGTGGCAGAGCCCTCCCGAGCTAAAGGGGTTATTCATGAACCCAGTGCGGGATGACGGAAAGTGAGCGAACGCTCAATGTTGCGCCCTCGCACGCGGATCAACCTGCACGGTCAGGTCGCAGGGATCGACCTGCCCGGTCAGGTCGCGGGGGTCAAGGGGGCAGCGCCCCTTGAGGGGGTTTCCGGGGGCGGAGCCCCCGGAACAAAATTCGGATTGAAGGCACAGTAACAAAATTTGGGTAGGCTATCGATGCAGCTGGGAGGCAGAAGGGGATTCCCGGCGCAAGGGGCTACTTAGTGCGAAGAGGAAACGGCCAGGCAGGTTCCCGGCGTGGGCTTCCCGGCACGCAGAGGAAGTGGCCAGGAGGGCTCCCAGCGCCAGCTTCCCGGCGTGCAAAGGAGACGGCCAAGGGGGGGATCTCGGCGGCGGTTTCTTGGCTGGCCAAAGGGCCTCTCGGCAGGGGTTTATTGGTTCAAAAAAGGGGGGTCTCGGCGGCGGTTTCCCGGGGCGCTCCTGGCCACGCCGAGAAGGTGGCGCCGAGAGGCTTGCATGGAGGGGTTTGAATAGGCCTATAGGGGAGGGGGTCCTGGCGTGGAGCTTCCCGATGTGCTCCTGGCCGCGCCGGGAGCCTGGCTCCGAGAGGCTTGCATGGAGGCTCACGTGAAAAAGGTTTAAATGGCATCTCAGCGGGACAGCTCTCGGCGGGGAATTTTGCACGCCGAGAAGGTGGTTTCGGAAGGATTTCAGGGTTTGATTGCGGTACTCTATTTTGGGTCCATTGATGATCCAGGCTGAAATAGATAGATTCAGTGGGGTCAAGGTGGATCAGTTCATCAAAGTTGAACTGGATTGGGCTTGAGCTTTATAGAGACATCAGGCTCGAGGAGGAATTAGGGAAATCAGGGTCTGCAGAACTCCTGTCACCAATGTGCAAAGTCCCGGGGGCAGCTTAATGTCGACTTTCATCATCCCGGGAGAATTTTGGCAGCATGTCCCCTTAACTTGGAATATGCCAAGAGAGAATAGGTCATCATCCACGGGAGGTCGGGATGACGACCGAACGAGGATAGGCACCGGGCCCGGGGACATTGCTTCCATCAATCTCATCGGTCAGTGTTCCCTTGGAACCCATCAGAACGCACATAACAACATGGCTCTTTGGGTTCACAGGGTGGCAGTGGAATCCGGATCCAGAACGAGAGCTGTAGGGGAAGTCTTCTCTATTGCTGTATCTTCTCAGGACACATGTAATGGTCTCTGAACATCCCCTAGGCAGATGTGTAGGGAGATCGAAGGGTTAAAAATGATGGTGCAGAGGTGGGCCTCTGACTGTGTTTCATTTGGCCGAAGGAGGGATGTCGGCGTGGCTTTCCATTGGCCAAAGGGGGTGCTCTCGGCCTAGGTTCCTTGACCAAACAGGGAGGTCTCGGCGTGGCTCCAAATGCAAACGAAGAAAGGAGGGAGGCTCCCGGCGTGGAGCCTCTCGGCGCGCTCCTCACCGCGCCGGGAGGCTGGCGCCGAGAGGCCAAAGGCAAGGGGGGAGGTCTCGGCCAGGGGCTTCCCGACGCGCCCATTACCGCGCCGGGAAGGTGGTGCCGGGAAGCTGAGAGCTGGGGGGTTCACGTGGAAGTGGCCTGAAGAGATTTTTGTCGGTTTGCTGAAGAGGGAGGCCTCTCGGCAGCGTAGTTCTCGACGGGGAAATTATCGCGCCGAGAAGGTAAAAAGGTTAAGGATTTCAGGGCTTGATTACGGCACTCTGTTTTGGGAATTTTCTCAGATTCTAGCTCGGATTGAGACCGGATTTGGAGTACAGGAGGGGGTTTCATGGATGCTTCTGCTAGAGGGATGCCAAGGGAGCCGAGAGACCAAATCAGGAGGCAGAAGAGAGATCATTGTCCGGACCTGAGAAGCTTTCTCTGTTTGCCGTCGGCCGTCTGGGGGATCAAGAGATGACTGCCTCTGATCCCCTGGACGAACCCAATGGCGTCGAAAACTGGCGATGGATGGACTTTTAGCACCGAAACTCCAGGCCCTAAGCATTCAAGGCTTAGAATGGAGGACCCAGGGATCGAAATCATCATTCACCAAAGCCTGGCAGTTCAGGGAACCAAGAGATTGGTATCTCGGGTTCCTGAACAACATGAAGGGCTCGAGGGAAACACTCGGAACATATGCGGAGAATCTGCCATTGAGACAGGAAATGAGAAGGGAATGGAGCCCAATCACCCATTAGATGGGGGTGGGGGTCCTATCCTCATCCCTCTTCAGAGAACCAACGAGAATTCTGAAACCGGTACTGTATAAACTATTATGCATTTCAAATAGAAGATATATCCACAGGACGCAAAGGGGAAGAACTTCGATTGCCCAATATTCATCACTGCAATTGCAGGATTCCATTTCATTGCATCATCTCACACTTACTTCAACCATGAAAGGGAATATAAGAAGCAGAGAGGTACAAAGTAGAACCGGGATTGTCCGGCTACATCTGATAAATCGAGAAGAAAACTCGCTAGATTACATCAAATAAAAGGAAAGAAAACATGGGGGAGGGCGGAGCATTGACTCCTCTCCCTCCCCAGAGCAGCCCACCTGGAGCCTTTCCTTCTTCTTTCCTTTCAGATCTTCTCTTCGCTTCTTCGATTGCCTTTTCCTCGGGCTCTCTCTTTCTCTTTTGGTTTCTGGCTATCCTCTGGATATCTCCCTTTTCTTTCTTTTTTTCTTCTGATTTCCTTCCTCTTCTGTCCGCCCCCCTTCGTTTCATCGAAGGAGTGGGTTTATATAGGCCCCTTGACTGACTTCTCGGCCGATAGCAACCGGCGCGCCCTTGACGAGGCTCCCGGCGCGACAGGTGGTGTCGATGGCAGCTCCCGGCGCGCCTTAGTCGGAAGTAGTAGGCTTCTCGGCGCCCCTTCCCCATATGGGCCTTGTTGGGCTTTCGGCGTGGCCACTATCGGTGCGCCTTTTGGTGGCCGTGGGCCTCTTCAGCAGCTTCTCGGTGCCACAGGTATTGGCCCATTTAGGGCTTTTGGGCTTCTTATGTTCATTTCTTCAGTTGTGAGGGCTGACTCATCGGCTGACATATCTTGTCGGCTGGGCTTCTTTCTTGCTCGTTCGGGGATGGCCCCGAGTATCTTCCGAGATCTTGTGTCTCGCTTCAGTGGTTCTCTATTAGAGCCGGCCGTCTCTTCTTTTCTTCTTTTCTTCTTCTATTCCTGAAAACAAGATAACAGAAATAAGACATTTTGTCAGAAATAAAGGTATTTTAGGGTTATTATTATTGTTTCATCGCTGCTATTATTATTATTTTTATTTTAGGCGTCAACAACCCCCGGGGGATGTCTCGGGCCAAAGAAATGTGTTCCGCCAATTCTTATTAAATGAAAATATCTCTTTTCGTAGTCTCGATCACGACTTCTTTTCTTCCCTTCTTTTATCTCTTCTGGCTGATCACCCGAACCTGGGGATACTTGTCGATGGCGCAGGAGAGCGCTCATGCCTTCAGGGAAGGGGTGAGGTGTTCGCTCCACCGCGACGCAGCCATTCCCGGAACAGGGCCTTTGCCAAGGTGGGACATAGGTAGCGTAGACAGACGCACCTAGCGAACCTTGCCACTGGTGATGAGAGGTGCGTCGTAACCATCGACGTGGGTCAAATGTAGACGCAATTATGCTTTGTTGATCAATGAGGGCGAGAGGCCCAGGTTAGAGGCCAGTCGACCGGGCTTGTCAATGCTGACAAGGGTCGAAAAGGTAGACGGTCTTGCCGATGGTGACAAAAATCGGATAGGGTAGCGACCGGGCTTGTCGATGCTGACAAGGGTTGAAAAGGTAGATGGTCTTACCGATGGTGACAAAAACCGGATAGGGTAGCGACCGGGCTTGTCGATGCTGACAAGGGTCGAAAAGGTAGACGGTCTTGCCGATGGTGACAAAAACTGGGTAGGGATAGCGACCGATCTTGCCGATGGTGACAAGGGTCAAAAGGGTAGATAGTCTTGCCGATGGTGACAAAAACCGGGTAGGGATAGCGACCGGGCTTGTCGATGCTGACAAGGGTCGAAAAGGTAGACGGTCTTGCCGATGGTGACAAAAACCGGAAGGGTAGCGACCGATCTTGCCGATGGTGACAAGGGTCGAAAGGCGTAGACGGTCTTGCCGATGATGACAAAAATCGGAAGGGGTAGCGACCAATCTTGCCGATGGTGACAAGAGTCGAAAGGGGTAGACGGTCTTACCGATGGTGACAAGAACCGGGAGGGTAGCGACCGATCTTGCCGATGGTGACAAGGGTCGAAAAGGGGTAGACGGTCTTGCCGATGATGACAAAAATCGGAAGGGGTAGCGACCGATCTTGTCGATGGTGACAAGGGTCGAAAGGGTAGACACTGGACGTGTATAAGTGGGATATCGGATGAAGACCCTCGCCCCGACCTCGTAAATGGCCTTCTGGACGGCGGATGGTTCATCACTATTCATCATTCATGATCATTTTTTTTGTTCATATTACTGACCCAAGCGCCCTTTCGGGTTTTCACCGAAGCCAGCCCCCTCTTGCTTTTGCCCGCGCACCCTTTCGGGTTTTCATGCGGCGGGGTACCCGATTTTGCCTGCGACGCCCTTTCGGGTTTTCGCCACAGCTGGATTACAGCCATTTTTGCACTTGTCCTGATCATAGGAGCAAGTCTGGCGGGGTATCTCTATTTTTAACCCCATTTTCCTTTCTTTCTTTTTTTTTTATTCGGGATGCGGAAAAACTGGACCGTGAAAATATTGACTGGCCTTGTCAATGATGACAAGGATCGAATCCTATTTCGATTCGTCGACACTGGTTAGATGTCGAAGCAAAGGGGTATGGTCTATTAACAAGGATGTAGGATCCGAGTTAGGGATAAAGATCGAACGATCTCGCCGATGATGGCGAGGGTCGAAAAGGGTTTGTTCGTCGGCATGGGTTATCGCCGCAACAAGGATGAGATTATCGACAGGGACGTAAGATCCAAGTTGAGGGTAGAGATCGACCGATCTCGCCGATGATGACGAGGGTCGAAAAGGGTGTGTTAAAGGATTTCCGGCGGGACTTTGATGATCGTCCCTTTCGGGATTTCATTGGGTGGAGAATAGGAGAGGCATTTGGAAATTACCACTTTACTGACTCAAGCGCCCTTTCGGGTTTTCGCCGGAGCCAGCCCCCTCTTACTTTTGCCCGCGCGCCCTTTCGGGTTTTCACGCGGCGGGATACCCGATTTTGCCTACAGCGCCCCTTCGGGTTTTCGCCACAGTTGGGTTATAGCCATTTTTGCACTTGCAATAATATAGGAGCAAGTCTGGCGGGGTATCTCTATTTTTAACCCCATTTTCTTTTCTTTCTTTTTTTTTGATATGTATAGGGTGGCAGGTCGAAGTGCGACGTTCGACCCTTGGTTGATAGTAGATGGCTGTCGGCCGGAGCATCAGACCTTGCACCGGGCAGAACAGTTCATTCGTTAGCAAGGGCTGAATGCTAACGCAAAGGAGTGATCTCTCGCCGATTCGGGGGTAAGGCCGGTAATGGCAACAGCGTGCTGTATTCTTTCGGGAGCTTGGTCAGGGCAGAATGCCATTAGACCGAGGACAGGGTAGTTCGGTTAAGGTGGGATGCCTTTAACCAAGAAAAAGGTAGCTCGGTTAGGGCGGAGTGCCACTAAACCAAAGAAATGATAGCTCGGTTAGGGCGGAGTGCTACTAAACAAAGGAAAAGGTAGCTCGGTTAGGGCGGAGTGCCACTAAACCAAGAAAAAGGTAGCTCGGTTAGGGCGGAGTGCCACTAAACCAAGAAAAAGGTAGCTCGGTTAGGGCGGAGTGCCACTAAACCAAGGGAAATGTAGCTCGTTAGGGCGGAGTGCCACTAAACCAAGAAAAGGTAGCTTGGTTAGGGTGGAGTGTCACTAAACTAAGGGAAATGTAGCTCGGTTAGGGCGGAGTGCCACTAAACCAAGGAGAAGGTAGCTTGGTTAGGGCGGAGTGCCACTAAACCAAGAAAAGGGTAGCTCGGTTAGGGCGGTGTGCCACTAAACTAAGGAGAAGGTAGTTCGGTTAGGGCGGAGTGCCACTAAACCAAGGAGAAGGTAGCTTGGTTAGGGCGGAGTGCCACTAAACCAAGAAAAGGTAGCTTGGTTAGGGCGGAGTGCCACTAAACCAAGGGAAATGTAGCTCGGTTAGGGCGGAGTGCCACTAAACCAAGGAGAAGGTAGCTTGGTTAGGGCGGAGTGCCACTAAACCAAGAAAAGGGTAGCTCGGTTATGGCGGAGTGCCACTAAACCAAGGAGAAGGTAGCTCGGTTAGGGCGGAGTGCCACTAAACCAAGAAAAAGGTAGCTCGGTTAGGGAGTAGTGCCACTAAACCAAGAAAAAGGTAGCTCGGTTAGGGCGGAGTGCCACTAAACCAAGGGAAATGTAGCTCGGTTAGGGCGGAGTGCCACTAAACCAAGGGAAGGGTAGCT
Organism: Amorphophallus konjac; assembly: GCA_022559845.1. Lineage (NCBI taxonomy): Eukaryota > Viridiplantae > Streptophyta > Magnoliopsida > Alismatales > Araceae > Amorphophallus > Amorphophallus konjac. The sequence continues at coordinate 266,038 of JAHNEJ010003008.1, forward strand.
CGGTTAGGGCGGAGTGCCACTAAACCAAGGAGAAGGTAGCTCGGTTAGGGCGGAGTGCCACTAAACCAAGGGAAATGTAGCTCGGTTAGGGCGGAGTGCCACTAAACCAAGGGAAGGGTAGCTCAGTTAGGGCGGAGTGCCACTAAACCAAGGAGAAGGTAGCTCGGTTAGGGCGGAGTGCCACTAAATCAAGAAAAATGTAGCTCGGTTAGGGCATAGTGCCACTAAACCAAGAAAAAGGTAGCTCGGTTAGGGCGGAGTGCCACTAAACCAAGGGAAATGTAGCTCGGTTAGGGCGGAGTGACACTAAACCAAGGGAATGATAGCTTGGTTAGGGCGGAGTGCCACTAAACCAAGGGAAATGTAGCTTGGTTAGGGCGGAGTGCCACTAAACCAAGGGAATGATAGCTCGGTTAAGGCAGAATGCCATTGACCGAGGAGAGGGTATCTTGATTAGGGCGAAATGCCACTAACCAAGGAAAGGTAGCTCGGTTAGGGCGGGGTGCCACTAAACCAAGGGAAATGTAGCTCGGTTAGGGCGGAGTGCCACTAAACCAAGGGAAAGGTATTCCGACCGATCACTCGGGGAATGCTGGTTGCGCTGCATGATACAGCTTAATATGCTTTCCGTTGAGGGGAGAGAACTGGATAACCCCTTTGTGGTCTACCAGGACATAGGCACCCCCTTCATATACTCGGCGGACGATATACGGCCCGACCCAGTTTTCGACCAGCTTCTCTTTGGGGTTGGAGGCCATCACTTCTTTTCTTTTGACCATTACCAGGTCTCCTTTCTTGAATTCTCGACCCTTGACTAGCTTGTCAAAAGCACGGGCCATGCGAGCTTGGTAGAGCTGGATGTTTTGCTGCACCCGGAGGTGTTTTCCTTCGAGCTCAATGAGCTCTTCCAATCTTCTTTCTACATTGGTCTGCTCACCATTGACTAGTCCGTGCTGGATGACAACTCGCAATGAAGGAACTTCAAGTTCGACTGGCACCACAGCTTCTGACCCGTAGACAAGGGAGAAGGGGGAACAGTCGGTTGGGGTCTTGTAGACAGTACGATAGGCCCAAAGTGCTTCGTACATCCTTTCTTCCCAATCTTTTTTATTAGACTTGACAGTCTTTGCCAGCAATGTGCATAGAGTTTTGTTAAAGGCTTCTGCAAGTCCATTGGCTTGAGGGTTGTAGGGGGAGCATGTCCTCCAGTCGATTTTGTATTTGTCGGCCAACCGATAAATCTTCTGATTTCTAAAATGGCTGCCATTATCAGAGATGATTCGGCTGGGGATCCCGAACCAGAATATTACATTTTGCCGGAAGAATCTCGCAACTAGCTCTCCCGTCACATCTCTTAGTGCTACTACTTCTGCCCATCTGGAGAAGTAGTCTGTAGCAGCTAAGATGTATTTGCACCCTGATGAAGATGCTGGCAGCGGCCCTACCACATCCGTGCCCCACTGAGCAAATGGCCAGCTCGGTAGGGTGGGATGTAGTGGCACTGGAGGTCTCCTTGCCACATTAGCATGTTCTTGACATTTCTGACAAGCTTTGGCAAACTTGCAGTAATCATCAAATATAGTGGGCCAATAGTAACCCAGCTTCTTTATCTCAATTTTCATTTTCGGGCCAGCCTGGTGGGCTCCAGCTGATCCTGCATGGACTTCCTGCATCACCTGTCCTGCTTCTGCTGAAGACAAGCAATGGAGTAGGACTTTCCTTCGGGCATCTACCATAATTCGGAACAGGGTCCCGCTTCTCATCTCGTAAGAATCCTTGATCCTTAGGAGCTTCATTCTCTGTTCCTTTTCTTTTGGAAGTTGCTGGTGTTGAAACCAGCGCAGGAGATGCTCTCGCCAATCGGGCTGCTGAACCCCTTCGATGACTGCTACTTCCATTTCTTATTCGTCGGTCAGGACCTCTGTCACGCTGGGGACCTGTCGGCGGTTGATCACTGTTATATTCAGGCTTGTGTCTGGCGGGATCGCCAATGAACTGGCCAGCTTAGCGAGGGCATCCGCCTGAGCATTCCGGCCTCAGTTGATGTGCTTGATGCTGATGAAGTAAAATCTTGACATCAGGCGAGTTGCCAACTGGTGATAGGGGAGGAGCTCTTGCTTTCGCACCTCGAACTCTCCTTCCAGCTGTTTTATAACTAGCATGGAGTCTCCGAATGCTTCCAGCATCTGAATTCCCATGGACAGAGCAATTTGCAACCCGATTATCAGGGCTTCATATTCTGCCTCATTGTTTGTGCATTGCTTGTTTATGGAACAGGATGTATGTACCACTTCTCCTTCTGGGGATTTCAGGACTATGCCTGCTCCTGCTCTGACCCTGGCTAACCCGGTGGCAGAGATGTCAATTCTGGAAGCGCCATCAAAGTATAGTTGCCATACGGAGGGCTGTACTTGCACGGCTTCTAAAGTTTCATCTTCAGGAAGCTCCGACTCCAACGGGCAATCCCCAGGCACTGGGTGCTCAGCGAAGAAGTTTGCAATAGCTTGGCCCTTGACGGCCTTGCGCGGCACGTAGGAGATATCAAACTCCATAAGGATTACCGCCCATTTGCCCAGGCGGCCTTTGAGTGCCGGTTGAGACATAATGTACTTCAGGGGATCCTCTTTGGATACCAAGCTGATTTCATGCGACAACATATAGTGTCGGAGCTTTTTAACTGCGAAGACCAACGCCAGACAGATCTTCTCCATATAAGTATATTTCTCTTCAGTTCTGACCAGTCTCCGACTGAGGTAATAGAGGGCTTGTTCTTTCCCTTCTTCATTATTCTGGGCCAGCATTGCCCCCAGAGAATTATGTGTAGCTGCTATATACAGTATCAATGGTTATCCTTTCACCGGTGCGCCCAACACTGGAGGAGTTTTCAGGTAGTCTTTTAGCTTGTCGAAGGCTGCCTGGCAATCTTCATCCCAATAAAAGGGAACATCTTTCATCATCAACTTGTGAAAAGGCTGGCACCGCCCTGACAAATTGGAAATGAAACGCCGGATATAAGCCAAATGGCCCTGTAGTGATCTCAGCTCAGAGATGTTCCTTGGTGGAGGTAACCCCTGAATCGCCTTGATCTTTGCGGGATCTATCTCGATTCCCCGATATCGGACGATGAAGCCCAAGAATTTTCCGCTCGACACTCCGAACGCACATTTCATAGGATTCATTTTTAGCTCGTGCTGCCTCAGCCTCTGAAAAATAATCCGGAGGTCTTGCAGATGATCTTCTTTTCTTCTGGTTTTGACCACCAGGTCATCTATGTAGCACTCGACCTTGTGGTAGAGCAGTTCATCAAAGATTTTGGTCATTGCGCGCTGATAGGTTGCGCCAGCATTCTTTAGTCCGAACGGCATTCTCTTGTAATGATAAATGCCTTTAGGAGTTCGGAAAGCAGTATGGACTCGGTCATGCTCCGCAATCCAAATCTGATTGTAGCCTGAAGACCCATCCATGAATGACAGGGCTTCATGGCCGGTTGTAGCATCAATCATGACCTCGGTTATTGGCACCGGGAAGTCATCTTTGGGGCAGGCTTTATTTAGATCTCGGAAGTCGACACATATCCGGATCTGTCCATTCTTCTTTTTCACGGGGATGATATTCGCCAGCCATGTGGTGTACTGGTTTTCTTCAACAAATCCCACGTCAATGAGCTTGTCGACTTCAGCACAAATTTGGGTGATGAGCTCTGGCCTTATGCGCCGCGGTGGTTGCTTCACCGGCTCGGCTTCAGGGTTGATTGCCAGCTCATGTTGTGAGACAGCGGGGCTTAGACCTGGCATCTCTTTGTAAGTCCAGGCGAAGCAATCCCAGTATTCTAGCAGTAGTTGAATGTACAGCTCCCGTTCTTCTGGGGATAGTTGGGCACTGAGGAAGGTAGGCCTAGGGTCCTTCTCATTTCCCAAGTTGACTTCTATCAGTTCATCAACTGTGGCTTGGCCTCCGTCTTCTATTTCCGGAGGTGCCGGTTGGAGGTCGACGAAGTCTGGAATACCATCTTGAGGGTCGAGTACTTCGACTTCCTCATCAGACACCGCCAGAGCTTCCTGAGGTTTCTTGATCTCTTGTGCCAGCGGCTGAGTGGATTGTTCTATTAGCAGATCCATTGCCGTCGCAGCTTCCAAGGATGAGAGAGCAGCCTTGGTGTTTGCAGATGAGATTACAGCCATGACGGGCTGGTAACTGTTCACTGCCCGGCCCGGACAGCATGCCGATTTTGCAGCAGAAGTTGAGGAAGTTTCGCCTTCTGGGACAGTTGTATCTTCCGCAGAAGTGGCTTTTTCTTCCCTGGTAGCTGGCTCCCCTTGATTGGAGTTGACCAAGGCTTCCCTGATGGGCAGAAAGGGTGTTGAAGTTGTCATCAGTAGGACCTCTATGGAGGGAGAGACTCCTGCTTCTTGACTATCTTCGGCTTCGCTACTGCTAGCCGTATCAAATTCGGCTTGAAGGGTCGCTTCTTCAGGATGAACCTGCTCCCAGCATCGGCAAGGGGCCGAGGTTTCTGCTTCTTGATTCCCGGACCGAGTCAGTTCAAAATATTCGGCTTCCACCGGATACTCATCAAAGGTTGCCCTCAAAGGGCCATCTTCAGTAGGATAGAAGGCGGAGATAGTATCCACCTCGTACCGCCCACTGTAATAATATTCTTCCAGGGTGAAGCCCAACCCTGGATGTTGAGAGACACGTCTCATTTCCTTATCCAGATTTGCAGGATGCCACATCTTCTGGAAAGCTTCTCTGTGCCTTTGAGACTGATCGGTAGGGATGTGTTGCTTCTGAAACATCCTGGCCGTTCGATCAGTTGTAAATGCCAGGCCTTGGACAGGAACCCGCGGGTTGGCTAGATCTTCAGGGAGACTGCAGTTTGTATCTTCCCGAGTGGGATGCTCCTCAGTTGTATAGAACAAGCTGTTGGGCCCATCTTCCTGTGTCACCTCCCAAGCTTTGAAAGGCTCGACAGTGGGGTCGTTGAGGTCAGAGACTGGCTTGGTGAGGCCGGCCGGGACTCCGATGCAGTCGTACTGTCGATCGACCTGCACTTCCTTAGCTTTGGGGTATAATACTGGGGGTGTTACCCTGCCGACATCTCCAGAAGTTGTGATGTGGGAGACCACCTTCGGCTTGACATATCCGCACGGCGGTGGTGGATACCAACCGTCACCCGATTTATTCTTCGAGGCCCCTACGGGGGCTTCAGCTTCAGAAACCTTCCGGGGAGACCCCGTATATAGGTTGGTGTCCGCCAAATGACATTCAAACACCTCGAATGGGTGGATATCAGCAAATATCATCTCCTCCTTCCCCTGGAGACTGTATTTGATGCACTGGTGGAGCGTGGAGGGCACCACCATATTTTCATGCAGCCATGGGCGGCCGAGCAGTGCTTTGTAAGAGGTGCGAGAGTCAATGACATGAAACTGCACCGTTGTAGTGAAATCTGCCAGGGTCAGTGTGAACTCTGCCACCCCCATAGATACTTCACATTTTTGGTTGAAGCCAGCGATACGTATATCCCCGACTTTCTCGAGATGCACATTAAAGTGGTACCTCTCGTATATTCTATATGGCAGGATGTTGACTGCTGCACCAGGATCGACCAGGATCCGGTTCAGTTCTCTCCCATTCAGGTGCCCTTTCATATATAGCGGCCTGTTGTGGCTGGCAGTAGGTAGTAGCATGTCTTCTGGAGAGAAGGTCATACTGGCTTCTGGTATAGCCTCAGCTATGCAGGCCTCAAAATGAGCAGGCGTCTGCAGAGCAGTGATGATCGCCTGTCGAGTTTCTTCACTCAAAGAGAGAATTTCCCAGATCGTAAATCGAGCGGGGAGCTTTTTGAGCAGCTTCATTATTCGACTCCCAGCCCGGACATTGGAGAGCTTCATTTCTTCAGCCCATCTGGGCTTGGGGAGGTTTTGATTTGTGGGCCCAGACGGACCCGCTTTATCTTCCTCGGACTCGGCATCCTCTTGGCTGGCACCGGTTGTCGGGTCTTCTTTATTAGTTGCCGTAGGGCAAGCTCCAGCTGCATTCGCATCCTCAGTAGATTGCGCTGGCTGCGGGTGAATGGCCCCGGGTGTAGGGCCAGCCTCTTGACAGGGCTGCTTCCCTTTTGACATCTTCATAAATTCAAGGAATGAAGGGGCTGTCTTGCCCCCACTCTTGTCGTATAGGCCTGACGGAGGAGGGATTTGGACTCCCTTAACTTCCAGCGGAGGTGTCTTGTAGGGTTGCTCCCCTCTGAACATGATGTTGTGATTGGGTGGTGGCTGGCGCCCCCATTTTCGGCCCGAACGAGTGGCATGTGCAGCAGTTGCGGCCTCGGCCTTGCCTCCCCCAGCATGGGGTGCGAAGCAAATTTCTTCTTCTTCCTCTTCTCCGGGTAGGTTGAAGAGTGCTGACAGGGTATTGCAGGTGACAACTTGTGCTTTATTGGCCCCAGCGGCCTTTCTTTTCTTCTTCTTTTGCTTTTTCTTCTTTTTGGTTTCTGCGGGTGCCTGCCCCCAGAACAGGCTGCCCTCTTCAGGGGGTGCTGCTTGAGCTTCCTCCACCTGTTTGAGTGAGAGTTGTTCCAGTTCTTGCCATGGGACGTGGTCCCGTACCAGCAAAGGTTTCAATTCGGGCTGCACATATTCATCTAGCCCTTCAATCAAGTGCTACAGTCGAAGGACTCCAAGATTGGTTTCCTTGATTACTGGCAGCAGAGTTTGTCTCCTCCTGTTAGGTGCATGTATTCTGACAGTCGTAGGTGGAGTGACCCACACGGGTGCTACCACTGGCGGAGCAGGCCGGGGTGTAATGCCACGGACATGTGCCCCCCCTTTCGGGCGGGGTGCCCTATTCTTCTTGTGCTTTACAGGGATCTGCTGCCACCCCTGTTGTTCTTTCACGGGCTCCAGGAAATGGATTTCGTAGGTGCTCCGTGTGCTTACTTCAGAGATCTCCTCAGGTAATGCCTGGTAGAGGGAGATCATGTTGACTGCTGCCTTCCTGAAAGGGGCTTCATGTGGCTGAGGAGGGTCCACTTTGTATTCTCCCAGCTCTATCTCATTCTTCTTCACCATCCCTTCGATGACGTCTTTAAAAACATAACAGTCTTCGATTGGATGTCCCAACATCTGGTGGTAGGGGCAGAATCTTGGACTGTCTTTTCTTTTCAGGTCCTCCGGCCTCCTTGGCTCGGGCAGAGTGACCATGCTGTATTCTGTTACCCAGTCGAACAGGACTCGGGTCTTGTCTTTTGGAAAGGAATAAGCTTTCTTCATTTTGTCCCTCAGCGAAGGACCCTCCTTATCATCTAGAGCTTTTGCAGGTTGCGGGGGAGCCGCTTTCTTGCCTTTCTCCTTCTGTTGTTCGAACGCCTTGATATCAAGCGCATTCGCTTCTTTAGGTGTGGGGCGCCGTTCCGCAGCCTTGCCTTTCTGGGCTGCGCTGGCAGTTGACGCCGGGACAGGCTTGGCTAGAAAAGCCTCCACCTCGGCCACTACATTATTCAGCCGGTCGAACGACCGTATTTCCATACCAATCATCTTTTCCAGGACCTCCCTCCTGAGATTTTGTTTGCATATTTACACAGCGTCCTCCTGATGCGGGGGCCGCTTGCACCTCATTCCGAGGTTCCTCCACCTCTTGATGTAATCAAGGGCTGTCTCATCTACCCTTTGTTTAGTTGAGTAGAGTTCGGCCACTGTGACCTCCCTCTCTGTGACATGGAATCTTTCTCTGAATTTTCTCTGCATATCCGACCAATCACTGATTGACCCAGCCGAGAGGCTAGAGTACCATTCAAATGCGAGCCCCGTCAGCGAGGACCCAAAGAACTTCAGCAGATATGACTCGTCGGTGGCCAGATCGCCCATAATGGTCATATAATATGCAATATGCTCTTTAGGGGACCCCTTCCCGTTGAATTTGTCAAATTTGGGCGGCTTGTTGACCTCTGGGAGAAGTCGTTTAGCCGCATGGTGTTGCGGGTAGGGCACCCGGTAGGCATCGAATGCGACGTAGTCGCCTTCACTTTTCTCCGCGAGCTTCAGCTCGATCATCCTTTCCACCATCATTCGGTTCACGACCGTGGGGTCGACTGGCTCCGGATAGAAGTGCGCTGACTGAAGGTATGGGGTGACCAGGGTGGTCGCCTGTGGAGGACGCAGCAGCGGGGGTGTCGGATGCACCTGGGGGAGCACCGGAGGTAGCAGCGGCTGAGGCTGTGGCGGCCGTTGTTGTGCTGTCGCCATGCTTGGCTCTGACGGCTGGGACAGTGTATAGAGCGGTGGAGGGTCGTCATGACGAACCGCTCCCCGGGATGATTCACCCTGGACTTCGGGTGGTTTAGAAGCCGATGAATGCTCAGTCTTTTCCATCAGCTATTTTTTCAGAGAGTCTATCTCCCGTTGATATTTTTGCAGCAGCATCAGAACTGATGGATCTATAGTGGTGGGGATACCCTCTGTCGTTTCCCCGGACGTACCCTCAGGCAGGATGTCGAGGAGGACGTCGTCTTCTTCTTCCGTCGTCACCACATTAGCGGTCAAGACGGGGGCCTTATCATCCCAGCGGGGATAGACCTGGGGTTGTTTCCCTCTCATGATCGTCAGAAGCTCTCTTGCCGCTTCTGTTCTGCGGGTAGTTGGCCCGGGCCGTACGGCCAATTGAGCCAGTTCTTGGGAGTCTTCAGGAAGCTCCCCATATCGGCTGGATATACCAGCCATGTTGTAAGTAAAGACCTGCATCCTTCTTCTCTGTCGATGGACCCTCCGTCTGGCTAGTTGCGGAAAGGTCAGCCTCTCGAACACATAAGCTCTTCTTTTTTCTTCCCGCTCGGGGAAGGCTTCATCGGCTTCGATCTCAAAGCCGTCATCATACCCATTGTCGTCGACTGACGACACCATCATTCTATCTTCCATATCTTCTTCATCCGCCGCTGATGGGCGGTAATCTTCCCCAGTGGCGACTGTATGCATTAGTCGCTGCTGACCCAGCGAGGGGTTGCCCAGCCCTCGAAAGTAGTTCCTGATCAGACATGTTACCTCCTCCTGACCCCGCTCTTGATAGAGTATGGGGGATAGTTGTCGACCTCCAGCAGGAGGGACATAGGCCAGCCGAGCTCTGTCGACCGGATGTTGGAATCTTCATCCCGTGACTGGGACGTTGGCTTGGCGGGCAGCGGCCCGGAAACTTCTGCGGCGCGGAGGATCAGCGACCACCTCTTCTTCTTTCTTCAGGGGCAAGCCCCTTTCTCTTCTCACCTTCGCCTCGTCGTTCATAGGAAGGCGGTGGATGGGCGTTAGACGGTGGGCAGGTCGGGTCCGCTTGGGAACCCACACCTATTTGAACTTTTTCGGCTTGAGTGCCGAGCTTCCTTGGCCATAGGGGCCGGTTTCTTCTCTTTCTGCCCTCCTTCCAGCGAGAGCTTGATAGGTATTGCGGACAGGAATGTTGGGGATGACTCGGTCTGGGGTCACCCGGGCCGTGCGTCCGTCGAGGAAGACGCGCATGCCTCCCACAAGCATAGATTTCCCGGACTGAGATAGGGTTCCGGTGACTACAGCAGCATTTTTACGGGCCTGGCGACGCTGGCGTCCTCCAGGGTGTTCGTTGATGACATTGGGGTGGGTGCCACGTATGACGTGGTGCACCAAACAGCTAGCGGCCGGGGCCGAACTTTCAGGCAAGTCTTCGCAGCAGGGAACCTTCAGAGGCTCCATTTTCTCTGCGACTTCCTTGGCAGGTTCTGGGGCTTCGACCTCCAGGATATCGACGAAGGCTAACCCCAAAAAGTTGGGGAAGCCCACAGCGGCAGGGAAGCTGCCGAATTCCATGGGTACCGCCAGGTACCCTTGCGCGTGTTTAGCAACGATCGAATGATCGAAATCGACGCCAGTTATCCCGTGGATCGTCATTGATCTGACTGCAAAGACAAACAGGGAAATAATCAGTAGCCTTTGAGAGGGCTTCAAAGCTCGAATATCTCGGCAAAGAGATGAAAGGTGACACTGGTCCCACCGGGCGTGCCAGACTGTTTGCGACGGGATTTTTCTTATCTGACCGTCTTATTGTTTTTATCTTATTTCGTGTATATATGTGTATATGTACATATATACGCGTCTTATTTCACGTATCGACCAACCAATTAATTAACCGGTAATTAACTGACTGATTGACGACGCGGGCGTGCCAGTCATGTGAGTGACGATCTTATTGTGCGCTCATTCTGACCCATGTCGGGCGAATGTGAGGTTCGGTCGGGACCAGCAGTCCGCCATACCATAAAGGTTATGGCGTTAATTACATCCCCCACGAGGAGGGAACACCTTTGATTAATTGCCGAGATAGCGGGCTGTCAAAGCCAGAATAAAGGATACAGAGCATGCGAGTGATCATGCAAGATGCTATGATTGACTACACACGATTTATTAGGGTGAACCCTGGTACATGGCGGAGGACTTAGGCTCGAAGGCCACCTTCACGCGTAACAAGGCCTCCAATCAGGCGTAACCTGACCTTCTAGCAATGTTATTTGATATACCAAGGGTGCACCCGCTTGAGCATGCCTTAATGCAACATGAGTGCGTGATGATGATGATAAGTAAGATGACAGAATTATGAAGATGAATATGATTCAGTCACATATTTATTAAGCCCCACCAACGAGGGAAAGGATGGCACAAGCATGATGATAAGGGTGGAGTGAGGACAGACATGATGGTGAAAACATGATAGCAAGAAGGTCTCGACTCGAAAGGCCCTCTCCTTGTTCAGTTTATCCCTAATTAGGGTTGATTGACTTCGCCTTCGGGAAGGCGGGGGTCACTCGGGGCGAGCCCGGGATTAAAGAGTACAGCGATTAGAAACGGCGCCTGAAAGCGTAGGTGTAGGACTTAAAATGGCGTCGAAACCGTAGGTAAATAAGAGGGGTTTAAAACGGCGCGGCCCTGATTGGGGCACGCCGGGGAGAGGCGCGCCGGGGAGAGCGCGCCGGGGAGGAGCGCGCCGTGGAAAGCGCGTCGTTTTAGAGCGCGCCGCTTAGGCCGCGCCGTAAACGAATGGCGCCAGTTTAACTTAAAATCGGGAATTTGTTCATTCATTTTTTTTGGGTTTATTGAAATGCTTTGGAAAACTTTGAGAGTTTATTTGAGCTATTATTTCACAGGGTCGACCCCGGGGCATCCGGGAGCCGAGTCAGGGCCCGCGCGAGGTTCGTACTCGAGCGCGGCGATCATTCCAGAGTTATACTCGTTCGAGCCAAAATTTCGGCAGCATCTCCCCATCCCGGAGGATTTATCGGGGAGACGTGGGGAGTACTCACGTAGTGGAGCAACCCCTAAGAGCCAGGTGGCACAACGGCGGCCAGCAAAAACCCGAACGGAGAGGAAAACCCCGAGGTCAAACCTGCTAGGGGCACCAAATCCGTGGGTAACAGCGAGCAAATGAAGCAACTCAATACGGGAGCGAAGATCCCGAGGGCTAGCCTACGAGGGGCACGCAACCCGAGTCACCACAACACTCAGATCGGGACGATCGATATGGGAGGGAAACCCCGAGGGCAAGCCTACGCGGGGCACGCGACCCACGGCCACCACGAGGCCTGTTAAGGACTGTGGATTTAGATCTGTCGGGACATGGCCCTGTTGCTGTGCATTCAATAGCCTACTGGGATATTCATCATTGATGGACGAACCTTCCACCGGCCAAATGACTAACGTGGAATATCGGGGAATGTCCCCCTCCCCGGATGCTGGAATGATGCTACAGAGCACATTCCCGTTGAGATGCGCACGAAACGAAAGAATAGTGCGAGAACGGCAAAGTCCATAAGCTAAATAGATCGATGCTGTGCGATTGGCATAGAGGTGCCGGGGAAGAGATGTACATATGTCACATTCGGGCACGAGCCGACGAGAATAGAGAGGGATGACAGAGGCAATCCTCCCTTCCCCCCCCCCCCCCCCGACCTATGAAGAGAGGCACAGGAGGAGGCGAGGGATAGGTTCCCTCGACAGAGATAGACGGAGATACGCACATAAGTGCGTCCCCAATCACAGAACCCGTGTCATATGCGATGCAGAGCCCTGCAATCGCATTAGAATCAGAAGGAAGAAAAAAAAACCGGGGAGGGGGGGATGAATGATTCATATGGCCCGAAGGCATGTCCAATGTCGGAGAAACCGATTATACGAGAGTATATACATATATATATATTGGGGAAACCATTAAATGCACGCTCGAAGGAGGGTTAGAGAGCGAGAGGAAGAGATACGACATCAATCACAATAGCTCTTCATTCATCCCGTGCAAAACACAGGTATATATACAGAGCATATAGATTTCGACGCCGTAGTTGTCGATCGGCCGCCGTTTACATTAATGAAGAAAAGAAACGATTACAGGCAAAGTGGAAAGGGCAAAGGAGAAGGGTGAGAGAAGGGGAGGCCAGGCTCATATCATCGCCCCTCCCCTCCTTCACTTACATTGTGCCAGAGGAAGAAACCCAAAAGAAGAACAGAGGGATTAACCGGAAGAAACACGGAGACCCACCTAAACTCTTTCTTCCGAACGGAATATCGGATCCCTAGCTTCTCTTCTCCGGCTCCGGAGATATTCCGAGTAGCAGACGAGGAAGACGACGGCCAAGGCCCTCGTAGAAAACCCTACTTCTCCCCCAAGCACTTCTCTCGGACGAACAGAACCCTCTCCGATTGGCTCTCTTCTTTTTTTTCTTTCTTCTCCTCTTCCTTTTTTTTTGCTCTCTTAGGATCTGGATGGCCTCTATCGCCCTCTCCTTTTTTTTTGGACGGATAAGGCAGGCTATATATATAGCCCTTTTGTTAATTCGGCGCCCCGGAAAGGGGGCGCGCCGGATTTGGTGGCGCCGGGGACACGTCCCGATCGTCTTTTGCGCGCCGGTTTGACGGCGCCGGGGAACGCATCCCCTATTGTAATTGGCGCGCCGGTTTGACGGCGCCGGGGAACGCATCCCCTATGGTAATTGGCACGCCGATTTGACGGCGCCGTTTTAACTTGTTTACTCGGCGTGTCGGTCCGGTGGGTCCGGAGATGATTCCGGAAGCTCCCGTTGACTATTCCTCTCGCCCTGGTCCTTGAAAACCCTTGACGTGGAGTCGAGGAAGCTCTCGACACGATGAGCGGCCTTGATCAGACTTCCGCGTGTGTCTGGTCCGAGCACACGGATGTCCTGGTGGTACGGCCTTCGGCACTGCGATTTGTGCTCCTGGTTGAGACGGATTCGTGCTCAAAGCTTCTTTGCAGGATGGTGTTGCATCCTGGATAATTCCGCCTTGAACGGCGATCAATTGGCCACTAAAGGGCCCATTATGACGAGGAGCCGAACCCATGTCGGGTAATCGGGACCCTCTGCTGACAGAGCCCTCGGCCCCTTGTTGGGGACGGCCGAGGACGTTTTCCCTCCTTAGGAGAGACATTGGGTAGACCGTCGTCCTTGGTCGGGCGACGGATGTGGGGTAGCGGCATGACGAGGTCAATGCCGGATCATTGGGCAGGCTTGATCGCGCTGCCGGTTGGTTGTGGGTTCATTTCGACTCTCCTGAGGTAAAATCCCCGATGCTCATTTCAAGGCGACTTGGGGCCCCGTCAGCTTGAAGGGTCTTTGATAAGGTGGTCTTCATCGGCTTCTATGCTTCAGTGGGCCGTATCATTCGTCTTTGCAGCTTGGTTGCCGAAGGATCATGTTTTGAGTGCCAACAGTGCCACAGCTGTCTGGCACGCACTATCAAGGTCTGCAACACGACTTGCAATCAGGGGCATCTTCAACTCTGGCCTCAAACCTCGCAAGAATTGCTGTGTCTTCAAAGCTTCACTAGCCAGCACATGGGGCGCATACTGACCCAATTCCATAAACTTATTCTGATACTGAAGCACAGTCATACTGCCTTGAGTCAGCTCCATGAATTGATACATCTTTGCCATTTGCAAACAGGCAGGAGTGTAGGCACGCTCGAAAGCAGCTGCGAACTCTGCCCATGTGATCTGCCGAAGAGGTCTAGAATGAAAAGCGATTTGCCACTCGGCTTTCCACCACGTAATGGCCGTACCCTGGAGTTAAAAAGTGGCAAGCATAACCTTCTCATCTTTAGCACATTCCATCGAAACAAATACATGCTCGATCGCATCCAACCATTGCCTCGCAACCTCTGGATCAGCTTGACCATCGAAGGAGGCAGATTGAACAACAGGAATTCTTTCAAAGCCTTGCCTCGACTGCCAGGCGCTTCAACCTGAGAAGCAACAATCGGCGCTGGAGGAGGAACAACTGGTACGACAGGAACAGTAGGAACTGCAGGAGGAGGTGCAGAACCACTATCTTCCCTGGGCGCATCTCGAGGAGCACGAGGAACTCGAGGAGGTCTTCCTCGACGAGGCGGCATAATTACTCTGCCGAGATCATAAAACAACAATAAAACCCATCAATCATACAGAAAACATCCTAAGCAAGCAATAGACGACACAAGACTAGCTCTGGACAAACATAAATTTCAATTCCTTATACAATTCCTCAAACATCTACTCTGATACCAACTATAACGACCCAGAGTTCAGGATATCGATATACCGATAACATCGATACACCGATACTAAGAACTGGGGAAGCCACCCAAGAGGCTGATGAGGCCCCTGAAGGGTTAGTAGGGTTGTGTCGAGGGAATGTATAACGAACTGTAATTTGGAACGCGTAGATTATAATTAAGTAATAAAATTAACACAAGTGCGAAGTAATTCAAAATAACCAGAGTGATATATATATACTAGTCCAGATAAACAAGAGTACTAGTCCACAAGGGTACAACTACACGGGGCATGCCCCGGCAAAAGTACAACCAAAGCCTCCAAAGGCGACTCGACTAAAGCTGGCAGCTAGACGCGGTCTCCGAAACAGCTCACGAAGCACCGAGAGATGACGAGCGCGGCTCACCTGAAAGTAGAAGGGTGAGTCACAGCCAGACTCAGTAGGGGTCACGCGGATCCCTACCTCGCACTAAACAAGCATACATGCATAAATAACAGCAATTAGAGCATGCATTTAAATAAAATAACAAGCAATGGCATGATTAACTAATCACAAGAAAGCTGTAAACTCTATCTAAATAGGTATAACAGCTAGCACATGCCAATAATAAATAAACGTAAGTGACTAAAACTAAATCTAAATCTACCAAATAGAATAAGCCTTAACTAATCCAAACAATAAGGAAGGACAACCACTGGAGCAGAAACCAGATGCGTCCACTTACGACTTACACTGCGTCTCAAGCACTCGCAGTCGGTACACGACAAGCAGAGCGCGTAAACAATACCAAACCAAGTGACCAGTTGGAGTGGCACCCGTCGGTGTCAGTCCACAGTCTCCGACCACGTGTGCACACACTGACTCTAGCCTGAGCCAGGCCCTCTAGCTAGTTTTCTCCCTTGGTAGGACGCTACCATTGGCTGGAAGCCCACAGAACTAGCTTACAAACCGTGTATGGGAAACACCCCTCCGCTATCCCCAAGCGGGTCGGCACTCAACAGACCTTAGGGCAACGACAGTGGCTCCATTGCAAGGAAAGAAAAGCTATTCTATTGGGATATAGAAACATGCCATTACATAATAAAATACCTAAACATGGCATATTAACTAGCTTGGAAAGTATAAAGGCATAAGCCGACATCATTTGAAATCAAACTGGCAAGCGGCGGTCTACCGCCCACGCGCCATAGGTAAGTAGCGGTCGTGGGTAGGCGCGCTACTTGGGTAGCGACGCGCCTACTTTCGTCCGTTACTACCGCTGTCGAGCCAAACGAACCCAGTCGAACGGGCATGTAACGCGCCAGCCTACGCGCGTTACATGGCTCTGACGGTCAGTCGACTGGCCGTCAGATCCACCCGAGGCTAATTTGCAACTAACATGTTAAAAACCACACGAAACAAGGAGCGACGCGCTAGCCTAGGCGCGTTGCAGCCAAACGGCGGTCAGCCGATGGGCCGCCGGAGGAACCTGCCTCAACCATTCAACGGTGGTCAAACGCTAAACGACGGTCTGATCCCTGGCCGTTATTCTCAATGTAACGCGTCCTCATGGGGCCGTTATATTGAAGTAACGCGTCCATCCTGGACCGCCAGACGTGTGACGGTTCCTGGCAGGACCGTCACATCGCCTGGGCCACGGTCGGGTTCGGTTTGAAAACCGAAGCCCTCCCGGACAGTAGAAATCGTCGGGTAACGACGTGAAAACCTGTAACCTGTCAAACCATGCATTCCATACAACAATTTAACAGCTAAAACTAACACATGCATCGCCTATAATCAATTAAACGCGAAGAACATGGCTAAAACCCCACAAATGGAAAAATGGACATTATGCATGCTATGGGGCTCTAATCGAAAGAACGAGCTATAGGAAATGATCCTAGCGACATCAGGATTCCATCCCCCTACCTTTTGCGAGCCGAAACTGACGATATGGCCGCATGCAAGGAGGTAGGCTCACCGGGCCTTCAAGCTCCACCTCGCTCCCACGATCACCAAACCACGCCGAAATGGGTACCCACGCGTTCCTCTTGACGTGAGGATTCCACCGGCGCCAACCACGCCCCGAACCAACGTCGTCTCGCCGAATCCCAAGAGAGAGGGGGAGAGGCGATCGGCCTAGAGAGAGAGAGCGTGAGGGAGAGTGAGATTGACAGGGGAGAGAGAGAGGGGGTGAGGGATTAAAAGAAAAAAAAAATAAAATCAATATATATATAATATAATTATTATATATAAAAATCTTATTAATCTCTAATAACCCTCAGTTAACTCTAGATAAATCCAAAAAAATACCAGAAAAATTCCTAAAAATCTAGGAAAATAGCCGGAAATTCCAGAACGAATACTAGAACAAAATCCGTTAAGGATCCATTAAGGCACGGGCCTTATAGTTGTCCCTGTTCTGTTTACAGCTTTGTAGTGTAG
This sequence comes from Amorphophallus konjac, assembly GCA_022559845.1. Lineage (NCBI taxonomy): Eukaryota > Viridiplantae > Streptophyta > Magnoliopsida > Alismatales > Araceae > Amorphophallus > Amorphophallus konjac. The sequence goes on from JAHNEJ010003008.1 coordinate 283,016, forward strand.
CTTTTCCTGCTTTGCTGCACTTGCTGTTTTAGTTGCTTCCGTTGCACTGTGCGCTTTTCAGTGGGAATTCACGTGACCTCTACTAAGTTTCTGTTTAGAGACTCACGCCTGCTTTTCAGGTGGGCGTCGTCTCTAATCGTGGTTCCTGGTGTGCGTGCCGTTGCTGCCAGCTGGTACCTACGTCGGGCTCCCCCGACTTTTTGGTACGCCTTTCTTTCTGTCGACTGTACTGTGCTAGACTTGTTGTCTTTAGCTTTGGACTGACTCTGGAGTGTAATTGTTTAATTGAAACTGTTAATTAAAAAGTAATTTTATTTCTGCTTCCTTAGCAATCTGATCTAATGAAATTTAATTACTTCAGCTATATCTCTGTGGCTTCAATGTACTCTACACGTGCCCTTATCCCTTCGGTGCTTTCTCGCTCTTGGGAGGCCTCGCGGGTTCCATGCGGTATCTCGTGTATCCGATAGTCCTACCGGGCATGCCGGGTATCCGGAATCCGGGTCGCTACAGAGTGGTATCAGAGATGTGTTATGAGATGTTCGGAGTTCTTTTCTGAGCTATCAGAGTGTTGTCATGTGAAGTACATGGGAATCCGAGATATGATGTATCCAAAGTCGTAAAAGTCTAGTATAGTCTTCAGCTGGCTTCGGCTTGCGATTTTTTATCGCGTTGTTTTCTTCATATGTTGTCTTGTGCGTGCTATTTTGGCACTGTACGAGATGGTTTTGCTCTCGTCAGGATGTGACGAGGTGTTTCTTTTTGTCGTTGTGTTTGTCTCGATCGTGTTGTACATGGCAGTGTTCGCCGGAAGGCTTGAATCTGCAGTACATCGTTCGAGAGTTTTTTTGTAAGTTGTTCAGGTTGCTGCTGACCTTAGTCTTGGTATGATGACCATACACGTTTTTACGTTGCTTTGGTTGCCCCAGCTTGAGTCCGTGTAGCTCCTGATGCATCGTTGTTTCAGTTGTCTCGATTATCGTGTTGCCTCGATTGAGAAGTTACTCGAGCGAACCTAGGATTTTCCTTTCCTGGTGAGCTTATGTTGTTGAGCTTGTTGCTTCTCGTCCCCTTTTGGTGAAGCTTTTTCGAGGTGAGCCTTGGAATTGCTGTCGTGGTTGTGCCTTTGTCTGTGTCTGCTTAAGTGTGGACAGCTTTATTTTGAGCCTGATCTGCTCCTTGTGGTACGGTTGCTTGGCTTTGGACTCCATTATGGCGTTAAGAGCTGTTGTGTACCCTAATTGTCGTGCTGTGTCTAACGGTCGATGTATTGTTTAGGCTCATTTATTATTTTCAAGACGTGAAGGTAAACTGAGATTGATGCTTTTCTTGTGCTTTGTGCTGAAGCTGGTGCTCTTCCTTTGTTGCAATTAGGCTCCTGGTGATCGGTTGTTCGCGAGATCGGTACTCGTGGCGTGTTAATTGAGATCTTCGTTGATTACGATGGCGTCGGTGTGTGTTGAGATGCGGATACCGAGGTTGTTCTGTTGCCTGTGCGCGTTGTTAAGAGTGCAGCTGAAGCGTGTGGGTTGACTACCCACTGGTCGAGAGGTTTTGTTCCTTCTCGATGTGACTTCGTCTTGGCTTCTTGTGCCTTGATGTCGTCTGTTGCCGTGCCATTGTTTGTGATTTTTCTGGCGTTGGCATTGGCATTTGCGAGTGTTGGGCAATTTGTCGGCATTCCTGCTGATTGAATACCCACTTGCTCTCCATTCCTTTCTTGGGTGTTGTGCTCTCGAGGCGTGTCGGTAGTCCTTGAGATGCGTCCCCTGAGATTGTTGTTGTTTCTCATCGTTGTGGGTCTCTCTTTGGTGAGCAGTCTGATGCATGACCTGTTCCCGAGTGGTCGTATGCTCAGCTGTTTCTGTGCCTTGATGTGACCCTGCTTGCAGTTGTGTTCCATGGTTCTATGTTCAGAGTGGAACCGGAAACCTGCAGGTGTTGCCACTGTGTTATTTTTGTAAGTGCTGTTTCTTTATGATTTTGTGTCTCTATCTTGGACCATGGTCTTGTCAGTTAGCTTGTTGTACTCCCTTTCTCTGGTAGAGTTAGCTTGCGACTCGATCAGATGTGATATCTGAGTGAGAACTAACTTGATTGTGTTTTTGGTTCAGTGGTGTGGTCGTTGGTGTCCAGTGTGTCGGGTGTTCCTTGTTGCCTTTGGCACTGGAGCCGATGATGTGGTCGAGCTGTCAGCTGGGAGGATTGTGTCACCTCGTCTAAGCTGTCGCTTGCCGTGTTGTTGTTGTGTTTTTCCGATGTCAGTTGTTGTGGCAGTCGCGTCTCTATTTCTGATGAGACATAAGCGACGTTGCCCTTGCTTCGGAGGTGTCAGATGTGTTTACTTTGGTGCCATGCTCGTGCTGTGGACTTGCTGTCTTGGAAGTGAGAGCGTGTACCTATAATGGTGATCTGACGGTGTTCCTCTAAGCTGTGTTTCTCGAGATTTGTGTTGTTTTTACGGTTGTGTTCTTAGGTTGTTCTCCCTTGCTTCTCCTTTGTTAGTCCTTAATTTCGAGGGTAAAATTCCTTAAAGGAAGGGAGGATGTAATGCCATGGATCCATAGTAGGTCCTGTTGGATCTTTCGGATTGGTTTCGTTGAGTTTCTATTCGCTTTGGTAGCTTCGAGCTGAGTTTGACGAGCCGTGTGGGTTTTTCTCTCGTACTAGTTACGGAACCCTACGGTGAGTTTGTTTGTCAATTATCGAACTCGTGGATGCTACAGCGACGATGTACTATTCGAGCCGGTCGTTTCGACTATTTTTACGTATTTTTCTGAATTTGTGCATTTTTGGAAATTAGAAATATTTTATAATTTATTTTTCTTATAACCCCCCTTCTCTCTCCTCACTCTCGCGATCTCTCCTCTCTCTCTCTCTCTCTCTCTCTCCCGTTCTCTCCCCCTTCCGACTCCGGCTACAGACGGAGACGATGGTGGGCGAGGTGGCAATGCCGGGGAGCTGTCGAGGTGTGCGATGGGGCGAGGATCAGATCGATTCTGGCGCGATCCCGAACGGTGGATTCAAAGCCGGTGAAATTGGTTCACGAGTGGATTTCGGCGTGGTTTAGTCCCTTCGGGGCACGGTTTCTTCGGTGGAGGTAGGGTGACTGATCCTCACTTCTTCCTCTTCGTTTTCTCTGTCATTGCACGTCGTTCGACAAAGAAACAGTCGAGTTGGGGCTTGGTTTGCCTAAATCATGATTTTCGAGGTTTTTAGGGTCGGCTGGTAAACGGCGACCATTTGTGGCTTAGTTAGTTTTAAATTGACCGCAGGGATGTTAGGATCCCATCCACGTTGATTTCCTGTTGATTGGTGTTCATTCGAGGCCGGTAGAAGCCCGGGAACCTCGGTGACCCATTTAGGGTCGATTCGTGGAAATCGTCCCGATCTTGCGTTTTTTAGCTTGCATGTGGGCATTTTGGCCCCCTGGTGTTGTTTTTTGTCGTTTGGGTTTGGTTCCCCTACGTTTCGACGTGAATCGGGCGTGGAACGGGCCGATTTGGCCATTCCTATGTTTTCCCGCCGTGACCGATGTAGCGGTCGTTTCAGAGGCCGTTACTTGGCTCTGACGGCCCTACGATAGACCGCCACTTCGTTTGGCGTTCTTGAGTTTTTTTGGCTTTTGGGTATGTGGCGGCCCTCGAGTGGCGCGTCACACCCATGTAACGCGCCTGAGCCTGTGCGTTACATTCGCTTCGTCGTTTTGTTTTGGGGTTGAGTCGGTTAGTCTAACGCGCTTGACCCAGCATGTTAGATGGATGTAACGCACCCTGCCCTGGCCGTTAAATTCCGTTTGACCGACGTTGACCATTGGAGGGGGTGCCTCTGACAGTTGTGCCCCTATGCGTTGGGTGAGTGTAACGCTCCTGCCCCTGGCCGTTACACTCTGTTTTGGCCAAGTTTGGGTGGTTGCGTGCTGTTCTGCTTCTAACGGCCCTCACCCTGTGCGTTAGGCCTGTGTGACGCGTCCTCTTTGGACCGTTATATGTTGTTTTGGCTGACTTGGGTTGCTGCGCCATTGGGTGTAACGGTCGGACCCCTGTGCGTCGGGCTTTTGTAACGCGTCTTGAGCTGGCCGTTACATGCCTCTCAGCCTCTATTTTCTGTTTCGAGCCTGTGTGTAACGCGCCTTGTCCTGCACATTAGGTGCTTGTAACGTGCCTGCCATAGCGCGTTACATTTGCTATGTTTGTGTTTTGATCGATGTTGGCTCTGACGGCCCCAGTATGGCGCGTCAGGTCAGTGTGACCCACCTGGTGCTGCGCGTTACATGTCTTTACATTTTTCGAGGTTGGTTAGGGCGGTGTATGTGACGGCCGTTCTCCCGACCGTCACATGGTGTGTAACGGCCCTGGTCTAGACCGTCACATGCTTGTAGCGGTCTAGGGGTGGTGCGTTACATCCCTTGTGTTCCGATTTCTATGATTTCGGTTTCGACTTGTCTTGGCTTGTCCTTGTAGCCTGCCCGTTGTCCCGTGGATGTCTCTGACGTCCTATGAGAGTTAAGACTACGTTGTAAGGTGGCCAGGAGTTTTCTTGCTTGTGGTAGGATTCTCTTTCCTGCCTTTGCGTGCTTTTGCGTGGTTCCGGTCAACCCGGGGTGACCTAGTGGTTGACAGGCGACCTTGTGTGTGGGTGTCTTGGCGGTTCTGTCCAGCCCGAGACACTGGTTCTAGATGCCTCAAGGTACCGTGTTACCTCGGTTTGCATGTCCAGGCGTGTCTGAGGTTCTGGTGTTTCCCTCAAGTCTCAGTGTGTTGTTTTCTGCGGAGCGTGGTTTTTCTGGCTTAGGATTAGACCGATTGGCAGGTTGTTCCGCTGTTTGTGACGATCTTGCCTTTGAGTCGTCCGACTCAGGGATCGTTACGTTGTAGATCTAGTTGCCTAGTCCTGAGTCTGTTGGCGGTCGTTTGACTGCCTTGGTGCTCTGTTGTGCACGAGACAGGGCTTTTCTTAGCTGTCTGTGCTGTAGCACCTGTGTTTCAGAGTTCGTGCCTTGTGATCCTCCCCGAGTTGTAGCCCTAGGCTTTTGCCAACCCACCGGAGTGGTGGAGGGGTGTTTCCCGTTGCGTTTAGTTACGTACGGTTCTTAAGCTAGTTCCGTGGGCCCCGGCCAACGGTAGCGTCCTACCGAGGGAATACTAGCTAGAGGCCTGGCCAAGGTAGTGGTCAGTGTGTGCACACGTGGTCAGGGACTGGGGACTTGCGCCGACGGGCGTGGCCCTGACTAGTCACTCGCAGTTGGTGCTGTAGTCTTGTACTATGGTACCGTGTTTCCTTGGGACTGTAGTTCCTCGGACCTGGTTCTTGGTGTGTCTAGTCCTTGAGTAGACATGACACTTGTGGCGCAGTGTAAGACGTCAGTGGACGCATCTGGTTGTTCTTCTGGGAGGAGGGTGCTCCTGTCACTTGGCCTGTGACTCTCGGTATTTTCTTGCGTGTTCTAACATTGCGAGTTGCCCTCTCGTGGCTGTACCCGAGGTCAGTGTTCAGTCGTGTGCATGACGTTCTAGTCATGCGTGGGGCTGTGTGCACGACGTTTCCTGTCGTGTTTGTCGGTGGTTTCGGCGTTGGCATCTGCCTTCGCCTTTCATTTGGCTGACAGACTAGGTTACCATACTGTGTGAGTTGGGGTTGACCGTCTGTTGCTGTTTGGAGTAGCTTAGGGTGCCAAGTTCTTCTCGGTGGCCGTGTTCCGTGTTTTACGGCCTCGCTCTTCTTTTTTGTTGAGCTCCCCTTGCTCTTTGCATGTTCGCTACTCCTGCGGTCCCTGTTCTGTTTACAGCTTTGTAGTGTAGCTTTTCCTACTTTGCTGCACTTGCTATTTTAGTTGCTTCCGTTGCACTGTGCGCTTTTGAGTGGGGATTCGCGTGACCCCTACTGAGTTTCTGTTTAGAGACTCACCCCTGCTTTTCAGCTGGGCGTCGTCTCTGTTCGTGGTTCCTGGTGTGCGTGCCGTTGCTTCCAGCTGGTACCTGCGTCGGGCTCCCCCGACTTTTTGGTACGTCTTTCTTTCTGTCGACTGTACTGTGCTAGACTTGTTGTCTTTAGCTTTGGATTGACTCTGGAGTGTAATTGTTAATTGAAACTGTTAATTAAAAAGTAATTTTATTTCTACTACTTTAGCAATCCGATCTAATGAAATTTAATTACTTCAGCTATAGCTCTGTGGCTCCAATGTACTCTACACGTGCCCTTATCCCTTCGGAGCTTTCCCGCTCTTGGGAGGCCTCGCGGGTTCCATGCGGTATCTTGTGTATCCGGTAGTCCTACCGGGTATGTCGGGTATCCGGAATCCGGGTCGCTACACTGAGAATAAATGAATGGGGCTGAAAATAACAAATGATCGACGGGGTTTAAAATACTATACATAGAAGAAGTTATGATGGAATGGGTGGCCCTAAATTTCAATGCGATTTTAATTTTGGCACGGTAGCGTAAATGACTTTAATCATACGTGAGAGAAGACGTAAGAATAATTATTATCATAAAACTAATGAAAATGAGCAAGAATAGAGGAGAGGATGGAAATAGGCTCGATTTGAGACATTTTAAAAATATTTTCTACTAAAGAATTTATGATGAATAAAGCTACTCAAAACCTCACTGGGTCATAAACTCTATCACAGTCACGCGGGTTACCCTTATTATACCCTATCAACGGGAGTGAGAATAAATGAAGGGGGTGAAAATAACAAAGGATCGGCGGGGTTGAAAATACAATACACAGAAGAAGTTATGATGGAATGGGTGGCCCTAAATATTAATGCGACTTCAATTGTGGCACGGTAGCACAAATGACTTTAATCATACGTGACAGAAGGCATAAGAATAATTATTATCATCAAAATGATAGAACGGAACAAGAATGGAGGAGATGATGGAAATAGGCCCGATTTGACACATTTTAAAATTATTTTCTACATAATAATTTATGATGTATAGAGCGACTCAAAATCTCATTGGGTCATAAACTCTCTCACGGTCACGCGGGTTACCCTTATTATACCCTATCGAAGGGAGTGAGAATTAAAGAATGGGGGTGAAAATTAGCCCAATTTGACACATTTTGAAAATACTTTTTACTGAAGAATTTATGATGAATAATGTGACTCAAAACCTCACTGGGCCATAAACTCTCTCACGGTCACGCGAGTTACCCTTATTATACCCTATCGAAGGGAGTGAGAATAAATGAATGGGGGTGAAAATAACAAAAGATCGACGGGGTTGAAAATACTATACACAGAAGAAGTTATGATGGAATGGGTGGCCCTAAAATTGAATGCGACTTCAATTTTGGCACGGTAGCACAAATGACTTTAATCATACGTGAGAGAAGACGTAAGAATAATTATTATCATAAAACTGATGAAATGAGCAAGAATAGAGGAGAGGATGGAAATAGGCCCGATTTGACACATTTTAAAAATATTTTCTACTAAAAAATTTATGACGTATAGAGCGACTCAAAATCTCCCTCGGTCATAAACTCTCTCACGTCACGTGGGTTATCCTTATTATACCCTATCGAAGGGAGTGAGAATAAATGAAGGGAGGTGAAAATAACAAAGGATTGACGTGGTTGAAAATACTATACACAGAAGAAGTTATGATGGAATGGGTGGCCCTAAATATGAATGGGACATCAATTTTGGCACGGTAGCACAAATGACTTTAATCATACGTGAGAGAAGGCGTAAGAATAATTATTATCATAAAACTGATAGAAAGGAACAAGAATAGAAGAGAGTATAGAAATAGGCCCAATTTCACAATTTTAAAAATATTTTCTACTGAAGAATTTATGATAAATAGAGCTACTCAAAACCTCACTGGGTCATAAACTCTCTCACGGTCATGCGGGTTACCCTTATATACCATATCAAAGGGAGTGAGAATAAATGAAGGGGGTAAAAATAATAAAGGATCGGCGGGGTTGAAAATACTATACACAGAAGAAGTTATGATGGAATGGGTGGCCCTAAATATGAATGCGACTTCAATTTTGGCACGGTAGCACAAATGACTTTAATCATACGTGAGAGAAGGCGTAAGAATAATTATTATCACAAAACAGATGGAAATGAGCAAGAATAGAGGAGATGATGAAAATAGGTCCGATTTGACACCTTTTAAAAATATTTTCTACTAAAGAATTTATGATGAAAAGAGCGACTCAAAATCTCACTAGGTCATGAACTCTCTCACGGACATGCGGGTTACCCTTATTATACCCTATTAAAGGGAGTGAGAACAAATGAATGGGGGTGAAAATAGCAAAGGATCAGTGGGGTTGAAAATACGATACACAGAAGAAATTATGATGGAATGGGTGGCATTAAATATGAATGGGACTTCAATTTTGGCACGGTAGCACAAATGACTTTAATCATACGTGAGAGAAGGCGTAAGAATAATTATTATCATAAAACTGATGGAAATGAGTAAGAATAGAGGAGAAGATGGAAATAGGCTCGATTTGACATATTTTAAAAATATTTTCTACTAAAAAATCTATGATGAATAGAGCAGCTCAAATCCTCACTAGGTCATAAACTCTCTCGCGGTCACGTGGGTTACCCTTATTATACCCTATCGAACGGACTGAGAATAAATGAAGGGAGGTGAAAATAACAAAGGATCGACGAGGTTGAAAATACAATACCCAGAAGAAGTTATGATGGAATAGGTGGCCCTAAATATGAATGGACTTCAATTTTGGCAGGGTAGCATAAATGACTTTAATCATACGTGAGAGAAGGCGTAACAATAATTATATCATAAAACTGATAGAAAGGAACAAGAATAGAGGAGAGGATGGAAATAGGCCTGATTTGTCATATTTTAAAAATATTTTCTACTGAAGAATTTATGATGAATAGAGTGACTCAAAACCTCAGTGGGTCATAAACTCTCTCACAGTCACGCGGGTTACCCTTATTATACTCTATCGAAGGGAGTGAGAATAAAAGAATGGGGGTTATAATTGGCCCAATTTGACACATTTTGAAAATACTTTCTACTGAAGAATTTATGATAAATAATGTGACTCAAAACCTCACTGGGTCATAAACTCTCTCACGGTCACGCGGCTTATCCTTATTATACCCTATCGAAGGGAGTGAGAAAAAAATGAATGGGGGTGAAAATAACAAAGATCGACGGGGTTGAAAATACTATACACAGAAGAAGTTATGATGGAATGGGTGGCCCTAAATATGAATGCGACTTCAATTTTGGCACGGTAGCACAAATGACTTTAATCATACGTGAGAGAAGACGTAAGAATAATTATTATCATAAAACTGATAGAAATGAGCTAGAATATAGGAGAGGATGGAAATAGGCCTGATTTGACATATTTTAAAAATATTTTCTACTAAAAATTTTATGATGTATAGAGCGACTCAAAACCTCCCTCGATCATAAACTCTCTCACGGTCACGCGGGTTACCCTTATTATACCCTATCGAAGGGAGTGAGAATAAATGAAGGTGGGTAAAATAACAAAGGATCGGCGTGGTTGAAAATATTATACACAGAAGAAGTTATGATGGAATGGGTGGCCCTAAATATGAATGGGACATCAATTTTGGCAGGGTAGCACAAATGACTTTAATCATTCGTGAGAGAAGGCATAAGAATAATTATTATCATAAAACTGATAGAAAGGAACAAGAATAGAGGAGAGTATAGAAATAGGCCCAATTTGGCACATTTTAAAAATATTTTCAACTGAAGAATTTATGATAAATAGAGCGACTCAAAACCTCACTGGGTCATAAACTCTCTCACGGTCATGCGGGTTACCCTTATTATACCATATCAAAGGGAGTGAGAATAAATGAAGGGGGGTGAAAATAACAAAGGATCGGCGGGGTTGAAAATATTATACACATAAGAAGTTATGATAGAATGAGTGGCCCTAAATATGAATGGGACATCAATTTTAACTTGGTAGCACAAATGACTTTAATCATACGTGAGAGAAGGCGTAAGAATAATTATTATCATAAAACTGATGAAGGGAACAAGAATAGAGGAGAGGATAGAAATAGGCCCAATTTGACACATTTTAAAAATATTTTCTACTGAAGAATTTATGATAAATAGAACGACTCAAAACCTCATTGGGTCATAAACTCTCACACGGTCATGCGGGTTACCCTTATTATACCATATCAAAGGGAGTGAGAATAAATGAAGGGGGTGAAAATAACAAAGGATCTTCGATGTTGAAAATACTATACACAGAAGAAGTTATGATAGAATGGGTGGCCCTAAATATGAATGCGACTTAAATTTTGGCACGGTAGTACAAATGACTTTAATCATACGTGAGAGAAGGCGTAAGAATAATTATTATCACAAAACAGATGGAAAGGAGCAAGAATAGAGGAGAGGATGAAAATAGGCCCGATTTGACACCTTTTAAAAATATTTTTTACTAAACAATTTATGATGAAAAGAGCGACTCAAAATCTCACTGGGTCATAAACTCTCTCACGGTCACGCCTGTTACCCATATTATACCCTATCGAAGGGAGTGAGAATAAATGAATGGGGGTGAAAATAACAAAGGATCGATGGGGTTGAAAATACGATACACAGAAGAAGTTATGATGGAATGGGTGGCCATAAATATGAATGGGATTTCAATTTTGGCACGGTAGCACAAATGACTTTAATCATACGTGGGAGAAGGCATAAGAATAATTATTATCATAAAACTGATAGAAAGGAACAAGAATAGAGGAGAAGATGGAAATAGGCCCGATTTGACACATTTTAAAAATATTTTATACTGAAGAATTTAGGATGAATAGAGCGACTCAAATCCTCACTGGGTCATAAACTCTCTCACGGTCACGCGGGTTACCCTTATTATACCCTATCGAAGGCACTGAGAATAAATGAATGGGGGTGAAAATAACAAAGGATCGACGGGGTTAAAAATACTATATACAGAAGAAGTTATGATGGAATGGGTGACCCTAAATATGAATGCAACTTCAATTTTGGCATGGTAGCATAAATGACTTTAATCATACATAAGAGAAGATGCAAGAATAATTATTATCATAAAACTAATTAAAATGAGCAAGAATAGAGGAGAGGATGGAAATAGGCCCGATTTGAGACATTTTAAAAATATTTTCTACTAAAGAATTTATGATGAATAAAGAGACTCAAAACCTCACTACGTCATAAACTCTATCACGGTCACACGGGTTACCCTTTTTATACCCTATCAAAGGGAGTGAGAATAAATGAAGGGGGTGAAAATAACAAAGGATCGGCGGGATTGAAAATACTATACACAGAAGAACTTATGATGGAATGGGTGCCCTAAATATTAATGCGACTTCAATTGTGGCACGGTTGCACAAATGACTTTAATCATACATGAGAGAAGGCATAAGAATAATTATTATCATAAAACTGATAGAAATGAACAAGAATAGAGGAGAGGATGGAAATAGGCCCGATTTGACATATTTTATGTAATGCCCTGGATCCTTGGTGGATCTTTGACGGATCCTTTACAGGTCTTGTGGGATCTTTGTTGGATCTTTCGGATCGGTTTCGGATTAGTTTCGTTGAGTTTCGGTTCGCTTTTGTGGCTTCCGAGTTGAGTTTGACGAGCCGTGTGGGTTTTTCTCATGTACTAGTTACGGAACCCTACGGTGAGTTTGTTTGTCAATTCTCTAACTCGTGGATGCTATAGCGACGATGTACTCTTCGCGCCGGTCGTTTTGGCTATTTTTTCGTATTTTTTTGAATTTGTGCATTTTCGGCGTATTTTCGGAATTTTCAGAAATTAGGAAAATTTTCTAATTTCTTTTCTTTTTATTTCTTTTTCCCTCTTTCTCTCCTCACTCTCGCCGTTCCTCTCTCTCTCTCCCGTTCTCTCTCGTTCTCTCCCCCTTCCGACTCCGGCTGTAGACGGAGACGATCGTGGGCGAGGTGGCGACGCGGTGGAGCTGTCGAGGTATGCAATGGGGCGAGGATCGGATCGATTCTGGCGCGATCCCGAACGGTGGATTCAAAGCCGGTGAAATTGGTTCGCGAGTGGATTTCGACGTGGTTTAGTCCCTTCGGGGCACGGTTTCTTCGGTGGAGGTAGGGTGACTGATCCTTACTTCGTCCTCTTCGTTTTCCCTGCCATTGCACGTCGTTCGGTAAGGAAACGACCGAGTTTGGGCTTGTTTTGCCTAAACCGTGATTTTTGTGGTTTTTTGGGGTCGGCCGGAAAACGGCGACCGTTTGCGGCGTAGTTAGTTTCTAACTGACCGCTGGGATGTTAGGATCCCATCCACGTTGATTTCATGTCGTTCGGTGTTAATTCGAGGCCGGTAGAAGCCCGGGAACCTCGGTGACCCATTTTGGGTGGATTTGATGAAATCGCCCGGATCTTGAGTTTTTGAGCTTGCATGTGGGGTTTTTAGTCCCCTGATGTTGTTATTTGGCGTTTAGGTTTGTTTCCCCTACGTTTCGGCGTAAATGGGGGGTGGAACGGGCCGATTTGGCTGTTCCTCTGTTTTCCCGCCGTGACCGATGAAGCGGTCATTTCAGTGGCCGTTACTTGGCTCTGACGGCCCTACGATAGACCGCCGTTTCGTTTGGCGTTCTTGAGTTTTCAGGCTTCTAGGTGAGCGACGGCCCTAGGTTGGCGCGTCACTCCCTTGTAACACGCCTAGGCTAGCGCGTTACTTCGCCTTCGTCGTTTTGTGTTGGGGTTGAGTCGGTTGGTCTAACGCGCTTGACCCAGCGCGTTAGATGGAAGTAACGCGCCTTGCCCTGGCCGTTATTGTCTGTTTGACCGACGTTTGACTGTTGAGACGGTTCCCCCGACGGATGGGTTCCCATCTGTTATTTTGAGTGTAACGCGCCTGCCCCTGGCCGTTGCATTCTGTTTTGGTCGAGTGTGGGTTGCGGTGCCGTTGGTTGTAACGCGCCTGTCCCCATGCGTCGTTTGTGTGTAACGCGTCCTTCTTCGACCGTTACATGCTGTTTGGCTGAGGGTTGTGGGTGTTGTGCTATTCGATGGTGTAACGGCCGTGTCCCTGGGTGTCGTTGTTGTATAACGCGCTTGCCTCTGGCCGTTATTCATTGTTCTATGCCGGGTTGAGGGTGGCTGTGCACGTTGTGAATAACGCGCCTGCCCCTGCGCGTCGTTTGGCTCTGACGCGTCTCCCTTGCCGCGTTGTTTGTTTGTAACGCGCCTAGCGTTGCGCGTAACCTGGATTTAGTCGTGAGTTTCGTTGAATCTGACGGCCCTGGTTTGGTGCGTCGGGTTGTTTGTAACGCGCTTAGGCCCGTGCATTACATTGATGTAACGCGCTCGGCGTCGGCCGTTACATTCTTCGTGTTTTAATTGGTTGGTTAGGGCTGTGAGTGACGGCTTGTCATTCGACCATCGTTTGGTGAGTAACGGCCTTGGTATAGACCGTCATATGCTTGTAGCGGTCTAGGGGTGGCGCGTTACATGACTTGTGCTCCGTTTTCCGTGTTTTGGTTTTGGCTTGTCTTGGCTTACCCTTGTGGTCTGTCCGTTGTCCCGTGGATGTCTCCCGACGTCCTATGAGGGCTAAGACTACGTTGTAAGGTGGCCAGGAGTCTTCTTGCTTGTGGTAGGATTCTCTTTCCTACTTTTCGAGCATTGTTGTTGGGTTCAGGTCAACCCGGTGTGACCCAGTGGTTGACGTGTGACCTTTGCTTGTGTTTGGTCTGGTTCCGGTCAACCCGGGGTGACCCAGGGGTTGACAGGCGACCTTGTGTGTCTCGGTGGTCGTGTCCGGCTCGAGACACTGCTTCTGGATACCTCGAGGTGTTGTTCTACCTCGGTTTGCATGTCCAGGCGTGTCTGAGGGCTCTTGGTGTTTCCCTCAGGTCTCCGTGTGTTGTTTTCTGCGGAGCGCGGTTTCTTCGGGCTTAGGATTAGACCGATTGGCGGCTTGTCCCGCTGTTTGTGACGATCTTGCCTTTGAGTCGTCCGACTCAAGGATCGTTACGTTGTAGGTCTAGTTGCCTGGTCCTGAGTCTGTTGGCAGTTGTTTGACTACCATGGTGCTTTGTGGTGCACGAGACAGGGCTTTTCTTAGACTGTCTGTGCTTTAGCACCAGTGTTTTGGAGTCTGTGCCTTGTGAGTCTCCCCTAGTTGTAGCCCTAGGCTTTTGCCGACCCACCGGGAGTGGTGGAGGGGTTTTTCCTATTGTGTTTGGTACGTACGGTTCTTAATCTAGTTCCGTGGGCCCCGGCCAACGGTAGCATCCTACCGAGGGGAATACTAGCTAGAGGCCTGACCTAGGTAGTGGTCAGTGTGTGCACACGTGGTCAGGGACTGGGGACTTGCGCCGACGGGCATGACCCTGACTAGTCACTTGTAGTTGGTGCTGTAGTCTTGTGCTGTGGTACCATGTTTCCTTGGAACTGTTGTTCCTTGGACCAGATTCTTGGTGTGTCTTGTCCTTGAGTGACAGGACACTTGTGGCACAGTGTAAGTCGTTAGTGGACGCATCTGGCTGTTCTTCTGGGAGGAGGGTTCTCCTATCACTTGACCGGTGACTCTCGCGTTTTCTTGCGCACTGTGATCTTTGCGAGTTGCCCTCTCGCGGCTGTACTCGAGGTCGGTGTTCTGTCATTTGCATGACGTCCTGGTCATGCGTGGGGCTATGTGCATGACGTTTCCAGTCGTGTTTGTCTGTGTTTTCGGCGTCGGTGTCTGCCTTCACCTTTGTTTTGGCTGACGGATTGTGTTACCCTACTGTGTGAGTTTGGGGTCGACCTTCTGTTGCCGTTTGGAGTAGCTTAGGGTGCCGAGTCCTCCTCGGTGGCCGTGTTTCGTGTTTTACGGCCTCGCTCTTCCTTGTTGTTGAGCTCCCCTTGCTCTTTGCCTGTTCCCTACTCCTGCTGCACCCGTTCTGTTTACAACTTTATAGTGTAGCTTTTCCTGCTTTGCAGCACCTGCTGTTTTTGTTGTTGCTTTCGTTGCTCTGTGTGTTCTCCAGTGGGGATCTGCGTGACCCCTACTGAGTTTCTGTTGAGACTCACCCCTATTTTTTAGGTGGGTTTCACCGTCTGCCTCTGCTGTTCCTAGTGGAGCGCGTTTGCTGTAGCTGCCAGCTGTACCTGCGTCGGGCTTCCCCCGACTCTTGTGTACGTTTCTTTCTGTCAGACTGTACTGTGCTAGACTTGTTGTCTTTCCTTTGGGCTGGACTCTGGTGTATTATTGTAAATTTCAATTATTAATGAAATAGTAATTTTATTTCTACTACTTTAGCAATCTAATCTAATGAAATTTAATTACTTACTGTTATATATGCTGGTTTCAATGTATTCCACACACTCCTTTTTCCCTTCGGCGCTTTCCCGCGCTTGGGAGGCCTCGCGGGTCCCATGTGGTATCACGTGTATTCGGTATTTTTACCGGGTGCACCGGGTATCCAGAATCCGGGTCGCTACATTTTAAAAATATTTTCTACTGAAGAATTTATGATGAATAGAGCAACTCAAAATCTCACTGGGTCATAAACTCTCTCACGGTCACGCGGGTTACCCTTATTATACCCTATCGAAGGGAGTGAGAATAAAAGAATGGGGGTTTTAATTGGCCCAATTTGACACATTTTGAAAATACTTTCTACTGAATAATTTATGATGAATAATGTGACTCAAAACCTCACTGGGTCATAAACTCTCTCACGGTCACGCTAGTTACCCTTATTATACCCTATCAAAGGGAGTGAGAAAAAAATGAATGGGGGTGAAAATAACAAAGGATCGACGGGGTTGAAAATACTATACACAGAAGAAGTTATGATGAAATGGGTGGCCCTAAATATGAATGCGACTTCAATTTTGGCACGGTAGCACAAATGACTTTAATCATACGTGAGAGAAGACGTAAGAATAATTATTATCATAAAACTGATGGAAATGAGCAAGAATAGAGGAGAGGATGGAAATAGGCCCGATTTGACACATTTTAAAAATATTTTCTACTAAAAATTTTATGATGTATAGAGCGACTCAAAACCTCCCTCGATCATAAACTCTCTCATGGTCACGCGGGTTACCCTTATTATACCCTATCGAAGGGAGTGAGAATAAATGAAGGGGGGTGAAAATAACAAAGGATCGGCGTGGTTGAAAATACTATACACAGAAGAAGTTATGATGGAATAGGTGGCCCTAAATATGAATGGGACATCAATTTTGGCACGGTAGCACAAATGACTTTAATCATACGTGAGAGAAGGCGTAAGAATAATTATTATCATAAAACAGATAGAAATGAACAAGAATAGAGGAGAGTATAGAAATAGGCCCAATTTGACACAATTTAAAAATATTTTCTACTGAAAAATTTATGATAAATAGTGCGACTCAAAACCTCACTGGGTCATAAACTCTCTCACGGTCATGCGGGTTACCCTTATTATACCATATCAAAGGGAGTGAGAATAAATGAAGGGGGGTGAAAATAACAAAGGATCGGCGGGGTTGAAAATAATATACACAGAAGAAGTTATGATGGAATGGGTGGCCCTAAATATGAATGTGACATCAATTTTGGCATGGTAGCACAAATGCCTTTAATCATACGTAAGAGAAGGCGTAAGAATAATTATTATAATTAAACTGATGAAAGGAACAAGAATAGAGGAGAGGATAGAAATAGGCCCAATTTGACACATTTTAAAAATATTTTCAACTAAAAAATTTATGATAAATAGAATGACTCAAAACCTCACTGGGTCATAAACGCTCACACGGTCATGCGGGTTACCCTTATTATACCATATCAAAGGGAGTGAGAATAAATGAAGGGGGTGAAAATAACAAAGGATCGACGGAGTTGAAAATACTATACACAGAAGAAGTTATGATGGAATGGGTGGCCCTAAATATGAATGCGACTTAAATTTTGGCACGGTAGCACAAATGATTTTGATCATACGTGAGAGAAGCCGTAAGAATAATTATTATCACAAAACA
The DNA here is from genome assembly GCA_022559845.1 of Amorphophallus konjac. NCBI lineage: Eukaryota > Viridiplantae > Streptophyta > Magnoliopsida > Alismatales > Araceae > Amorphophallus > Amorphophallus konjac. Next base: position 300,024 of record JAHNEJ010003008.1, read on the forward strand.
GATGGAAAGGAGCAAGAATAGAGGAGAGGATGAAAATAGCCCCGATTTGACACCTTTTAAAAATATTTTCTACTAAAGAATTTATGATGAGAAGAGTGAATCAAAATCTCACTGTGTCATAAACTCTCTCACGGTCACGCGTGTTACCCATATTATACCCTATCGAAGGGAGTGAGAATAAATGAATGGGGGTGAAAATAACAAAGGATTGGTGGGGTTGAAAATACGATACACAGAAGAAGTTATGATGGAATGGGTGGTCTTAAATATGAATGGGACTTCAATTTTGGCACGGTAGCACAAATGACTTTAATCATACGTGAGAGAAGGTATAAGAATAATTATTATCATAAAACTGATGGAAAGCAGCAAGAGTAGAGGAGAAGATGGAAATAGGCCCGATTTGACACATTTGAAAAATATTTTCTACTGAAGAATCTATGATGAATAGAGCGACTCAAATCCTCACTGGGTCATAAACTCTCTCACGGTCACGCGGGTTACCCTTATTATACCCTATCGAAGGGACTGAGAATAAATGAATGGGGGTGAAAATAACAAAGGATTGACGGGGTTAAAAATACTATACACAGAAGAAGTTATGATGGAATGGGTGTCCCTAAATATGAATGCGACTTCAATTTTGGCACGGTAGCATAAATGACTTTAATCATACGTGAGAGAAGACGCAAGAATAATTATTATCATAAAACTAATGAAAATGAGCAAGAATAGAGGAGAGGATGGAAATAGGCCCGATTTAAGATATTTTAAAAATATTTTCTACTAAAGAATTTATGATGAATAAAGTGACTCAAAACCTCACTGGGTCATAAACTCTATCACGGTCACGCGGGTTACCCTTATTATACCCTATCAAAGGGAGTGAGAATAAATGAAGGGGGTGAAAATAACAAAGTATCGGCGGGGTTGAAAAAATTATACATAGAAGAAGTTATGATGGAATGGGTGGCCCTAAATATTAATGCGACTTCAATTATGGCACGGTTGCACAAATGACTTTAATCATGCATGAGAGAAGGCATAAGAATAATTATTATCATAAAATTGATAGAAAGGAACAAGAATAGAGGAGAGGGTGGATATAGGCCCGATTTGACACATTTTAAAAATATTTTCTACTGAAGAATTTATGATGAATAGAGCAACTCAAAACCTCACTGGGTCATAAACTCTCTCACGGTCATACGGGTTACCCTTATTATACCCTATCGAAGGGAGTGAAATAAAAGAATGGGGCTGAAAATTGGCCCAATTTGACACATTTTGAAAATACTTTCTACTGAAGAATTTATGATGAATAATGTGACTCAAAACCTCACTAGGTCATAAACTCTCTCTCGGTCACGCGGGTTACCCTTATTATACCCTATCGAAGGGAGTGAGAATAAATGAATGGGGGTGAAAATAACAAAGGATCGATGGGGCTGAAAATAATATACACAGAAGAAGTTATGATGGAATGGGTGGCCCTAAATATGAATGCGACTTCAATTTTGGCACGGTAGCACAAATGACTTTAATCATACGTGAGAGAAGACGTAAGAATAATTATTATCATAAAACTGATGAAAATGTGCAAGAATAGAGGAGAGGATGGAAATAGGCCCGATTTGACACATTTTAAAAATATTTTCTACTAAAAAATTTATGATGTATAGAGCGACTCAAAACCTCACTCTGTCATAAACTCTCTTACGGTCACGCGAGTTACCCTTATTATACCCTATCGAAGGGAGTGAGAATAAATGAAGGGGGGTAAAAATAACAAAGGATCGGCGTGGTTGAAAATACTATACAAAGAAGAAGTTATGATGGAATGGGTGGCCCTAAATATGAATGGGACATCAATTTTCGCACGGTAGCACAAATGACTTTAATCATACGTGAGAGAAGGCGTAAGAATAATTATTATCATAAAATTGATAGAAAAGAACAAGAATAGAGGAGAGTATAGAAATAGACCCAATTTGACACATTTTAAAAATATTTTCTACTGAAGAATTTATGATAAATAGAGCGACTCAAAATCTCACTGGATCATAAACTCTCTCACGGTCATGCGGGTTACCCTTATTATACCATATCAAATGGAGTGAGAATAAATGAAGGGGGTGAAAATAACAAAGGATCGGCGGGGTTGAATATACTATACATAGAAGAAGTTATGATGGAATGTGTAAGGCCCGTGCCTTAATGGCTCCTTAATGAATTTGTTCTAGTTTTTATTCTGGAATTTCTGGCTATTTTCCTGGATTTTTAGGAATTTTTCTGGGGTATTTCCGGATTTAATCGGAGTTATTTGAGAGTTATTAGAATTAATAAGATTATTATATATATTAAATTTTTTTCTAATTAACCCTCACCCTCACCCCCTCTCTCTCCCCGTCGATCTCATTTCTCTCTCTCTCTCTCTCTCTCTCCCTCCTTCGTGCGATCGCCCCTCTCCCCCTTCCTAGGGATTTCGGGCGGAACGAGGTCGGATTGAAACGAGGTTGTCGCCGTTGGATTCCTCGCGTCGAGGGGAACGCGTGGGTACCCTTTTCGGTGTGGTTCGGTGATCGTGGGAGCGAGGTGGAGCGTGAAGGCTCCGTGGACCCTTCCTTGTACATGCGACGTTATCGACCGTTCCGGCTTGCAAGAGGTAGGGGGATGGACTCCTGAACTTGCTAGGATCCTTTCCTGCAGCATATTTTCATGTTTAAGCTCCTGTGATATGCATGTTAGCCATTTTCCATTTTCGAGCTTAATCCATGTTATGCATGTTTAATCTAGTTTAAGCATGGTTTAGACTAGTTTTAGTTGTAGTTTGTGGGTGTGGACGTGTGCTTGGCAGGTTTTTACAGGTTTCTACGTCGATACCCGGCGATTTCTATCGTCCGAGAGGGAACCGGTTTTAAACTTAACCCGTCCGCGACCCAGGTGATGTGACAGTCCAGCCAAGAACCGTCACATCCCCAACGGTCTTTCGGGAACGCGTTACTTCAATATAACGGCCTGTCGTAGGCGCGTTACATAGAAAGTAACGGCGGGGCTCCCGACCGTTGTTTTCTCGTTGGTTTGCGTTGACCCTGTCAGGCAGTTAGCCCGGCGATCTGTCGGCCGGCCGTCGCTTTGATCCGACGCGCCTGGGTGAGCGCGTCACTTCGCCTGTGAACATTTTTGAACGCTACACGTTGGCTTTTGGCCTCGGGTGGATGTAACGGCTGGGATCCAACTCGTTACAATGATATAACGCGTTGAGCCCCTACCGTTACTTTTCTCTTTTGGGCTTTTTGAGCTGGAACTTCGGTGGAAGTAACGGGTGGAGACAGACGCGTTGTTCTTGATGTAACGCGCCAGTCCCCGACCGTTACTCACCTGTAGCGCATGGGCAGTAGACCGCCACATGCCTGTTGGTTTGAAATGGAAGCCGGCCTTTTCGTTATGCATTCCATTACGTTTATATGCCATATTTACGTTGTTCTATTATATAATGGCATGTTTCTAATCCCAATAGAGTAACTTTTCTTTCCTTGCATTGGAGCCACTGTTGTTGCCCTAGGTCTGTTGAGTACCGACCCGCTTGGGGATAGCGGAGGAGTGTTTCCCGTACACAGTTTGTAAGCTAGTTCCGTGGGCTCTCAGCCAATGATAGCGTCCTACCAAGGGGGAAAACTAGCTAGAGGGCCTGGCTCAGGCTAGAGTCAGTGTGTGCACACGTGGTCGGAGACTGTGGACTGACACCGACGGGTGCCACTCCGACTGGTCACTTGGTTTGGTACTATTTAAGCGCTCAGCGTGTCGTTTACCGACTGCGAGTGCTTGAGACGCAGTGTAAGTCGTCATTGGACGCATCTGGTTTCTGCTCCAGTGGTTGTCCTACTCCCTACTGCTTGGATTAGCTAAGGCTTATTCTATTTGGTAGATTTAGATTTAGATTTAGATTTAATTTTAGTCGCTTGCATTTATTTACTATTGGCATGTGTTAGCTGTTATACCTGTTTAGATAGAGTTTACAGCTTTCTTGTGATTAGTTAATCATGCCATTACCTGTTATTTTATTTAAATGCATGCTCTAATTACCTTTACTTTCGCATGTATGTATGTTTAGTGCGAGGTAGGGATCCGCGTGACCCCTACTGGGTCTGGCTGTGACTCACCCTTCTCCTTTCAGGTGAGCCGCGCCCGTCGTCTCCCGGTGTTTAGTGAGCTGTTTTGGAGACTGTGCCTAGCTGCCAGCAGTGGACGGGTCACCCTTCGAGGCCCTGTTGTACTTTTGCTGGGGTATGCCCCGTGTAGTTGTACCTTGTGGACTAGTACTCTTGCTCTTCTGGACTAGTCTTATATACATATCACTCTGGTTATTTTTGAATTGCTTCCGCACTTGTGTTACTTTTATTAGTTAATTGTAATCTGTGCGTTCCAAATTCCAATTTGTTATGCATTCCCTCGACAAAACCCTACTAACCCTTCAGGGGCCTCATCAGCCTCTTGGGTGGCTTCCCCAGTTCTTGATGTCGGTGTATCGATGTTATCGGTATATCGGTATCCTGAACTCTGGGTCGTCACAGAATGGGTGGCCCTAAATATGAATGTGACTTCAATTTTGGCACGGTAGCACAAATGACTTTAATCATACGTGAGAGAAGGAGTAAGAATAATTATTATCACAAAACAGATGGAAAGGAGTAAGAATAAAGGAGAGGATGAAAATAGGCCCGATTTGACACCTTTTAAAAAAAAATTTTACTAAAGAATTTATGATGAAAAGAGCGACTCAAATCCTCACTGGGTCATAAACTCTCTCACGGTCACGCAGGTTACCCTTATTATACACTATCAAAGGGACTAAGAATAAATGAATGGGGCTGAAAATAACAAAGGATCGACGGGGTTGAAAATACTATACATAGAAGAAGTTATGATGGAATGGGTGGCCCTAAATATAAATGCAATTTTAATTTTGGCACGGTAGCATAAATGACTTTAATCATATGTGATCGAAGACGTAAGAATAATTATTATCATAAAACAAATGAAAATGAGCAAGAATAGAGGAGAGGATGGAAATAGGCCCGATTTGAGACATTTTAAAAATATTTTCTACTAAAGAATTTATGATGAATAAAGCGACTCAAAACCTCACTGGGTCATAAATTCTATCACGGTCACGCGAGTTACCCTTATTATACCCTATCAACGGGAGTGAGAATAAATGAAGGGGGTCAAAATAACAAAGGATCGACGGGGTTGAAAATACTATACACAGAAGAAGTTATGATGGAATGGGTGGCCCTAAATATTAATGTGACTTTAATTATGGCACGGTAGCACAAATGACTTTAATCATACGTGAGAGAAGGTATAAGAATAATTATTATCATAAAACTGATAAAAAGGAACAAGAATAGAGGTGAGGATGGAAATAGGCCCGATTTGACACATTTTAAAATTATTTTCTACTGAAAAATTTATGATGAATAGAGTGACTCAAAATCTCACTGGGTCATAAACTCTCTCACGGTCACGCGGGTTACCCTTATTATACTCTATCGAAGGGAGTGAGAATAAAAGAATGGGGGTGAAAATTGGCCCAATTTGACACATTTTGAAAATACTTTCTACTGAAGAATTTATGATGAATAATGTGACTCAAAACTTCACTGGGTTATAAACTCTCTCATGGTCACGCGGGTTACCCTTATTATACCCTATCGAAGGGAGTGAAAATAAATGAATGGGGGTGAAAATAACAAAGGATCGACGTGGTTGAAAATACTATACACAGAAGAAGTTATGATGGAATTGGTGGCCCTAAATATGAATGCGACTTCAATTTTGGCACGGTAGCACAAATGACTTTAATCATACGTGAGAGAAGACGTAAGAATAATTATTATCATAAAACTGATGGAAATTAGCAAGAATAGAGGAGAGGATGGAAATAGGCCCGATTTGACACATTTTAAAAATATTTTCTACTAAAAAATTTATGATGTATAGAGCGACTCAAAATCTCCCTCGGTCATAAACTCTCTCACGGTCACGCTGGTTACCCTTATTATACCCTATCGAAGGGAGTGAGAAGAAATGAAGGGGGTGAAAATAACAAAGGATCGGCGTGATCGAAAATACTATACACAGAAGAAGTTATGATGGAATGTGTAAGGCCCATGCCTTAATAGATCCTTAATGGATTTTGTTCTAGTATTTGTTCTGGAATTTCCGGCTATTTTCCTGTATTTTTAGGAATTTTTCTGGTATTTTTCCAGATTTATTTGGAGCTTTGAGGGTTATTAGAGATTAATAAGATTATAATATATATAATAATTATAATATATATATTTTAATTTTATTTTTCTTCTCTTTTAATCCCTCACCCTCACTCTCTCTCTCTCCCTCGTCGATCTCACCTCACTCTCTCTCTCTCCTCTCGCCGATCGCCTCTCTCCCCTCCCCTTGGGAAGCAGGCTTTTTGGAGCCGGATTGAGGCATGGGAGGTACCGGTAGATTCCTTGCGTCGCGTGGATCGCGTGGACGCCCACCTCGACGTGTTTCGTGGCTCGTGGGAGCGAGGCGGATCGTGAAGGCCCGGTGAGCCTACATCCTTGCATGCGGCCCTATCGCCGGTTTCAGCTCGCAAAAGGTAGGGGGATGGAATCCTGATCTTGCTAGGATCATTTCCTATAGCTCATTCTTTTGATTAGAACCCCGTGGCATGCTTAATGTTCATATTTCATAATTTCGGGGTTTTAGCTTAATTCTTGAATTTGATGCATTGTGGGCTTTGCATGTGTGATATTTGGGTGTTATTTTGTTGCTTGGGTTGTATGGTTTGACAGGTTACAGGTTTCTACGGCGTTACCCGACGATTTTTATCGTCCGGGAGGGCTCCGATTTTCAAACCGTACCTGCCCGTGGTCCAGGTGGTGTGACGGTCCTGCCAGAAACCGTCACACGCCTGACGGTCCTTAGTGGACGCGTCATTTCCAAACAACGGCCCGATGAGGGTGCGTTATTTGGAGAGTAACGGTGGGATCCCCATCCGTTACTCGTCCGTCGTTTTACGTTGACCGGGTGAGGCGGTTAGCCCGACGGCCAGTCGGCCGGCCGTCGCTTCCGTCCGACGCGCCTGAGCGAACACGTCGCTTTGCCTGCGTCTGATTTCGAACGATGTACGTTAGTTTTTGGCCTCGGGTGGATGTAACGGCGGTGACCCAACGCGTTGCATCGATGTAACGCACAGGGCCCCTACCGTCAACATTCCCTTTTGGGCCTTTTGAGCTGGAACTTAGGCGGGAGTGACGGACGGAGACAGAAGCGTTGTTCTTGGTGTAACGCGCCAGCCTCCGACCGTTACTTTCATGTAGCGCGTGGGCATCCGACCGCCACTTGCCTGTTGGGTTTAATAAGTTGCCAGCCATTCGTTATGCGTTCCTTTACGTAAATGTGCCATGTTCATATTATTTTAATGTTCGATGGCATGTTTCTTATACCAATAGAGTAGCTTTTCTTTCCATGCAATGGAGCCACTGTTGTTGCCCTAGGTCTATTGAGTACCGACCCGCTTGAGGATAGCGGAGGGGTGTTTCCCATACACGGTTTGTAAGCTAGTTCCATGGGCTCCCAGCCAATGGTAGCATCCTACCAAGGGAGAAAACTAGCTAGAGGGCCTGGCTAAGGCTAGAGTCAGTGTGTGCACATGTTGTCGGAGACTGTGGACTGACACCGACGGGTGCCACTCCGACTGGTCACTTGGTTTGGTACTGTTTACGCGCTCAGCTTGTCGCTTTGTCGACTGCGAGTGCTTGAGACACAGTGTAAGTCGTCAGTGGACGCTTCTAGTTTCTGCTCCAGTGGTTGTCCTTCCTTATTGTTTGGATTAGTTAAGGCTTATTCCATTTTGGTAGATTTAGTTTTAGTCGCTTGCATTTATTTAGCTATGGCATGTGTTAGCTGTTCTACTTGCTTAGTTAGAGTTTACAGCTTTACTTGAGTAGTTCATTCGTGCCATTGTCTGTTATTTTAATTAAATGCATGCTCTAATTGCTTTTATTTATGCATGAATGCTTGGTTAGTGCGAGGTAGGGATCCGCGTGACCCCTACTGAGTCTGGCTGTGACTCACCCTTCTCCTTTCAGGTGAGCCGCGCCCGTCGTCTCCCGGTGCTTCATGAGCTGTTTCGGAGACCGCGTCTAGCTGCTGTAGACACGCCAAAATTGACATTTTGTTGACCAAATCTCATGTTATTATGTAAACGCCCCAAGTGGACTTCAATATTCCTATAATATAAAGTTTTTCTATTTTTCATGAGTTTTCTGCATTTTCTTGCATTTTTGTGAATCACGGCTTGACTAAGGGCGTTACTTGATAAAGTAACGACCTGTGATAAGGCGTTTTAAAAGAAAGGACGACCGTATGTAAGGGCGTCAATTCCTGGTATTATCCTTTAATTTCTGGAATTATCTATTTTCAAAATAAAAGGCTTTTTCTGAGTAACGCTTTTCCTCAGGGCGTGTTTTGAAGAAACGCCGTTTTCGCAGGCGTGTTATCTCAGTTTCCAAACGGAGGAAGTTTTATTTCTAAAATTAAATCCAGGAAGAAACGTCCTTTTCTAGGTCGTGTTTTAAGAAACGCCTTTGTTGCGGTCGTCAATTCATCAAGAGACGTCCTCGATTAAGGCGTGTTTCGCTCCAGAGTCCTTCCTTTTTCAAACTTTCCCTCACAGTTCCCTATCGTAATTTGGTCTCTTGCTCGATCTTAATCCTTCCTTGAATGCCTCATTACCCGTTCTGATCTTACCTTGCTTGATCACATCCAATCGAGGCTATAAATTGAAGCCTGGGTTGAAAGGTTGAGAGGTTAGAAGGGTTGAAGCGTTGAAGCATCCGTAAAAGAGGTTGAAACGCTTGTAAGAGGGTTAAGCATTTTTTTCACGAACAGAGCCTTCTTCATCCGGCTTCATTCATATATTTCTGTCGTCTTCATTCATTTTTTTCCTTTACTGTCGCCAGGGACAGCAGGATTTCACTCCTTTTCATCTCTTTATTTTATTTATTCATATCACTCCATTCATCATACACGTTCATCCTTTATATTTATTCACACTTTATTGTCATACTCCCCCTCCCTTAAGTCTTGTCAAGGGGTTTTGAAAACAACCAAAAAATAAGGTAATCAACTAAGAAGAC